>JAIGNY010004252.1:45000-250000 GCA_020152595.1 Chiridota heheva
ATCCCAAGTCCTCTCCCTACAACATGGGCTTTTTTGACCACTGACCTAACCCTTATGGTCTGGAAAGTTTGATTATAGTCAGGTTTGCAACTTACGTATCACTGTCTGCCCCTTATCTGCATTTAGAAATATGTCACTTTAATATACATCTCTCAAAGTATGTAATTTAAGATAACTGAGATGTTGTCTGTAAGGATGGACTAAATGACTAAGCGTACCTACCAGTCATCATTATCAGTGGCAGCGCCAGGATTTTGATGCTGGAGACAAAAGAGGGGCAGTTTGTCTCATGGTCCCAAGGAAGGTAGGGGGAAGCATATAAATCAGAAAAATCTGTCATCTAGTAAAACTTTCTGCGGGAAAGCATGGGGAGGGGGGAAAAGTGATCTGGTGGAGGCAGAGCAATTTCGTGGAAGGGAAATTCCCCCTTGCCCTCCTCCTCCGTAGCACCACCACTGATCATTATTATGTCGTCACTTGACACATTTGACCTTGTTGAAAATTGTATCACTGTAAACTACAAAATATACTGCAATACTTTTTTTCTTTTTATTTAGAAAGCAAATATTAGTCACTTGCAAATGTTGTGAGACTCATAACGGATTGCTTCTGATTCACACAAGCTAATTCTACAACTACGGAATCAAAAACATTGGAAAAGAACAAAAAAACACAAAAAGAAAAGCGGAAAACAAAAAATGCAAGAAACTGGGTGGAATGAAGCAATTGTTAATACAAGAAAAACAATCGGAAAATAGTGTCAAGAGGCAATGAATAATCAAAGCTACTGTAAACCAAACATATGCAACAAAAATGAAAAATTGAAGGGAAAATCAGCTCTGACTGTTATCCAAGTTTTGCTACCTTTCAGTTGTATTTGCAAAGTACACAATTTTGAATGAAAATTTTAAAGGCTGTCTTCAGTTTTTATTTTTTTTTTTATATATGAGTATAATTCCTATATAAAGTGTTGATGCTTCGGCCACATGTTTTTAAAATTCACATTTTCAGGAAATGCTTTTAATTGTTGATATTTTGGATATCTTTTTATTTTGCAATAATACAAGATGAAACCCACAACCTTGAAGACAGAACTGAAGGGTGGATTCTTATTTGCATATTCAAAAATATGCAAATTGAGTGATAATTTACAATACCTCTCCAAAACAAATATATGTCATGAGAGAAAATATTGCTAAAGGCATTGATAATTTAGTGTTATAATTACAAATATAATTATTCCTCTAAATGATAAAATATGACTGATATTTAGCAATGAATATTCAGAACAAATACATGAGTCCTGAAATGAGTCAGATATAACATGAGCAATAAATGGTGGAAAAGGAAAAAGACCAAATATAATTAATAATTAAGAGGAAAAACTGATAATTCAACAACTAACTATTCATGAGTCCTGAAAGGCAGGTTGAAAACTCAGGTTGAAAATTTAGCAATGTTATAATTACAAATATAATTACAACGATTCCTCTAAATGATAAAATATGACTGATATTTAGCAATGAATATTCATGTTCTAAAAATCAACAACTAAAATTCAAGTCCAACTAAATATTCATGAGTCCTGAAAATGAGTCAGATAATTAACTGTGTGACTGATATTTAGCAATGGAAATTAAAATTGAGTATTCAATTACAATAAATGGTGGAAAAGGAAAACTCAGGTTGAAAATTTAGCAATGATATAATTACAAATATAATTACAACGATTCCTCTAAATGATAAAATATGACTGATATTTAGCAATGAATATTCATGTTCCTAAAAATTCAACAACTGAATATTCATGAGTCCTGAAATGAGTCAGATATAACTGTGTGGGGAAATTAAAATTGAGTATTCAACACAATAAATGGTGGAAAAGGAAAACTCAGGTTGAAAATTTAGCAATGATATAATTACAAATATAATTACAACGATTCCTTTAAATGATAAAATATGACTGATATTTAGCAATGAATATTCATGTTCCTGATAATTCAACAACTAAATATTCATGAGTCCTGAAATGAGTCAGATATAACTGTTTGGGGAAATTAAAATTGAGTATTCAACACAATAAATGGTGGAAAAGGAAAACTCAGGTTGAAAATTTAGCAATGATATAATTACAAATATAATTACAACAATCTCTCTACAAGATAAAATATGACTGATATTTAGCAATGAATATTCATGTTCCTGAAATTTCAACAACTAAATATTCACGACTTCTGAAATGAGTCAGATATAACTGTATGGGGAAATTAAAATTAAGTAATCAATACAATAAATGGTGGAAAAGGATAAACAAATTGATACAGGAATGGGGTTGCACATCAAATGAATAACAGTCAAAGCTTATGAATAAACATGAAAAGAAAAGGAAAGGGAAGGGGGGAGGAAAATGAATGTAAGATGCGTACACGCTGTAAACCTAAAATTGACATGAAACAGTATTCTCAGATTTCTTTAAATATTTTGAATAGGAAACAACTATGTGACAAATTTGCCAAGGACAAAATCAGGTTCTGAAACTTTATGAGCTTTTTCTTTCAAAATTTGTTACCTGTTGTGTCTGATAACAAGTTACCATGGCAACCAACCTAACAATTTATTTCTCTTTATGAATTCCACCATTTTCCCCATGTAGCTTTTACCAATGAATTTCAAGAATTTTTTTAAATGTTTTTACACATGGAGAATCTTTTCATGAGTAAAATTGTAAGTTTACAGCATGTTTTGCAATTAGTTCCACAAAAAATTTAATCCAACAGTGAGTATACTTTTTAGAAGACTACTAGGGAAAATGCAACTTGTGGAATCATAAAGGAATGATAGCTTTTCAGCTTACTTGTGTACTTCTTTCCAAAGATGAAGACAAGTAAGGCATTTGTGGTGCACTTGTAGTTGTAGCTTCCATAGTCAGGCATATTGGTACCGAAAGCAACGGCACTTACGACTATTGATACGACCGATCTCCACATAACACCTTTCATGTAGAACAATGAAGTTTAATGAATGGATGAAATACAAAAAGGTTAAGAATTAAAGCTCATTTTGAAAGTTCATAATTTGTCACCTCAATTTTACGATTAAGTATAATTATATAATATATATACAGTACAGTATATATATATATATATATGTATATATATATATTTATGTATATATATATATATATGTATATATATATATATATATATATATACATACATACATATATATATATATACATATATATATATATATATATATATATATATATATATATATATATATATATATATATATATATATATACATATATGGACAGGTAGCAACAACTTGAAGTAAAATTGTTTCAATTATATTAAATACCATGCACACAACAAAAAGATCCATCAAAATTCATCGAAAAAGAGACATTTGACAGCATTTAAAACTTGGATACCTTAACAAGCAGATATTGTACAATATTTGTGTCCCAAAAATGGGACAACTAAAAAATTGCTCATGTTAACTTATCGTTTTTGATCCTTCTCCCAACTATTTTAAATGGGAGAGGTTGGATATAATGGATATTATTATAAGCTAACGCAATTTAAGAAACTTTGATACTTGAAATATGGGAAAGAAATATAAAGAATACATTAACGGATTTTAGCTGTATTCATTTCCATACATCATCCATCACCTTTGCACATGGTGACATTTTTGTACAAACTTTGATTTGTCGTAACTTTAAAACTATAATTGCTATTTTGAACGTCTAAAGACTGTTCTGGGTATACATATCTACCTGCCCATATGTCTTTAAGGGGTATGTCTTCAAGGGGTATGTCTTCAAGGGGTATGTCTTCAAGGCGTATGTCTTCAAGGCGTATGTCTTCAAGGCGTATGTCTTCAAGGCGTATGTCTTTAAGGCGTATGTCTTCAAGGCGTATGTCTTCAAGGCGTATGTCTTCAAGGCGTATGTCTTCAAGGCGTGTCTTCAAGGCGTATGTCTTCAATGTATGTCTTCAAGGCATATGTCTTCAAGGCGTATGTAGGCGTATGTCTTCAAGGCATATGTCTTCAAGGCGTATGTCTTCAAGGCGTATGTCTTCAAGGCGTATGTCTTCAAGGCGTATGTCTTCAAGGCTTATGTCTTTAAGGCTTATGTCTTTAAGGCTTATGTCTTTAAGGCTTATGTCTTTAAGGCGTATGTCTTTAAGGTGTATGTCTTTAAGGCGTATGTCTTTAAGGCATATGTCTTTAAGGCGTATGTCTTTAAGGTATGTCTTTAAGGCATATGTCTTTAAGGTGTATGTCTTTAAGGCGTATGTCTTTAAGGTAAATGTCTTTAAAGGTATGTCTTCAAGGCATATGTCCATTTGATGCATACACACTTGAACAACATTCTCTGAAGAGCATTGTAGTCTTGGAAATATTTTTTGTTGTATGCCTATTATACTTATTGACAATTTGTATGACAATTACACAACTTAAAGAATCGATGATAAAGTAGCAAGTGCATAGGTTGCAATTTGTAATGTGCAAAGGAAATTTCAAATGAATGTTTGAATCATAGAATTGCTCTGTTTGTTATGAAGGATGATGGAGACAACATGGGCATTGCTCTGTTTTTTATGAATGATGATGGGAGACAAAACGTGGGCATAGTTTGAGTGTTTGTTGGCTATTCCTTAAAGGAAACATGCAGCATACATGGAAGACATTATTGTGAATTCTCTATCAGGGCACATCTATACCACTGCACATCTATATTTCAATATTCAACTTATAAAACTAACATGTTATTGTACTTTTAAAGAATATTCCCATGGATTTTTGAAACATCTTATTTAAAAAGCATACTTTTAGAGCCAATTTGGTACCAAAATCAGGTTGATATCATATTCCGTTCAGAAGATATGGATTTTTAAAAGATTTCTCAATTGCATTTTAAAGTTTTTGTACAGTATGATGAATTCGTGTTTGATGTCATAGAGAAATTTTTATTGGAAGTGTTTATGTATTTCTTTGAATGTTAATTGGTTGTTTCTGTATGATTAGAAACAATTTTCCGAAAGTAATTGAAGTAGGGTATATTTGGCAATGTATATAAATACCGAACTTTCATCAATTTATTTTTCTAGCAGGTTTTACTAATAAATAAAAAAGGATGATAGATTTTAATGAAGAACATCAACTTTGTGAAAGAATGTGTTGCTGTGATGTCATACTGAGCCTTTTCCTATTCGTTTATTGCCATTTTTTGTGAACCTTAAAATTTAAATATTTCTGGTAAGAATAACATATCAACATGATTTTTTTTTCTTTCTTATAAAAGGTCATGAAAAACATGGGAATATTTCTTTAAGCATATATCAGTCTATCAGATAAATTTTCAGCCCAGACACAAAGTCTGTTTGAAAAAAATCGATATGAATCTCTTTCGTAAATTACACTTTTGTGATCTGCTTTGATAAACAAATAGATGTGATCCCAATTTTGGAAGATGTAGATAAGACACTTATATTTCTTTCTCTTTATTCCATTCTTCTTATTTATATATCCTGAATCCAGAAATGCAAAATTCTTGAGGAAAATGCCCTTATACAATGAAGACACAAATAATCAAACCAATTTTTGGGTGAATTTATGAATAAAAAATATAAAAACATAAACGTTTGTAGAATTATGAAAATCAACTTTTAAGCTTTGTAACTTTTCACACAAATGCAATCTCGACAAGCTATAATACAACCTGTTATATAAGTGATCAATCACACATAATATTTCCGGCTTCATGAATTCATTTTAGCAGTACCAATCTAGGGGCTTATAACAGATAATTTTTAAAGCATTTTGCACAACTTGTCTGGACAGTTTTCATGAAGTCAAACAGATAAACAAAACAGAGAACAATAATTTACAACTAAAATAAAACAAGTTATTAATGAAAAAATTAAAATGGTCATTAATGAAAAAATAAAATGGTCATTAATGAAAAAATGAAATGGTCATTAATGAAAGAATGAAATGGTCATTAATGAAAAAATAAAATGGTCATTAATGAAAAATAAAATTACAATACTAGCATATAGTGAGCAGAAAATAATCTCCCAAATATAAGTTTTTAGCTTTGCCTGTGAAAGAGCATATTATAAACAAACTTTAAACCAATTGTCATAAAATAATTTACCTTATACTGACTGGTACATGTACAGTAGGTACTTCCCTATTCCTACTATGAAGTTTCACTTGTAAAAGATCTAATCTGTTACCTTTTGTTTTCATGTATTCCAGAACAACTTTCCACAAATAACTTCTAAGAATAGATATAAATGTAAAGACCATTTTTATTTTTATACTGCACACAATGTTAGCTAGGAAACTGTTGTAACATATTAAATTTTTTAAATATGAACAACAATTTTTTCAAGATTGGGTTGTAATTATAAATTTTTTATTTTCTCTAAAAATTGGAGATCCATGTCTTAGTACCGCGATGTTGGTGGTACAGAAAACCACCTTATACTTACTCACATGCTTAAAGCTGTAAACGAAAAGTTGACAATTAATGGCCAAAATTTGCCCAAAAATGAGTTTCTCATATTCTGGTTAACATACAAAGCAACAGTTCTCAACAGTTCCTTTCTCTATTTAAATCTCCTAAGTCAATCCCGTAAATGATGAGATGGTAAAGTAAGAAAATCATACTAAATATTTAAGACCTGTGATTGAACATATCTTGAGAACAGAACTCATGAACAAGAAGTTTAGCATCAAATTTACCAAAAGAAAATAAATAATTCACACAATAAACCCAATTTAAACTGAGAAATATAATTGGATATACATGTACATACAGCATGTGAAGGAGTTTACCAGCCATTGGAAAGGTGAGTTGAACATAATTCAACATGGAACTTAAACATTTAGAAGCAGTCTGGAGGAAATCTTAATACATGTAAAACAGTAGAGGGTAACCAAAATTAGAGGGTCTATGCAAAAGGCAGGGTGGGGTTTATGGGGAAAAGGGTGGGCTTTTGAAAGTGGGGTTTGAGGGGTAGGGTGGGGTTTATGAGGGTAGGTGGGGTTTATGAGAAACAGGGTGGGGTTTATGAGGGGTAGGGTGGGGTTTTGAGAAGAGGTGGGTAGAGTTGGGGTTTATAAGGGACACGCTAATTAAGATGGGGTTTATTATCACTATTGGGAGCTTTTATTTTTTCTATTAGATTTATTGTTTTAAAGTGATCATCAAACTCGTTCCTTTAAATGTCCATTAGTGTTCTAGTTAAGTCAAAAATAAATTATATTTTTGCCCAGCCAAGAATAATGCTCCTCATTTGCATCTAATCAAAGATTTCTTCCAATTCAAAACAATATAGATGATGAGTACAAGCTAACCTAAATCCATCCGAGCCATTAGGCTCATTGGGCCGGTGCCTATCCCCATTTTCCATGGCGCAAGTGGATGACTCTCCCCTGGACAGGACACCAGTCCATTGCAGGTTAACTCCTTAGCAGTGCTGGTACTCATTTTACAGCTGAGTGGACTGAAGCAAGTAGAGTAAAGTGTCTTGCTCAAGGACACAATGCAGCAATCATGACAGGAATCAAACCCAGTACCTTTCAAATACGAGCACCACTCCTTAACCACTGAGTCACTGCACCTCTAAGTATGAGGCTTAGAAAGCTTAATGTTTGGGCTATTTGCAACGTGAATCCTTCCTTAAGTGTAACATCTGTGCATGACCATATTTTGTGCAACATTTTTGTAAAGACAAAAACATATACTTATTAAAACAATAGTGCACATAGACCTTAAAGAACTAGTGACAACTACAAGCAACATTAGCTACAGTAAAACCCAACAAAATGGTCAAAAATGGCATTTTACAGCTATAAGGGTGTTTCAGCTGACATCACATGACTTTTGTCCACATCACTATTTTGTCGGGAAATACCACTGTCGTCTGCTGTACACTACTTAATTAGATTTATGAACGTTTGCATGTTGTTATGTAAGATTATTTTTGTTAGATAATTATGCCGGAATCTTGTTGTGCCATTGGTTGCACTAATAGATGTGTGCGGGAGAATAAGAAAACATTTTCTCAATTTCCATCTGATCTTGATCGACGTTTGAAGTGGGTTGCTGCTGTACGATGAGATGGTTATCAACCTAAGGTTCACACTAGGAATTGCAGCGAGCATTTTATATCAGGTATGTAAGCTTTGTCGAATGTCTGAGTATAACGAACAATCAACTGGCGTTAACATTAAAGTTACTCTTCGTATTTCGGTGAATATATAAAACTTAAGGAAAAATATGAAGTAAAATCGGAAGCAAACGAATAACTGCAATTAGTAAAATTCGCTAAACTGGTACTGGTAGGTTAGCATGTAGTATGTTTGTTGTACGTGTGATGTGACTGAGTTGTGTAAAGACACGTGAAATGCAACGATGCTGCTGCCCTGCAAAATGGAGTCCAGTTGAGTTAGAGTCACATGATGAAATCCCTCTATTAGGGTCTAGAAAATATGGAAATATGTGATTTAATAATAAGTAGCTAATTTTTTTTTGTAAATCAATTTCCTTTTTTTTCCGAAAGTCCCAAAAGTTTTAGGCAAGATATTTTATAAGAAGATTTCTGTGACATTTTAGGTCTGTAAAAGAATCAATATTTGAATGATTTTCATGGAAAATCTTGCTACATTCTATTGCTATGGTTATTACTAGTTTTGAACGATTACACTGTAATGCGTTCTGCCGATTAACCGATCATATTTTGTCCTAATCAGTCCTGGTCCGATTACTTTTTATGACAGTGTTTTAACGTTTAAGAAAAGAAATAAATCAATTAAAAAAAAATTAAAAAAAAAGTAACAATTATCGGATCGGCAATCCAGAGGCATTTAACTGATCCCAATTATGCTGCTGATCAGACATAAGCGGCCCAATATGATCGGCAAATAGATTATCGTTGGAAACTAGTTATTGTTTCATTTAAAACAAAAAGTTATGTTGCCTACCGATATGATCGGCAAATTGATTATCATTGGAACACTAGTTTTTACAAATTAACAAATGTTGCCTACTAATTTATTGATCTTTAAGGCTGTTTCCAGGAAGGCTTACTGTATTTATACTGATACAAATAAATAAAAGTGAACAAAAGTTAAAAGGCACCAATCAACATTTGAACTGAAAAACTGAAAAGACCAACAAGGTGGAAAGCAATACCGAACTATTCTTTGAACATAATGAAGTTTATTTAACTGAAACTTTTTTCAAAGCTTTTGACAAAACACCTATTAAAATTACTTTATATTTGTTTAGATACCCCAAATTAAATTGCATGCTAATCCATTAAATTGAAAGATCAAAGAAATTATAATCATAATTCTATCAAATGTGAGGATAAGAATATCACGAGATAAATGAGACTTTATTAATGCATAAATGACCTTAAAATACACTTGGTGGTAGCTTCCAAGGTAAAATTAATTTAAAAAAAAACAGTATGTTTATGTGAGGAAGAGAAAAAAAAGGGAGGGGGGGTGAAAGAGGAAGCATGGTCCAACAATACATTAACACTTTGTGTAAATGTTTGTCTCCCTTAATGTCTTTGGAGAATTGCTTGAATATTTATTTCCTGGGTAAGAAAATTAAAAAAATGCACATCTGCAAGTTTCCTGGGAAAGAAAATTGAAAATGAATGCAAATCTGCTTTCAACTTTTAAATATGAAATGGCTAAATGTTTTTACAACAAGAAAACCTAAATAAAAAATAAAAAAGTAGCAGCACATATTGAAATGTGATACTCTTTTATCCATCCATCCCCAAAAGAGGGAAGCTTAGGGACCCTCTAAATAGGGTTTATACCAAAATGTTTCCAACACTGTATGACTAACATATCTGTTGATAAGATACCATCCATCCCAAAAAGAGTGAACCTTGGAGACTCTCTAAATAGGGTTTCTACCAAAATGTTTCCTACACTGTATGACTAACATATCTGTTGATAAGGTACCATCCATCCCAAAAAGAGGGAACCTTAGGGACCCTCTAAATAGGGTTTCTACCCCAATGTTTCCAACACTGTATGACTAACATGTCTGCTGATAAGGTACCATCCATCCCCAAAAGAGGGAACCTTAGGGACCCTCTAAATAGGGTTCATACCCCAATGTTTCCAACACTGTATGACTAACATGTCTGCTGTAAGGTAACTTGAATAAGAAGGATAGAGCAATGTAATATTTTTTAACAACGAACTTCATGCAACACTCTAACAAATAGAAACATAACATCGTTTTTTTGGTGCAATTTCATATTACCTTTAGCATCTAAACAGAGGAATAAAAGAAGGGAAAACCAAAACATTAGGTGAAATTCTGGGAGTGGTGCTTTCTTTAAAGGGGACAAAAAGTCTCACATACAATCAATATTTCATATGATAGAGGATAAAAATCTAGACCAACTACCAAAATCTTATTCCTATCTCAAATTATTCATGCTTCAAATTGACATGGAGGTGGCCATTTTGTTCAATTCTGAATCAAAATCTTGTCCATGATGACATAATTTCCCCAACAAGAAATAAGGATAATAAGATGTTTCTTTATAAATATGAGTAAAGGCTTTATTGCAAAATAATGTGACACAAAGTATTAAGCATGGTTTGATGGTTTATTGTGTAAACAAAAATGTCCTTGACCCTTACCAAAGGAAAATAAAATTTGTCATAAGCTTGAAAACTTGAGATAAATTATGAAGAAATACAAAGCATTGAAGACATCATTTTCTAAAATCAAAATGGCAGTTATCATAGTAGAAGCATTAAAGGATTAGTTCAGGGGTCACGCATGTCCATCTTATATGAAAGAGGACTTTCAAAGGAACAACATGATGAAGGAAGCATTCAGAAATCTTATTCCGTTAAAGAGAAATTAAAGTTTAAAGTTTGGTATCATATGTGTAGAAAAGACTGAAATCAGACTAGTTGTGAGTGATGTCACAGACTCAGATTCCTCAGTCTTTATGTATTTTATAGAAAGTTTATTTAATTTTTTCACTATTTAAATTATTTTTCCTCAAACTTTCTTTAGGTGGTATATTATAAATACCCTTCCTAGATTCAGTTTTACTACTTTTTTGACATATCCCATGGTTCTCAAGCCACGAAATCGCAGGACAAAATATGATAGAATACATAACAACTTTAAGGAATCTGAGGCTATGACATCACAACTAGTTTGATTTCAGTCGTTTCTACAGAAATAAAACCAAACTTTAAACTTATATATCTCCTTAACGGAATAAGATATTTGAATGCTTTCTTCACCATGTTGTTCCTTTGAAAGTCCTCTTTTATATAAGATGGACATGCTTGACCACCGAACTAATCCTTTAAACTTGAATATCTCCTCAATGGAATAAGATTTTTAATTGCTTTCTTCACTATTTTGTTTCTTTTGAAGTCCTCTTTCATATAAGATACATATGCTTGACCCCTGAACTAATCCTTTAAGTTTTTAATAATTACAACAAATCTGTTAGATTGCTTTGGGAGGTATGAGACTTGGTCAGAAAACAGGTTATTTCTATTTCTATCATATGAAATGAGGATTATGTCAGACTTCATGTCTCCTTTAATAAAACAGAATGTAATCCCTCATTGTGGGACAATTTGAAGAATAATACAAGTATCAAAACGGTGAAGAACGTATCCATTTTTCCCCCCTTCTCTGTTTATTTCGCATCCTGGCAAATTCCTTGGGTCCACACTGAAAACAAGTCAAAGTTGACTTACATATGCTTTCCACGACATATAAATACAAATGTAAAACTAAACTAAATTTGAAAAGAAACGAAGTAGGTGAAGTCACGAAAAGTAGACTTTAATCAAGAGTCCTTTTGTACTGTCCTCTATGATGTAGATCACAATAGAATACTTTGGCTAAACAAAGAACCGTTTTGCATTCTTGGTGATCTAAATTTAGCACCTCAGACTAACATTTTATCACCAAAAAATGCAATATCACCTACAAAGATTCTATAACAACCAAACATTTCACCAGCAAAAAGACCATTAGAGAATCAATCTACCATCAACTTAACCTTCACCAATAGCTTTATCATACATGAACTTTCTTCCATGAAGATTTCTATATGAAAACCATGCAATGCATCAAGAATCAATTGTTTTTATAATATGGAGCAAATATAGAGCCATCATAACACAAGTCACACTGTAAAATGTATCACTTTCTCACTGTCACAGAAGTCACATTTTAATAAGTCACATTGGAATTGCAAAAAGTGTCACTCTGACGTTGTAATACATGTCACACTTTGTCTTTGGTAAAACACATCTCTCTTCCATAATTTTCACAACAGACACTAGCACATCAAGAACCATATATTTTTGTAATATGTTTGTTTGTTTGTTTGTTTGATGAGGGTTTAACGACACCACCGCAGCGAGGGTCAAATTGTGCCTGGGAGGTTAGATCATTCCAGAGGTAGGAAGGAAAGAAAACATGAAAATATGAAGCAATGTAAAGCCATCATAACACAAGTCACACTGTAATTGAATTACTTTCTCCCATTGTGATAGAAGTCATACCGTAATGAAAGTCACACTTTGCAATTGCAATAAACGTCACACTTTGTCTTTGGTTAAACAGATCTCTCTCTTTCATAATTTTCACGACAACACAAACAGATTAAGAACCATAATTATTTGTGTAATATGAAGCACATGTAAAGCCATTATACAAGTCATGTTGTAATTGAAACACTTTCCCATTGTAACAGTTACGCTGTAATAAAAGTCACTCTGCAATTGCAATAAACGTCACTCTGACGATGTAATACACGTCACACTTTGCCTTTGTAAAACACATCACTCTTTGTAACATGCACAACAACACATCAATCCTAACACATCAAAACTAAGGAAGCTTATATGAGACAAAAACATTTTTTCGGCAAATACCTTTCTTTTGACAATCATCGATGGTGCTTGTAAGGAAGTTTGCAGCCTTCACGCCTAGCTTTGTGCCAAGGTTACGATCAAAAACAGTTGGACTTCCACCCTGGAAAAATCAACAACAAAGAATGCATATCTTAAAAATCTCTCTGTTTTAAATTAAGAATTATTATTTAAAAACATTCTCATTTGTAGAAAGGAGGAAAACAGATATTCTATCATTTAAAACAAAAATTCCCAGAAAAGCACATCTTACAAACATGTTGCACTGAGTGGCATTTGCTATTCATTAAGATTTCCTAATACCTACTAGATGAGCCAACTGGTCCAAACACCCCTCCCTCCCACTCCCCGACCCCAGTTTTTAAATATTTAAAAATATTTCTTTCCCTATTCCCAATGTCGGAAAGCCAAAGATTTCCAAAGGTAACAAAGATATTTACAATTTCTGACATGGTGACATAATATATATGACTAGGCACCATTTTTGGTGCCCAGTTGTAATGTTAAAAATGGTCTGGCCCATATACCCTAAGACCTTCGCTACCATAACTAACTCAAATTTCAATATACTTGACAGAGATCAGGACTCAAGAGTTAGCATATACTAGTTCATTACTAGCCCATCAGGTTTTCTCGCCTCACATTTCACAAACCCAACTGAACTTATCACAAGCCCATTTCTTCATATCTCACATAAACATTCTAGAATAATTCTGATTACAAAACTAGCCCAAAGGCTTGAATGATTTAACTTACGCTAGCCCCTACGTAAAATCAACTAGCTCCGGGCTAGCAGGCTTTAACCCTTACTCTACCAGGGCTTTGAAAAACCGAGCCCAATTTTCGTAACTTTTGTTACATATGCATTTTTGACAACTTTCCTTTCATTACAAATTTGGTTGGAATAGAAGCTAAGATATTTTTCTTTTGAGTAATGAAAGCCAATTTAGGAAGTATTAGACAAAAATATACAAATTGAGCTAAATTTGGTCAACAAATGGTCAATCTTTGCAGAAGTATAACTTCTTGTCAATATTGAAAACAGAGATTTGTATTACATATTTAGATTCTTTATGAAATTTCCTTTCCAATGATACTAATCTATAATTTTTAAAAAGAATGGAAACATGAAAAAACATCAAAAATGATTAGTCAAAAGACCCCTGAAAGCTGCAGCAGAAAAATAATTACGCAGTGGTCACGTTGAGACTTAAACCCGGAGCGCTCACGTGCTAACCGTGTACATTTCCTCCACACCACGTAGTCGTTCAAATTGGAGAGGTGAAATATAATTCTTATAGGATAGGTTCTAAATAGAGGGGGTATGCCTTTATTTATATATCAAATGAAAGGAAATTTCAAGCACTTTCGAACGGCGGTTCAACGAAGCATGTGCGATGTACGGTTTGGGTAAATGGCAGAAATTCATGAAATTTTGAAGAAATTTCTCCAGAACAAAAGATTGCACGTAGGGATTATAAAAATTAGACCAGAAACCAATGCTATCATGTCTTAGGACTTGCATGTTTGATTTTGAAGCAAAAATGTGATCTTAAAGTTATTGTAAGATTTGAAAGAAGAAAAAAAAACATTTTATGTAATTTTTTTAGCAATTTTTGAGTTTTTACCATTTTTGAATGTACTTTTTCGCAAAATTCTGTAATATGACCCCTATACAAAAGCCACATTTTGTGTAAGAATTATCCGAGTACTTTAAAATGATACCAAGATTACTCCTATAGGACTGTGGTGAAGTCCCGATTTTATTTTTAGAAAAAGGTGGTATGAAAAGCGATAATATCGCCGTGTGGTAGAGTAAGGGTTAATATGCTAAATCGAGCCCTGACAGAGATGATCAGACAACCAACTGGCAGTTTTAGAACCTTGCAGGAAACTCAGGATTCTTTCTTCAAGTAAGGACATAAGAGGGGGGGAGGGATTTGCCCTCAAAAACTCACCTGTTGCATGTGACCAAGGACATTTTTCCTGACGGTAAACAAGTTCTTGCCCTCCTCGGCATACAGCTGATGGATGAAGTCGGTGGTAAAGTTAGAATTAGCATTTTCGTTTCTATTGGATAGAATGGAAAAATTCAAATAAAAAAATGATTGAATTCCATCTTGAAAGAGAAAGAAATATCTTTTCTTGCAAATAAGAAGTTGCAATTTGACCTTAAAGGAGTAGTAGACGAAAAAAAGAGGGCACTTGTTTTTGCAAATTTTACAGATATATTATCCACAACAGATCGATAAACTTCATGCCTCCACAGGCGATGTGAAGGCAAAGGTCATTGAATTTTCATATCAACCAGAAAATTGTTATACCGTTGCATGCTAGATAAGCATTTCATTTTTAGGGGGTCTCCTAAAAATACGCCACACTTTTCGGTCAAGTGCTCCTTTAATTCTTAGGACTTCTGACCTTTCTAGTCTGGTGGGTCTAGAGTATAATAATAATTATCTTAACCCTTACTCTAACACGCGGCGATACTATCGCCGATTTCAAACCACCTTTTTCTAAAAATAAAATCGGAACTTTACCACAGTCCTTTACGAGTGATCTTGGTATCATTTCAAAGTACTCGGATAGTTCTTTCATAAAATGAAACTTTTTTTTAGGGGTTATATTACATAATTTTTAGAAAAATTACATCGAAAAATGGTAAAAATCAATAATTGCTAAAAAAATTGCATTTTTTTTTTATATTCTAAATCTTACGATAATTTCAAGATTACATTTTTGTTTCAAAATCAAACACGAAAGTCCTAAGAAATTATAGTATTGGTTTCTGGTATAATTTTTATTATCCCTACGTCCAATCTTTTGTTCTAGTGAAATTTCTGCAAAATTTCATGAATTTCTGCCATTTTTGTTCAAAAAATCGTGAAACCCAAACCTCACAACACGCATGCTTGGTTGAACAGCCGTTCGAAAGCGCTTGAAATTTCCTTTCATTTGACATATAAATAAAGGCATACCCCCCTCTATTTAGAACCTATCCTATAAGAACAAAATTACAGCTATCTTATTTCATCGACCACGTAGCGCAGGGGAAATCTACGCAACTTGCGTGCGGGCGCTCCGGGTTCGAGTCCCGCCGTGACCACTGCGTAATTATTTTTCTGCTGCAGCTTTCAGGGGACGTTTGACTTTTATCATTTTTGATGATAAAAGCTTACCCTTTCTTTCTAAAAAAAGTAGGTTAGTATTAGAAAGGAAATTTCAAAATAAATCTAAATATGTAACACAAATCTCTGTTTTCAATACTGACAAGAAGTTATACTTCTGCAAAGATTGACCATTTGTTGACCAAATTTAGCCAAAAATTGCTTAATTTGCATAATTCTGTCTAATATTTCCTAAATTGGTTTTAATTACTCAAAAGCTAAATAACTTAGCATCTATTCCAACCAAACTTGTAACTAAAGAAAATGAAAGGAAAGTTGTCAAAAATGCATAGAAAAAAAAAGTTACGAAAATTGGGGTCGCTATTTCTAAAGCCCTGGTAGAGTAAGGGTTAAAATTATAAAGCGCCAAAATCTATATGGATAATCATTGGCGCTGTACAAAAATAGTGAAAGTAAAGTCAAATTACTCAAAAGAGTTAAATATATGTATATATAAATTATATATATATATATATATATATATATATATATATATATATATATATATATATATATATATATATATAAACATCAAAACTAAATCAAATAAAAAATAAATAAAGACTGTAAATAAAACAAACTTAAAATATATGTATAAAGGTTGAAAAATCATGAAATCAAATTAAAAGCAATTTTAAGAAGATACGTTTTTATTCTTATTTTTTAAATAGGTAAAGAGCGGGGTTCTAGCTAGACAAGTTTGAGTGACGGGCTCCAGTGACAATCCAGGGTGACCTCCTAGACCCCCTAATTCTTTAAAAAATGTATTTATCGTAATGCTAGAAGGATGATATTCAACTGTCAAAGAACCCCCTACCCCCAAAAAAGTACAAACATATGCCGCAAACTCTTCTCTCAATTCCCATTGTCATTCAGCTTGCCCAAACATTTTACGGCTTTTATTTTCATCCCAGTATCATTCGACGAAAGCCACACATTATTACAATTATTTCAAGTTAACTAGCGGCAGACATTCCTATAAACTACGCAACAACTTTTGCCAATATCAAATCCCCCACAAATCAAAAGAATATCGATCAGTCTGTTATAATGTTAAGTGCATATGGGGTTTATAACAAATGTGATTGGTTACTTACATTTGGACCGGTCTATAAACACGCCTTGGGCTCTTGGGGGTGTAATATTTACTTTGTTTAAGTTTGATTGTATGGTAAGTGACGGACTTGGCAAGCTGCCAGCAGTGATTCACAAGGATTAAAACGTGAACCTGAACTGTGTGCATGTGAGTATGAATGACTAATGACTAAATGACTAATGCTAAGGTGAGTCCAGTTGTGAAAGAAGTACAGTAAATGACTAATAACTAAATGACTAATGCTATGGTGAGTCCAGTTGTGAAAGAAGTACAGTAAATGACTAATAACTAAATGACTAATGCTATGGTGAGTCCAGTTGTGAAAGAAGTACAGTAAATGACTAATAACTAAATAACTAATGCTAAGGTGAGTGATAATGACCATGTCTTATATCGATGTGTAATTGATGTGTCTTTGACTTTCCAGCATAACTATACTGTATATAAAATCAAGGACTGCAATTTCTGTAACACATTATTTTATTTTTTATAGTCCAAAAGCAAGCAGATTTAAATCATAGGTTTTGCTGCAATAATACAAAGTAGTAATTCCAAAAATGTACTTCAGGAAGAAAAGAATATTCTGGGTGTAGAACCAAAAGACTCTCAATGAACTGAAGTGATTTATTTATGGGTTCTGTAAAATGCCAGTACCATAACACAGGTTAACCAGCCAACACAGAGCAGAAACCAAGAGATAAATGCTATTTCTTATTTCCTAAGGCAAATGATGATCTCATATTTACATAAGAATGACTAACAATGGCAAAATATCACATACCTTAAGATGACCCCTCGTTGAATATTTTCTTTAATCTTGCTTTTAAGGTGAGTAACATCTCCCTATGAAAGGATGAAAGAAAAAATGCATTGAAGACAATAAAGATTGTAAATTTGTTAAAGATATATGAATATGCAGAAAAACATAAGCTTTAATAACCCTTACTCTACCACGCGGCGATAATAACGCCGTTTTGGGTGCCCCATCTCCGACTCCGCCTCCCATGTGCGTTTTCGAAAAAGTGCTGGTAGAGTAAGATACTCAACCCACGACAAGTGTGCTAACTCAAAATATATGCAGCATGATCCCGGTGGGCAGCCAACCGGGTCACTGAAGCGGAACGAGTTCAACTCTGCTGCTTGGAAGACAGAGGACCCTTCAATAATCAGCCTATGCTTAACTTTTACTCTATCCATTTCCCAAGCGGGTTTTCAAAAAAGTGCTGGTAGAGTAAGGGTTAACTTGAAATCCATTTAAATGTTGATAAAACACAAAAATTACTTAAAGGATTACTTTAGTGGGCAAGCATGTCCATCTTATATTCACAAGGACTTGAAAAGAAACAAAATGGTAAAGAAAGCTTTCAAAAATCTTATTCCGTTAAAGATATTCAAATTCAAAGGTCTGTCTGATCTGTGTAGAAATGATGTCACAGCTAGTCTGATTTCAGTCATTTCTAAACAAATGATACCAAACTCAAATATCTCCTTAAGTTAATACGATTTTAAATGCTTTTTTTTTACCATTTTGTTTCTTTTGAAGTCTTCTTTCATATAAAATGGACTTGCTTCACCACTGAACTAATCCTTTAAAAATAGATATATATATATATATATATTTTGATATCAGGTCTTAATGCATAAATTAAAAACCTGTTCTTTTTTAACATCTGTCCTAATTCTTAAATGGTTGGTTGGTTCCTTGTTAAGATTTAACGGCACCTTAAAGGAGCACTACACCGAAGAGTGAGGGTGTTCATTTTTAAGAATTTCACACATATATTATCCACAACAGATCGATATTCTTCATGTCGCCGTAGTCCTAAGGCGACTAAGGGCAAAGGTCACTTCAATATTTATTTTAACCAGAAAATTGTTATACTGTTGCGTGCTAGATAGGCATTTTGATTTTTTGGGGCCCCCTAAAAATACGCCCTCACTTTTCAGTCTAGTGCTCCTTTAATTAAATATGTGCCAAGAGTAGGTATAGTACGAGGAAAAAAATTCTTTGAAAGATGGTAACAGATTCTGACAAAAACCTTTGGCAGAACTAACGTAGAGCACTTTACCGTAAAATCGTTTATAAATCTCCATAATCTAATACATACAAGAAATGTCTCCCTCTCTTACCTGCAGGTCTTGTATGCCAAAATCTTCTTCGAATATATACGCAGCATCAGCACCTCCTGCCAATCCACTCATGGTTGCTAAGTAACCACAGTATCCGCCCATGGTCTCCACGATGAATACACGCCTCTTGGAGCCACTTGCTGATTGCTTGATCTTATCAAGAGTCTGTGTAAAACAAAACGAAACAGTGACAAGATCATTTTCTCTTCGGAAGAATCTAGCAGTGCCTGGATGAAGTATCATACTACACTGTCCACTTGGATTAGTTCAGTAGTCAATGAAGCCCATCTTATAGAAAGAGGACTTTAAAAGAAACAAAATGGTAAAGAAAGCATTTAAAAATCTTATTCCGTTAAAGGATTAGTTCAGTAGTCAATGAAGTCCGTCTTATAGAAAGAGGACTTCAAAAGAAGCAAAATGGTGAAGAAAGCATTCAAAATCTTATTCCATTAAAAAAAAGTTCAGTAGTCAAGCATGTTTTATCTTTTATGAAAGAGGACTTCAAAAAACAAAAACAAAAATGGTAAAGAAAGCATTTAAAAATCTTATTCCATTAAAAAGATTTACCCCACTTTAAGTAGCGGGATATGTACGAGAGTGTTGGAATCAGGTCATGAGACCAGATTCATATTTATAGCATGGAAAGAAAGATATAACTTGAAATAAATATTCAAGTTTAAAGTTCTAGCTCATCTGCACAGAAATGACTGGTGTGGTAAGTCTACTATAGACTGTTGGCACCCTTATCCTCACATTCTTAACAATTGTTAATGTATTTGAAGAAAATTGATTTAACTTTTTTACTATTTGAATTATTATTCCTCAAACTTTCTTTAGGTGGTAAATCATAATTACCTTTACTAGATTCTGTTTCACTACTTTCCTGATATATCCAATGGTTTTAAGCCACAAAATCTTAGGAAAAAATATGATAGAATACATAAGCACTTTGAGGTATTTGAGGTTGTGATGTCACAACTAGTCTGATTTCAGTCGTTTTTCACACAAATGATACATACCTTTAAACTTAAATAATCCCTTAACATAATAAGAATCTTGAATGCTTTTGGTTACCATCTTGTTTCTTTTGAGTTACTCTTTTATATGAGATGAACTTGCTTGACAACTAGACTAATTCTTTACAGCCTTGTGAATAATATCTCTGACCAGACACATTTCACATACATCCCATCCATAAAACTTACAGTTCCTTACACAAAAGTATCGGCTCTCCTGGAAGACAGTATATCCTTCTGCAAATACCGGTAACTTTAACCCAAAGCCAGAGCTCTGTGTGCCCATGTAGAAAATGTTATGAGCTTGGTCTTAATAATTGAAAGTCAGATTAGAAAATTACTTTCCTTGTCAAATGGCACTATACAGAAATTCAGGGACCAACTTCTCTAAGGCTAAGAACAGAGTGTGTGAAACAACATCATGCAAGCATGGTGCAAATAATTATCCAGTCAATTGTCAAAGAATACTGAACAACCAACATAAATACACTTTGCCATTACTGGCATCATTTGAATCAAACCTTAGCATTTCTATGATATTACTCATTTCATGATGCTTTGTTCCTCAAACAAAGAATTTCAACTTTAGTTGTCACACTACTAAGTACTAAAGTTGTCTTCAATTAATATTCCTGTGGATAGAGGACTACCAGAGAAATAGTTTGGTGTAAAAATCATGCTGATATCGTTTTCTGTTTAGGAGTTATTGCATTTCAAAGATTGCGTGCGTGTGTTGAAAAGTGACCTATAGTGTACAATGTAATGTCATAAAGGCAGATCAAAGACAATTTTTATGTATTTCTATCAAACCCCCTAAAAAGGTTTTCTTTTACTTCGAGTGTTAGGTTCATGAACAGATGGCAAAGCATGTTCCTATAAAGTCTATGCTATACCCCATCTTAGTAAATGAACAAATAATGAATGCTTCCAGTAATTTTGGAAGAGGCAATTCATTTTCAAAGAAATACACAAAAATTGTCTTGAATTTGCCTTTATGACATCACACTGTACACTGTGAGGTCACGTTTCAACGCTATCGTGCAATCTGTGAAATGCACTAGTTCCTAAATGGAAAAAGGTATCATCTATCTTATATATGAAAATAAAAACTCACGGCAATATTCCTGTAATACTTTTGACTCTGCATGTCAATAAGCTTAGTTTGTGTACAGTGGGAATACAACAAAACATACTTTCAGAGACCACAGCAATATCAGAGGTAAGATGTTCGAGTGTATCACATCAAATTTACCCAGCTTGGTATTTGAGAGTTATATTTACCTTCTATTCATTAAATATGCAATCTGGTCAATATTAGACCTGAGAACACTTAAACAACCAAAACCACAACATAGTTGGCCCTCTCTCTATGCTACATGTGCCTCCTTGAGCTTGTCACTACGATACCAACTAATTCTTGTAAGGTAAACCTTGTTTCTAAAAAACCATTGAGAGTAAAATGTAGTAAAAAAGGTAAAGGAGAATTTTCTGCAGAAAATCCGACCAGACTTAGCGTGAATGATGACTCAACAGCGCGCTAAGAATAAGCAACAAGCTTAAGGAGGCACATATAGCATAGAGGAAGGGCTAACTATGTCTTGGTTTTGGCACATGTAGCATAGAGGCAGGGCTAACTATGTCTTGGTTTTGGTTGTATAAGCGGTATCAGGGCTAATATTGACCAGATTGCATATGTATAGCATAGAAGGTAAGGTATAACTGATTTTACACTATATCAGTTGCTAAAATCGCAAAATAACAGCCAAATAATTTCTTCAAAGCCTTGCAGCTTGTCATGCAAATTATAGGGGGTATGTCGACCAAACTAACAGATATTTTCCAACTGAAAGTATATGTTCTGTACCCAAACAGCACAACGTACATATGATGATTTTCAACATTGTTTTCAAACACAGCTTTGTTTCTAGGCATAATAGGAAGCTTACCTCTGTGATAGCGTTGAGGGCAGTGTCAGCACCAAGACTGAAATCGGTGCCTGGAACATTATTACTGACAGTTGCAGGAAGAACAACCATGGGTATGCAGAATTCGGAGAACTTGGATCTATGCTCTGCCAAGGATATTACACTTTGATAGGCCTGGCAGGGAAAGATGAATATTCATGAGACACAATCAAACTATATAAGACATTACCTAATTAAAAGATACTTGTTTCTTGCAGTGGCATAAGTACAATTAACCTGTCTGTCTGAGTTAGATGATTGACAGCTTTTTAAACCAATCACCGCATGAGTTTGCCTAGCACCAAAATCTGCATAGCTAAGTGGGGCAAAGATCCTACACAGTACTGGTAGAGTACAATGAGCCAGTGGCGCGCGCTTATGTAATCAATGCAACTTATTATACAAAACAAGTTTCTGCAAACACAGACTGAGTGATGGCAAAATGGTGAACAAAAATTGAGCTTACGGGCCTACTGCGGGCTTTGTAAATCTGATTGCTTTTACCCAGAACACTTAGCAAACTGAATTTTGTTCATCCCCTTTGCTAAACACTCTAAAGATCCGGAAAAGTGCCATAAATGGATGAAAGCTTGCGGCAGTCCCCACAAACATCTAAATGTCAATACATTGGTAATGCACGATTGCGGATTTGAGGTTTGTTTCTGTGGTAGCATTGATCTTACTACCAGTTTGAACGGTCATCAAAGAGTCGAGTGCACTCTCTCCGCATTTTCGTTTATCTCGTGAAGACCCGATCAAAATATCGTAATATTGTAGCAATAGAAATCACATCGATTGCGTATGAAATAAACATAAATTTGAGCAAATCATTGAACGTATCCATTCCAAATTCTCATAGATTATTGATCTTGATTCTACAGAACATCATTTTTGTGTAAGTACTCTTCATTCACATCATTATCATTTCTGGAATCTCAATGCTTTACTATCGTGTTACACTACGCACATATCCTAACGTTAGGCCCCAGAGCTCCGTTAAGTTATACATCAACGTACAAGCGTTATCAAAGACAGTAAATTAACCTGTGACTCTGAGGCATTGTATATTCGTTTCATGACATTATATGTTCTTTGCGTCTCTTTTATATTTTCTGTACTTTGTTCGATGGCGGCAGCATATCGCCAAGGAACAGGGTCAGTGACAAATTATTTCGTTCCTCGTCGGAATCATTAAATAAAAAGTGGAAAAATCAAAATTGAACTTTAAGTGTTAATTTTGTTATATAGTACAATTCACTAAATTTTCCCCCACCTAGTAATTGCGTTGCTATGGTGGGTGTGGCTTATTTTGCAACTCAGAGACGTTTATTTGATCAACACTTAAATTTCAGTTCTGACACTTGATTGTGCATTTGTCTTCCATTTTAAATACCGTATTCGACGTATTAAGTGCCCCTACTCTATTAAGCGCCCCTGCTCTTATAGGCGCCCCTGCTCTAATAGGCGCCCCTGCTCTAATAAGCGCCCCTGCTCTAATAAGCGCCCCTGCTCTAATAAGCGCCCCTGCTCTAATAAGCGCCCCTGCTCTAATAAGCGCCCCTGCTCTAATAAGCGCCCCTGCTCTAATAAGCGCCCCTGCTCTAATAAGCGCCCCTGCTCTAATAACACCCACCCAACATTTTTTGACTGATAAAATAATTTGATTAATTTGAAGACTTAAATTAAGTTTTGTTACATTATTTGCTTATTTTGCATCTGACACTCATGATCTTTCTGTGGTGACAGGTAGTGGTTACTTTGGGGCTAGTATAGGATCAGTTCACATAACGCAGTCCGAATAGCACACTGTATGCGGCCCGGAGTATGGGCGCTTCTTAGGAAAAAACTTTGAGCCTAAAAGGTGGTACAATTCTAATTTTGTAAGCGTAGCGGGTGCTTAATACATCGAATACGGTATTCAAAATGGAAGACAATAAATACACAATCCAGTGTAATAACTGAAATCTAATTGTTCAAAATGATCCAAAAAGACAGCACTCAAAACTGTTATGCATGGTGCTATTCCACTGTCTGATCCCAAGGAGTGTAACATTCCTCTAAAATTGACCTCTTCAGTTAGTTGATTGACAGTTTTTTCAACCAATCAGCGACGAATTTGGGTAGCAACAAAATCTTTGTAGCTAAGTGGGGCAAAAATCCTATCGCGGTATTGGCACAGTACAGCTAGCTAGCAACAGTCAATGCAATATACTGCACAAACAAATTTCTGCACACATAAGACTAGGTAAAAGACAAGATGGTGAAAAAATTTGCACCTACGGGCTTTGTAAATCCGATTCCCATTACTCAAACCGGTTAGCAAACAGAAACTCTAAATATCTGTAGAGTCATAAATGGATCAATGATTGTGGCAGGCCACATGAACATATAAATGTCAATGCATTGGTCATGCATGATTGCATATTTGAGGTTTGTTTGCCCCTAGTAAGCGTGTTGCTATGATGGGCATGGCCTATTTCCTAACTCAGAGAGGTCAATTGGATTTTGAGAATGTTTTTTAACAAATTTTTATCTTCTAGACATTACCATCATAATGTAGTAAAGATATAGCATACAAAGATAATACTGATCGAAGGACTGACAGAAATTATTTCATAAAGTTCTATAATGTTTGGATTAAAGGTCTATAGACAATTAGGGTGTTTTCCATTTCATCGTTTTACAGGGAAAATGTTACATTGAATTGAAAAGTTCTTCCAGCATAAAGTAAAATCCCATTTTTTTTTTGAATTTATGGTAATCACTGGATTTAACCACAGCATTGATAAGTATATATCAAAGCTTCCGCCTTTCAAGGTATCCTATTTTAAGTAGAAGTTCGGAATACAGTGTTCAATTTTTCAAAAGTATTTCATCTTGGGTCTATAGTCAGCATAGCATTCAGCCAAATGAATTTCAAGAGGAAATATGATTCTGAAGACAATCAATTACATTACAAGTACATTTATTGTACTAAACAATTTAAACTAAATATTATATCATTATCATATTAGACATCGATTTATATAGCGCCTTTTGCCAGGGTCTCAAAGTGCTGGACACAATTAGCCACCTAAAAAGTTATATTGCATCCACACGAATCGGCGCACAGGAACTTTGGCGTGACTGGGCCAGGATGGGAAATAAATGACACCATGTTTTCACACTCCTCTTCTCGAATAATTTTCAAGAGCCTGGCAGGGTGTGACAGTCCTACCATCGGGGACCTATGGCTTAACGTCCCTTCGAAGAACGAGAAGCAAAATTCAACCATTGCCACTTCTTTCGACAGCTAAATGGGGGAGCAGGAGCTGCAAACAACTAACATCCTCTATAATTTTGGCGTATCTGCCTGCATAGCTGTGGAAAAACAGGTTAGACCTGACTGAGGCTTGAACCCGGTACTTCCAGCATCTCAGTCATGTGCTCTACCAACTGAACTACCTAGCAACCTATGAATACTATTTTTTTGAGTGGCATACATACTTCAAATCCACCAATCAGCAGCAAGCCATGGAACTCATACTGCCTGAATTTTCCAGCCAGCACATCAAGGTCAACATTTTTGGGAGTAGTTCTGAAAAGCAACAAAATAGCAATCATATTAATATATGATACTCATAGGCTTCTTCTTCTTCTTCCTCTCATAAAACAATTTTTAGATACTCATCTAATAACATAAATCAAGCCCAACTACATCGACAAACCTATACTTCTTCAGGTAAACAGCCACATATCACATTATTCTGAACTTGACACCATGCACTTAACACCATGCACTTGGCACCATGCACTTGGCACCATGCACTTGACACCATGCACTTGACACCATGCACTTGACACCATGCACATGACACCATGCACTTGACACCATGCACT
Organism: Chiridota heheva; assembly: GCA_020152595.1. Taxonomy (NCBI): domain Eukaryota; kingdom Metazoa; phylum Echinodermata; class Holothuroidea; order Apodida; family Chiridotidae; genus Chiridota; species Chiridota heheva. Next base: position 71,228 of record JAIGNY010004252.1, read on the forward strand.
TGACACCATGCACTTGACACCATGCACTTGACACCATGCACATGACACCATGCACTTGACACCATGCACTTGACATAATTCTCTTTACATCATGCACTTGATACTATGCACTTGACACCATGCACTTGACATCATGCACTTGACACCATGCACTTGACACCATGCACTTGACCCCATGCACTTGACACCATGCACTTGACACCATGCACTTGACACCATGCACTTGACAGCATGCACTTGACAGCATGCACTTGACACCATGCACTTGACATCATGCACTCGACATCATTCTCTTTACACCATGCACTTGATTATATGCACTTGACCCCATGCACTTGACACCATGCACTTAACACCATGCACTCGACACCATGCACTCGACATCATGCACTCGACATCATGCGCTCGACATCATGCACTCAAAATCATGCACTTGACATCATGCACTCGACATCATGCACTCAAAATAATGGGTTTCGACATCATGCACTCGAAATCATGCGCTCGACATCGTGCACTCGACATCATGCACTTTATATCATGCACTTTACATCATGCGCTTCACATCATGCACTTCACATCATGCACTTTACACATGCAAGAAGAATTTATTCATATATCATTTGCAAATTTATTCATAATTAAATATAAAATGATTTTTTTTACAGCTCACTAAATTTCCAATGTACAATCATATGACCTTTGACCCTCCAGAAAAAGTATGTCAGAGAGCAGCTAATATTGATGATAAGTTTTGGAGAGGGTTGGCATACCGAAGCCAAATTTTGACTTGTTTGGCCACAAAAAGTCTTATTTAAGAAATTAACATAAGTTTTTTTCACCACCTGTTTCTAAAATTATTCTCTATCATATATGATAAAATGAAAATCCTTGGGATTATTTCTTGAAACAACTTCCTGCATGCTTGGACCAGGGAGCTGTTAACAACTCCCTGCTTAGACAAACTCCAAGAAATGACTTACTGCAAACATCATGCAGTAATAAAGGGATTTAAAAGAGGCTCATTTGTCAATTTTTACTGCCACCAACGAAATTGGACGGAGGTTATGTTTTTACCAGTGTTTGTTTGTCTGTTTGTTATCCAATTTATCTTAAGAACCAATGATTGGATTTGGATAATATGTGTGTTGTGTTTGTTGCTTAAGGGAGATGTAATTAAAATTTGAGACATATTGGAACAGAGGAAGGGCACAAATGGAGGGGTGGGGATGTCTTCGGATGAGATCTGTCAAGACTACTACTGTACTTCAAACTTTCCAATGGAATGTGCTGAACAATGAATTCATGTCCTTAGAGGATTTCCAAACAATCCATTTTTTGAGCTTTAAAGAAAATCAAATCTAGTGGTTGGGTATCAAAGAAAATCAAAATAATTTCTTTTGCCAGGAGTAAAAAAGAATGAAATGTGAATCTTCCCTGAAAAGAACGCAAACGATGAATAATTGCCTAAATAAAGCTAAAATCAATGAAGGTTGACAACCCTGAAGCGTCTATAATGCAAAAGGCAAATGCTGATTAAAAGTGGGAAAGAGATTTTGGGGTAAACTTAGTGGGTCTAGGATTTCCGAGATAGATTGTATTGGGGATGGGGTGACGTTTACCAAATTTTACCCATGTTAGAATTATCAGCGGGCAGAGGTATGCACTGTACAGAGTGCTAAAATTCTAGTTATATCTGATAGGAGTACAAATAAAGGTTTTACAGCCTACCTGCTGACCTTGTTGTTTGAAACAAGTAGAGTCGCTAAATATTGTGTTACAATTTATATCATCACGTGTACAGATCCTTTAATTCATTGCAAAGTCTACCCAACCTGCCATATAAGCAGATTGAGTGTGCTGTTAAGTACCTACAGTATATACAGTGTGTCATGTTTGTTTGGTGAGGCTTAACGGCAAAGGCCAAATTGTGCCCAAGAGATTAGTTTATATCAGACGTAGGAAAAGGGTGAGAGGAATTATCTGAGAAAAGGTTGAGTGAGAGTCAATAGACAGACATGGATCAATGATTATAAAGGAAGTGCAATGGGGTAAAAAAATAAAATAAATATGGAAGGCTCTATTAGTATGATTGCATGACGTGACAAGCCTACAATCTTGGACGAGACTCCTTGCAACACTGTTAAACTTGAATTGCTATTATGAACATACTGTTCAATTCTTTATTATTCAAAACTCATACATCATTATAGTAACAACACTTTTTCTTAGTGGTTTTTCAATATGTATTTTATCATTTTTATTAGTACTTTTATATTCTTAGGACCTTTCCCTAATCACCTTGATGCCCCAGTGTCTCATATCCTACCTTAACAAAATAACCTTTCCTCTCCCCCACCCCATTCAAATTAGCTTTAAACATAAAAGAATACAACAATGAAAGAGGGATGAGAGGGTGGGAAGTTAAAAACCGAGGAAGGAAATTATCAGGAATCACAACACTAAATAATATTCAGCTCTTTGCCATGCTGGATTGTTACAACAGTTCTGCCCAAGAATGTAAGGCAAGAAGTACATAAAATGGGCTATGTTCACATGGGCATAGCATACCTGATCTACTGATATTGCAGATCAGGTATGCTGTGCCACCACTGATAGGACTTATATATATGATCTCTCCACCAGGTGATTTCTTACATTTTCTTGCATGATAATTAGGCCTAAAAAAAAAGAAGAAGTTGTTTGCCCTCCTCCGCCGCCCCTAACTTGTCGAAAAAAAGATGCACCGTTTAAAAAAAAAGAGTAAAGTTTTCTTTTTAATCCCTTATACTTCACAAATATCCCTATAAAATGGTGTGGCAACCACTTTTGCCTGTTGAATGTTGCTGTGGAGAAAATAAAGTCCACTGCCAACAATAGCTTGTGATTGACCGATAGATTACAAAGTTGTCCTGCCCGTTTGTAACGAGCGAGTCAGGCACAGGAAAGAAAATTCCAAATCACACAAAAAGTATGAGTGTGATATAAAAAATGAGCAAAATAAAAAGAACCGACAATCTGAAAATAAAGTAAAGTGTTTTAATTTCATTTTATAAATGTTCATGATACTAAATCCTGAGGGAGCCAAAAAAAAAAACTTTCCGCCCACCACTCCCTTACAATTTTTCACAAGAAAGGGCTAACAACCAATATTTTTTTAGGCCTTATGAGTAAAGCTCAAACACATTTTGAGAAATATCCAAGGACTGCTAATAGGTTTATATATATGCAAGTGAGATAAATACTGCAAGCAAAACACATGATGCTGGAAGAATAGTGCATTGGTTCTTAAAAAGTCTACATAATTAGTATTCATGTCTAAAACATACTATAAGCATCTTAGTACTTATCGTAGAATCTGATGGCATTTTGATGAATTTTTTTGATATTTTAATACTTTGACATATTTCCATTGTAGCATGAATTTTATTAAATTTCTTTGCTTTTGCATTGTTTTAATCAAATATTTTCTTTGCCTGTCTGCAAAGGGGTAGGAGAGGGTGGGAAGTGGTGCTGCATGGGGGGAGGGGGGGGAATTCTTCCCTGAGGTACATTTTTAGGCACACTTTAAAGTAAAATTCAAAGCTATGCTTAAACTAGTGTAATTTCTGGAAATTTCCTCCCCCCCTCCCCCCTACCACCCACGTTACAATTGTTCACACATATATTGCAACACCTTTAGCTTAGTATGTCTTTGCCACTGTTTCACTGGAATACAATTTCCATTAAGTCAGAGGAGACAAACCTTAGCCTTAAAGGATTAGTTCATACGTAGTCACACAGATTCATCTTGTATCTAAGTGGCAGAATTTGAATTGGAAGGGAAATTGACCACTCTGAGTAAAGAAATAGGCCCCATATGTTGGTGGATACCAATGCAGTAAGTACATAGGATAAACAAACCTTAAATCCGCAATCATGCATGACCAATGCATTGACATTTAGATGTTCATGTGGCCTGCCGCAAGCTTTGATTTATCTATGGCACTTCTCCGAATCTTTCAAATTTTTAGCAAAAGGAATAAACAAAATTCTGTTTGCTTGCCGTTCTAGGTAACGGGATTGAATTTACAAAGTCCACAGCAGGCCCATAGGCGCAAGTTTTGTTCACCATCTTGTCATCCCCCAGTCTCTGTGTGCAGAAATTTGTTTTGTGCAGTATATGCATTGACTGCATGAGCACGGACCGCTAGCTAGCTGTATTGTGCAGGTTTTTTGCCCCACTTAGTAATGTAGATTTTGTTGCTAGGCAAATTCAAGCGGTGATTGGTTGAAAAGGCTGTCATCAACTAACTCAGAAAGGTCAATTTCACCCCAGACCCGATTGGCAAGGCAACAGACTTGATCACTGAACCAATTCTTCGAGGCGGAGTGGATAGGTCCATACATGCACAAAAGTTGATGCTTCTCATTTCTCTGCAAATTTTAAAAGTCTGCTAGCGGTTAGTTACACATCTTCTGCAAAGCATGAAATGGCGCAAAATGAAGAAGGAAAATAGATCTGAGACTTACACCAACCTGTTTGTACCTAGCTGTGACCCTCCTTGACGGATCCAGTCACTTACGTCCATCCACCCAAAGAGTCTTAGCTAATTGAAAATAAAAATATTCAAAATCATTAAAGCTGTCAGCAGTTTGTCTTATTTATATTGGTAAATTGTTCGAAAAAGTTAATCTCATCAAGCCTTGAAGGCTTATAGAGCGGTGCTTATACCCAGTTCCATGGTGCTAAGCCGATGACTCTCTTGACTCTCCCTGGATGGGACACCAGTCCATCACAGGTTAACTCCCTAGCCAAAACTGGTACTCATTTCACAGCAGAGTGAACTGGAGCAAATGGGATAAAGAGAGTTGCTAAAGAACACATCATAGCTTTGATTTGGCTATCTTTTAGGAGACCAACGCCCTAACCACCACACTGTCATATGAGAAAATAAACCAACATTAAAAACGCTGAAGAAATGTGATCAAATTGCAGTGAAAATTGTATATTTAAAGATTAATGTTGAGGCAGTGTTTATATGCCTATTGAATGCATAGGACTTTTTGGCCCAAGTACAATAGACTTGACTTTAGGAGGGCCATTCGTGAGTGCAAATTTCTTTGACTCGTGCATTAAATACGCATATAAACACAATGCCAAAACATTTATCTTTTTATAAAATTTTCGTTTGGGACAGTGAAAAGTTCACAACAAGTTTTTCGATAAATTTATTCCAAGTGATGAAGAAGTGAGTGTGACAAAATTATTTGTCGTGGAAGATGTTCAGTTGGATAAGCATTGAACAAAGAAAGAAACAAAACCTGCCAAATATTACTGAAACCCAATGCATTGTTAAAGAAATATTCCCATGGAAACCCAATGCGTTCTTAAAGAAATATTCCCATGGAAACCCAATGCGTTCTTAAAGAAACATTCCCATGGAAACCCAATGCGTTGTTAAAGAAATATTCCCATGGAATTTCAATTTAATGTATCTGATAGAGAAAATTTGAAAGAACATATTGGTAAACAAGCATGTTAATATCCCATTCCTAGAATAAGTTATTGAACTTTAAAGAATTTTCTTGCGCGCATAAAAATTACTTTTGTGCCGAGTCTTGACAGCACTTCCTGTACGTATTTCTTCGAAAATTAATCGCCAATTTTTCATCATTCGAATAAAGTTACAAGAACAGACTGGAAAACAAAATTGTAAATTCAACACTATTCTTAATAATTTTCAAAGAAAAAGATGTTCCCAATCATTTAGAAAATACAAAATAAATTTTCAAAAAAATACATATAGAATAGTACAGAAGTGCTGTGATGACATCATAATGATGACATGGACTCAACCAGACTTGTAGTACTCGAGTCTGTACTCGTACTCAAGTACAATTTTGTGTACTCATGCCCGTACTCATGACTGTTGGACTAGTACTTCTCAAAGCCTTTGGACTCGAACTCATAATTTTTCAGTTGTATTCAAGTATGAGTACATGTTATTTTTTATTAGTAAATTATGATTTTAAATAATTCTACAACTGCTTTCAACATATGTAAGTAATTTCCATCTTTCCCTTCACCCTGAAAACAGTAAAAGTTGATCAGAAAATGCTGACCTGTTTTTATCATCATTGTTACACTGAATTAGGGAACTTGCCTTCGTCATCATCATCACCAGTAACACTGTCACCACCATGATTGTCATTATTGACGACCATCATCATCACCATTACCACTGTCGCCACCATCATTGTCATTATCAACGACCATCATCACCATTATCACTGTCGCCACCATCATTGTCATTATCAACGACCATCATCATCATCACCATCACCATTGTCACCACCATGATTGTCATTATCAACGACCATCATCATCACCACCATTACCACTGTCGCCACCATGATTGTCATTATCAACGACCATCATCACCATTATCACTGTCGCCACCATCATTGTCATTATCAACGACCATCATCATCATCACCATTACCACTGTCACCACCATGATTGTCATTATCAACGACCATCATCATCACCACCATTACCACTGTCACCACCATGATTGTCATTATCAATGACCGTCATCATCATCATCACCATTACCACCACCGTCATTATCAATGACCGTCATCATCACCATCATTACCACTGCCACCACCGTCATTGTCATTATCAACGACCGTCATCATCATCATCACCATTACCACTGTCACCACCATGATTGTCATTATCAACGACCGTCATCATCATCATCACCATTACCACTGTCACCACCATGATTGTCATTATCAACGACCATCATCATCACCATTACCAGTCACTACCATGATTGTCATTATAGACGACCATCATCATCATCACCACTGTCACCACCATGATTGTCATTATCGACAACCGTCATCACCATTACCACTGTCACCACCATCATTGTCATTATCGACAACCGTCATCACCATTACCACTGTCACCACCATCATTGTCATTATCGACAACCGTCATCATCACCATTACCACCGTCACCACCATGATTGTCATTATTGACGACCATCATCACCATTACCAGTCACCACAATGATTGTCATTATCGACAAACGTCATCATCACCATTACCACTGTCACCACCATGATTGTAATTATCGACGACCATCATCATCATCACCATTACCACTGTCGCCACCATCATTGTCATTATCGACGACCGTCATCATTATCACCATCACCATTGTCACCACCATTTTTGGCCAATTTATCTTTCTTTGCTAATTTTGTTTTTATCCCAAACAGAAATCCCCCCTTTAAAAAAAAATCTCTCCCGCCCCACCACCAAAAAAAAAAAATTACACAAGGGGAAAATCCCCCCAAATTTTGAACTCTAATTCAAAGAGTTTCACCCGATTGCATTAACCCTTACTCTACCACTCGGCGATAGTATCGCCGTTTTCAAACCACCTTTTTCTAAAAATAAAATCGGGACTTTACCAGTCCTATATGAGTAATCTTGGTATCATTTAAAAGTACTCGGATATTTCTTTTACAAAATTAAACTTTTTTATAGAGTTCATATTACATAATTTTTAGAAAAAATACATCGAAAAAGGGTAAAACTCAATTATTCCTAAAAAAAATTCATTTTTTTTTATTTTTCTCTTTTACATCTTACGATAATTTCAAGATTACATTTTTGCTTCAAAATCAAACACGCAAGTCCTAAGACATGATAGTATTGGTTTCTGGTATAATTTTTATAATCCCTACGTCCAATCTCTTGTTCTGGAGAAATTTCTGCAAAATTTCATGAATTTCTGCCATTTTTGACCCGTTTTTTTCAAAAAATCGTGTAACCCAAACCTTACATCACCCATGCTTTGTTGAACCGCCGTTCGAAAGCGCTTGAAAGTTCCTTTCATTTGATATATAAATAAAGGCATACCCCCCTCTATTTAAAACCTATCCTATAAGAACAAAATTACACCTTTCCAATTTGAACAACCACGTGGCGCAGAGGAAATGTACGCGAGTAGCGTGCGGGCGCTCCGGGTTCGAATCTCGCCGTGACCACTGCGTAATTATTTTTCTGCTGCAGCTTTCAGGGGACGTTTGACTTTTATCATTTTGATGTGTTTTCATCTTTTCTTTTTCTAAAAATTATAGATTAGTATCATTGGAAAGGAAATTTCAAAAACAATCTAAATATGTAACACAAATCTCTGTTTTCAATACTGACAAGAAGTTATACTTCTGCAAAGATTGACCATTTGTTGACCAAATTTAGCCAAAAATTGCTTAATTTGCATAATTTTGCCCAATATTTCCTAAATTGGTTTTAATTACTCAAAAGATAAATATCTTAGCATCTATTCCAACCAAATTTGTAAACAAAGAAAATGAACGGACAGTTGTCAAAAATGCATATGAAAAAAAAGTTACGAAAATTGGGGTCGCTAGTTTTAAAGCCCTGGTAGAGTAAGGGTTAAAGGATTACCCTTTAACTAGAAACACATTCAAGGATATATTTTGTACTTCAGGAAGAAAAGAATTAGTTGAATGAAGTTATCAAAAAATTCTCAATGAACTGAAGGAATTAATTTGGGGTTCTGTATAGGACCTGTATCATAACAAGGTTAACAGGACAATACAAGTACAGAACCCTTTTAACCAAAATAACCTTCCCTAGGATTACAAATCATCAATGATTGGCTTTGTCATTTACCATTATCACTGTCACCACCATGATTGTAATTATCGACGACCATCATCATCACCACCATTACCACTGTCGCCACCATGATTGTCATTATCAACGATCATTATCATCATCACCATTACCAGTCACTACCATGATTGTCATTATCGACGACCGTCATCATCATCATCACCATTACCACCACCGTCATTATCAATGACCGTCATCATCACCATCATTACCACTGCCACCACCGTCATTGTCATTATCAACGACCGTCATCATCACCATTACCACTGTCACCACTGTCATTATCAACGACCGTCATCATCATCACCACTACCACTGCCACCACCGTCATTGTCATTATCAATGACCATCATCATCATTACCACTACCACTGCCACCACCGTCATTGTCATTATCAATGACCGTCATCATCATCACCATTACCACTGCCACCACCGTCATTGTCATTATCAACGACCGTCATCATCATCATCACCATTATCACTGTCACCACCGTCATTGTCATTATCAACAACCGTCATCATCATCACCATTACCACTGCCACCACCGTCATTGTCATTATCAATGACCGTCATCATCATCACCATTACCACTGTCACCACCGTCATTGTCATTATCAACGATCATTATCATCATCACCATTACCAGTCACTACCACGATTGTCATTATCGACGACCGTCATCATCATTATCACCATTACCACTATCAAACATGATTGTCATTATCGACCATCATCATCATCATCACAATCACCATCATCATATTCATCAAATCTTAATCATCTTTATTTCATTGTATTGTTCCTCTTTTTATCATTATCACCTATTAGCACTTTGCTAACTTTAACTATCTTATGTAACGTTAATGATTACACATAATTGATTGTACTCATGACCTGCATACTCATACTCGAGTACTCGTACTAATAGCCATGTACTCGTACTCGGCAAAATGAAAATTGATGGACTCGTACTCTTACGCATGGCCATAGTCGGGTATATACGGGTGGTTAATGTGCACCCCCCCCCCAGGACTCTTCCAAACCAACTTTTTTAGCTTCTTTTTATGGTCCTAAAACACATTTAAGATGTTAACAAAGAAAAATCTCGCACTCTGGCGATATTCAAGATAGCGTCCAAAATGGCGTCCAATATGGCGTCCAAAATGGTAAAATTCTCTAAAAAGTCATATATTGGCCATAAATAATATTTTTATTGAAAGGAAACCTCAAAATATTGTTCTAGAAGCTTTTGGAGCACTTGCAACCATATTCATATTTTTGCCATGTTCCTAATCCAATATGGCGGCCAAGATGGCGTCCAAAATGGCGTCAAAATGGTAAAATTAAAAAAATCAAAAAGTTATTGGCCATAAACAATAATTATCATTGAAAAGAAACCTCAAAATATTATTCTAGAAGGTGTTGTGAACACTTGCAACCATATTTATATTTTTGCATAACTTTGCCATGTTCAAAATCCAACATGGCGGCCAGTATGGCATCCAAAATGGCCGCCAAGTATATCAAAAAAAGAAAATCATGAAAAACATTGAGAGAGTTGAACACACAATTACAATGTGGGGTCGTAAGCCTGCGTGTTAAACATGATAGTACAAATGCTATCACGAAGCGCTTAATCGACCCAGGCGAGAACACAGGTACGACGTGCGGACAGACATAACATCGACAACCAAGTCAATGTCCACGGCCTTTGATAACCAGTTGTGGTGCACTGGCGAAAATAAACGCTTAATTGGAGAGAGAGTTGAAAAACATTGCTTACATATGGACATTTTATATAGCGAATGTCCACCGCTTATCTGTTCATAAGAGTTACTAGTTTCTTCTACAATGTTCATATTTCATACATTTGAAATAACCTGTGTTTATAATGAATCAGTCACTGTCAGAATCAGAGTCTAGGCTGGAATAATCTGATTCATCTGGAACACCATCTTCCTCAGGATATTCTTCATCAGATGAATCCTCCTCAGTGTCATCAGCCAATATATCTTGAAGACATGACGGCAAGATAGGTCCCTCTGACCACACTGGCTCAATGTATCCATCACAAAGAGCCCATCCATGTGCTGTAGGAGGCGGGATTTCAAGTATGGGTATGTGTGCCCGTTTCCATTGAGCTACCCTGTAATTTGCACGTTTGATGTGTGGGATCAGCGACTGTCTACAAGGTGGCATCCTGGACAAATCTACTTTGGATGACTTGATGGTCTCTCCTTCGCCAACCATCTTCTTCAACATTGCACATCGAACTTGATTGGCATGCTTAAGTCTAGGAAAGCCATATAGAGCACACACAAACTCATCCAGCTCATCAACTAGACTCTCCTCAACTTCCCAGCTATTGCCCAACTTCACGAAAGAGTCTTGGTAGCGTGGTCTCTTTTCAAGTGTCTTCAGAGGAATTTTCTTCCCCTTTCCTTTAAAAGCGCAGTTGCAATCTTCACCAATAAAGCAGTAAATGCCGAGAAGTGCCTCACAGTATGTGGGTCCCAAGTCTTTTGCTATGTCACCGATGTCAAGGAGTCTCGGTTAACTCCACTGCCAGTGTCAAACAGAACAGTCAGTGGGACGCAATTTCTCTGCATAGTACAACAATATGAAGAAGATATCGCTATCTGGGCTGTGTACAACTGCCTGTTTGTAACCATGTTCCTTGGCATAAAACAATTACAGGATCACTCGGCTGTCTGTTTCCTTTTGGTTAGATCTAAACCCTGGGATTTCATGTTGTTGCACAGATGCACCGTCGGTAGATGTTAGCAAGAACGGAACACCTTCAACCACAAGTATAACTTTCCTTCCTACTAAACGTCGTGCTGCTTCTGGACTACTCCAAGAGCGAAGCATGAGCTGACACAACTGCTTTTTGTTTTCGTCATTCTGCAAAAAGACCTTGAAATTGGCTGGCTTTCTGGTGTTGATGCCTTCCAAGAGGATTTTCTCACTGCAGCCACGGCGAAGCCGCTCCTGACTTTTGATGGACTCTTCCAGATACATGTCAGTTGAGAAGATTACATCTGGCTTATGGCTTATTTGGTCAAGCAGCTTGAAAGAAATTTGCTTGAAGTTGGAGGCAGATCCTTCAATGTATGGAAATAGGCATTCCCATCTTCAATGAAGAGTGTTTCTCCAGCATTTCTGGACGGTAAGGAAGCTCGAGGCACGTCGCTTGTGAGGAAGTGGACTGCTGCTGCTTTGTTGGTTTTTGCCATGAAGCCATCGGGAGTACCTAGAGCATGAGGTACTAGTGTAATGCAGTAATTCATCAGTTCATCAATGCTTACAGGTTGAGAGAGCATCTGTGACTTCACAAGAATTTGAAAGGCTATATCCCCCTGCTCTTGATATTTCAAAGCATTTCCTTGAGCAGATGTTAGCTTAACTTTCTTGTTCAACTTTTGCATGGTCTTCAGCTTTAACTTCTTCAACGGGTCAAAGAATTCCTTTTCGTCCTTCGTCATCTTTTTCTTTAGCCTCTCCTCAACAAACTTCTCCTTCTCCAACCTGCCAGCTTCCTCAGCAGTTAGAACATCATGTTCTATCTCAGAAGGTATGGGATTGCCAGATGAAATCACATACAAGCGGTCTTTGTCTGCTATGTCGAATGGGTTGAGGAAGCCTTCTATGGCATCCATTACTCGTTGTACTGCAGCTTCACTCCTCTTGATTTCTGTCTGGAGTTGCTCACGGTGCTTGCCACACTTGGCGTTATCATTGTCAAGACACATGTCACACATCTCCAATGTGGCCTGGTAGTACCTACGTTCTGATGTCGTCCGAATCCATCGCTGGTAAGCACCGTAGTTCTCTAAGATTCCAGTAAGGCCAGCTCCACCAGCACCAGCATGGGACTTGGCAAACTTCATGAAGGTTTCCTCTATCGTCTTGTCTACGGCACATAAGTTACCGGGTATTCTAGACCTGGCAACGGATATGGCTCCTTTCTCTAGTAATCGAGTAGCTCCTGGATGACTGACCTCAATGTTGGCGAGAAATGCATCAAGCCAGGTGATTCCTCCAAAGCTAAAGAACAAGTCTGCCATGTCCGCCATGCACTTGTGGTACAATTTCAGATTGTTTGTCTTTACTGCATAGAGCAGCATGAAGATACGGTGTGCATGATCCAAAAGATATCCAGAACTTGGCGGTCTTTCCTAGTTCTCCATTTCGGACTCGCTCTTGGAACACGTGTAGTCATTCAGATACTGCTGAATTGTAGGATCTTGAAGAACAGCATTAAAGTTCTCAGCATTACAGAGTGTTATCAAGGCATCCAGAGCATCTGCATTTGTGGGGCCGTGAGCAGTTTCATCCCTCTGGGCGATATAAGCTGAAAGAAGTAGTCGTTCTAAGGCTTCACTTACTACTTTCAGACACCACATGGACTTGCTATACGCTTTGCCATTTAGAACTCCTTTCAGGCAGCCAGAGGTTGTGAGATTTGCTTCTATAATGAGCTCAGAGTAGCCCGAACCAGCCATCTTATGTCCAAGCATATTTCAAGTAGTTCATGATGGTATGGAAGGTTCCAATGAGAACGATGTGGTTCTTGTAAGCTGCAGGGTTGTCCCATATGATAGGCATGGCTTTCATGATTACACCAAGGTCAAATGTAGTTATTGTGTAACGCTGTCCAACTTCCTCAGTAGCCTTCTCGCATTGACGCAACAGTTCTTTCACAACATTGTACTCTGTGATAGGCTCGGTAATGGACGGATAAAAGTCAATGGTGGTAAGTTCACTTGGGGGGCATCCAATGGCAGAAATGAACCCACACAGTGCTGGTATCTGCTGCTTGTCAGTACTACTTGCTTTTCGACAGAAAGCCCAGATGAAGTACACTGTTAAAGCTCTCTGTAACAAAGCCAAATTTTCTTCTGGCTGCTGGACATTCAGTAGGTCTATGTTAGGACCTTTTCTCTTTGCAATATGAAAAGGTGGCAATGGAGCAGGTGTGTCTAGCTTGAGAGAGTGCTCTTTGGTTCTGGGAATTGAGACTTGTGTGTGTACTGGGTCTTCAACTTTTTTTTTAAAGGTTATGTTTTCCTCTATTAAATGAGCCATTTTAACGTTGTAGTGTTGTTGCTAACTTAGTCTAAAATTTTCGGAATAGGACTCTGCAAAAACGGTCTGCGATACCGACTTGGGATTTAAAAGGGTAAATTGGATTCATGCAGACCAAATTGATGCATACAAAACAATTTTCCCATCGGCCATCTATGATTTAGAAAATAGTAACAATACAAACATGGTTGGTAAGAGTTCCCAATGCCCCTAAAATAATATTCTGTACTTTCTTTTTAATTATGGACAATATATGACTTTTAAATTAGAATTTTGTCATTTTGGCGGCCATTTTGGACACCATATTGGCCGCCATATTGGATTTGGAATATGGCAAAGTTATGCAAAAATATAAATATGGTTGCAAGTGTTCCCAACAGCTCCTATAATAATATTTTGAGGTTTCTTTTTAAAGATAATTATTGCTTATGGCCAATATATGACTTTTTAGAGAATTGTCCCATTTTTGGCGCCATTTTTGAATATCTCCAGAGTGCCGGATTTTTTTTTTTTTTGTTAACATCGTGAATGTGTTTTAGGACTATAAAAAGAAACTAAAAAAGTTGGTTTGGAAGAGTCCTGGGGGGGGGTGCACATTAACCCCCCGTATGTACCCGTCTATGTACTCGTACAAATGTACTCACACTACAAGTGTGACTCAGACCAACAATCTCTTTTACACAGGCAAAAAAAATCTTTAAAATTCAATAACTTCTTGTAGGTAAAAGATATTAATTTGGTTTTTTTCACCAGTCTGTTTCTTTTATTGTCATCTATCAAATATATTAAAATGAAATTCCATGGGAATTTTCCTTTTATAACACAAACAACAATTACAAAAAAAAATACACATTTCCACTTAACTTCCGTGTTATACAGCCCTGTTCTATCCAGGGTTCGTACACATTTTTAAAGAAAAAAATCAAGCACTTTTCAAGTACTTTTCAAGGTTTGTATTTGTTTTTTCAATGCCATTATTTTAATGTTACTTTCAAATACATTGACCGAAGTGACCAGCTGATACCTGTATATGAATCGTGGAACTATAGTTATTAATGTATTCACACTTCTTGTATTGTCCAATGTCAATACATACTGTAGCACTGATAGTCTCTCAAATGACTTTACAGTATTATGTTACATGGAAACTAGATTAAAAAATATGGTGAAAATAAGTTGTTTGTTGCTCAATAAGCATACTAATTCTCTATTTTCAACTTAAATTGGATAAAAAAGTCAATCAATGACTGATTTCAACCTGTAAAGCTGGGCACACATACCAATGGTTAATTGGTTAACGCAAAAGTACTTTACCACAGTGGATATCCGCTAAACAATGGACGCAAACAAAAAAAATCAAAAACAAAAAAAACACAAAAAAAACAAACATCTGAACGTTTGTTCAACTTCAATGTCAAATAAGCTTGTAGCCTAACCTATGTCCATCTACCATTGTATTATCACGTTAGGCTACGTATAAAATCACAATGTCCATGTAGTATGCATGTAGTACGATGTACACTAAAACAAGTACACAAAACGATCATTAAAAACTAATCCTTTTGGCATGCCATGTCAAAAATAATCAATTTTGTTAAAAATGTTGCAAAATCAAATCCTTGGTAATTTTTCTTTGGTGATATTCGCAGTGAAAAGAAGCTGTAAGTTTAGCGTTAAGTTTCCTTTACTTTTGCCGTATGTAGTGAGTATGAAACAAGCACGTACGTATACACACACAATATTACGAACTGAAATTTGTTTACAAGATTATGCCACGCATAGGCGCATACAAGAACTTCTTAATGTATTCCTGTACACACACAATGCGAGACGCAAAGTAGAAAACGATAATATACTACGCTCATCAGAAACGCAGTCAACGCAAAGTTCAACAAGAGAATCGAAAAATTCTTATTTCTTCAACCATTTTCCCCCAAAAAACCAATCAAATTTTCAACTTCTCGATCAAATTTAATTCCTTTTTTATAGATTGTATGAACTGTTGATCCCTTGAATATTGTCCAGAAATTTGTGTGTGTGTTTGAAAGGTATTTCAAGCACTTTTCCAAACCCACAAGTAATTTACTACCTTTTCAAGCAGTTTTCAAAGCCTTAAAATTTATGCACTAAAAATCCAGCACTTTCAAGGTTTTCAAGCACGCGTGCGCACCCTGTCTATCCTCTAAATGCCCAGGGCAAGGAGGAAGCTTTTAGTCTCTGGTATGACCCAAACCAGGATTGAACCTGACTGAAAAGATGACGCTCCATCACTGAGGCCACACAGTCAGTCGGTCAATAATATTCAAGATTTATTTTCCACAAGCAGATATTGATACAAGCAAGAACTTTACAAAGTGTATTATATACAGTGGAGGAAGACTAGAAAGCAAATGCTTTCACAAAGTAGTCCACCTTAAGAAAAAAATATAATAAACAATAAAAAAACAATGAATTTATAGAATTTGTGAATGCTGAAAAATTTGTTAACCTTATCATGAATAACACAAAGAGAAAAAACACTACGCCCCCCCCCCCCCTCCCATCCTAGAAAAAAATACAAACATACAACAATACCACAATACATTATTAATTATAATTCATAAGTAGCTTTGATTTAATAATCTTGAAAAAGTAGAGACTGAATTGGCTGGTTTTAATTCATGACATAAATTATTCCATTGATTTTCGCCTGTCAGATTAATTAAGTGTTTGAAAGACTGTTTTAACAGGCGGTTTATGATTATTACTGGAACCCCATGTATGTAATTATAATCATCAGAATTTAAGGAAAAATAAGTAAGTGAACGTTTTGACAGTTTATACAATATACAAAAATTGAAACGTGAAAAGTTTGAAGGACGAAACTTACATCATCCTTCAGAAGACCTTCAAAGCCGTCGTAAACGCCATAAACCTTGTATCCGCTGAAGAGACTTGTTCGTACGAAGGCCCGCACCGCAGCATTCATACCGGCGGCTGGTGCGCCGACATTCATCACACACAAGTTGAAATTTGTCTGTAGAGAAGGAAAGTCATGTTTATTAATGGACGTTAAGTGTCATTGGACAAATGAGGATGAGTGATTGGGATGGGGAATGCGGGAATCTAGATCAAAGTGTTTGATGTGTAACAATGAGGGACACATAATTGCAATACAAAAATACCCAAAGTACCGTATTCTACATATGTATTTTAATAAGCATCAACCCAACATTTTTTGACTGATAACATAATTTATTTAGTTAAATTGAAAACTTAAAATACTTTAGTTTTGCTACATTCTTTGCATCTGCCGCTCACAACGTTTTTGTGGTGATTATTGTGTGTCTAGTATAGAACGAGATCAAACAATGCAGTTTAAATAGCACGCTCTATGTGGCCCAGGAGCATGGGCGCTTATTAGGAAGAAACTGAGGGCCAGAATCATAACACGGTTTAATCGCCAACAAAGAGCAGAAACTGAAGGCTTAATGGTACTAGAGAGTATCTATAAATTATGTTTAAAATGTGGGGGCAGGTAGGGTGGCACTGTTTACACTAGAAATTGATATTTGAGTGAAATTACTGGTTTGATCAACTAATCTATTCTGAAGTTTACATATCATGTGCTATGCAATAGAATATCCCCCCTTCCCCTCCCTTTATTCAAGGGGGAAAATTCCATGGTATTTCATTTTGTATCTGATAGAAAACTTTAAGAAACAGATTGGTAAAACAACCATGTTGATATCTCATTCCTAGAAGAAGTTATTGAGCTTTAAAGATTTTTCTTGCCCACATAAAAATGAAAGAATAGTACAGGAAGTGCTGTGGACGACAAGATAATGATCACTTAGACTCAGACCAACAATCTCTTTTATGCAGACAAAAACAATCTTTAAAATGCAATAACTTCTGGTAGGAATTAGATATTAACTTGGTTCTTCACCAATCTCTTTCTTTAATTGTCCTCTATCAAATATAATAAAATGAAATTCATGGGAATATTCCTCATAAGGGAAAATTGAAATAAAAGAGGGGTATCTCCTGATCTATTACTAATGCTAACACTGTGGAGCTGGTTGTTCTTATGTCTACATGGGGTTGATGGAGTAACACACTGTTAAAATTTGTACCTGAAGTGTATACCATAAATAAGCCATATGCATTGTGGGATACTTACTGCACAGGTCTTGCCATCTAGACTGCAAATAGCTTCCGGTGGTTTAAGCTTTGAAAGGGTGATATACGTCTTGAGGTTATTGACGAAACTCCTGAAAGAAGAATGGGGGACAGCAATCACAATTTAAATATGTTTTTGAGAAATTTTATTTAAGTCTGGAAAATTCAGCAGTGTGTGTACAAAATTAACAAACAATTACAAGTGAATAGGTATTGATGATTTTGAAGGGGAGAGAAATCGACCACCTGCCACCCACCATGAACAAAGATCAAAATTTGATAATATATCCAGGTTCAACAATCAAGACAGGAAAAGGTAAATCATGAATTGGAAAAAATCATCCAATTTCAAATTGTTTGTAAAAATTGTAAAAATTAGAGAGCTTTATTCCAAAAAATGTGCATCACCAAATCCCGCCCCCTTACCCCTCCCCACACTGCTGGAAAATATGTACCCACCTAATGTAACTGATATGAAAAAGGCTGATGTCGATCTGACAGAAACAGACTAGCCATGCATGATGCCTAAATAACTTTCAAATATGGATAATCTGTTTTTGAAAATAGCACATAATAACTAGTCACTTTGTAAGAATCTTAGCTGCCAAATATGAATCAAACTTGTTTGTTCCCACCTTTCGATCTTGTAGGGGTTATTACAATCATAGAAGTTTCTTTGAAATATACTAGTATACTCAGAGAAACCTTACACCCCTAAAAAATAATTGAAGGGGGACTCCTATTGAAAAAATTGGGCAAAAAAAAAAAAAGGCTTTTTTTTTCTCCAGCCAAATGTGGCTTTTTTTGGCCAATTTATATTTGCTTGCTAAGTTTGTTTTTATCCCAAACAGAAATCACCCCCTTTAAAATAGTCCCCCCCCCCATCACAAAGGGGTTAGGGGTTATTACAATAATAGAAGTTTCTTTGAAATATACTAGTATACTCAAAGAAACCTTACACCCCTCAAAAATAATTTAAGGGGAAAAATTCCTATTTAGCAAAAATTGGCCGGAAAAAGTTCTTTTTCTTGCCAAATGTGGCTTTTTTTCAGCCAAATGTGGCTTTTTTGGCCAATTTATCTTTTTTTTGCTAATTTTGTTTTTATCCCAAACAAAAATCCCCTTTAAAAGAACCCCCACCTAAAAAAAAACCCCACAAGGGGTAATCCCCTCAAATTTGTAACTCTAATATGAACACTGTTCTACCCGATTGCATTGAAGGATTACCCTTTAACTAGAATTACATTGAAGGAAATACTTTGTACCTCAGGAAGAAAAGAATTAGTTGAATGAAATCATCAAAAAATTCTCAATGAACTGTGGGAATTTATTTGGGGTTCTGTATAGGACCTGTATCATAACAAGGTTAACAGGCCAATATAAGTACAGCACCCTTTTAACCAAAATAACCTTCCTAGGATTACAAATCATCAATGATTTGTTCTTTAAAGTTAGATGGAAATGAAACTCTAAAAAATAAAGAAATCGTGCAATGAACTTGGATTTGAAAAGAAACAAAGTGGTGAAGATCACCCTCTTATTCCATTCAGGAGATATTCAAGTTTTAAGCTCTGTATTATCTTTGTAGAAACGGCTGGTGTAGTAAGTCTACTATGGAAGTTTCGCACCTACATCCTCAATAATTTTTAAGGCATTTCAAAGGATATTTATTTCACTTTTTTTACTACTTGAATTATTCTTTCTCAAACTTTCTTCAGGTCGTAAATTACAATTTTTTGCTATCTGACTCGTGCCTAGCCCACACTCAAGTATTCTTTGATTATTCGAGAATAAGCACGTGTTTCAGACACCATTATTGTTATTTAATTCATGGATAACAATTCTTATAAGAGACGTTTCAGCGAAAAGAATCTTCCGTTATGTTGAAGATTGCAGTACAAGAACCAATACAAGAACCAAAATAGACTATCAGAAATAAGTGAAACTGGTTTGTTTTGAAAGCTATATCTAACAGTTAAAGTATCAGGCTAAGCTACGACATTCTAATGTCGTTCTTGATTTCTGTGAGTTCTCATTTTGTATTATTTGTCCTACATCTTCATACCCTCCCTTCTACCACCCCTGCCACTGAAAAATTTGACGACCTTAGCAAACTTTAGCTAATTTTCAGTGATGTTTAACCCTTACTCTACCACGTGGCGATATTATGCCATTTTGGGTGCCCCATCTTCGACCCCGCCTCCCAAGTGTGTTTTCAAAAAAGTGCTGATAGAATAAAGCTTACTCTACCCGTGACAAGTGTACCAACTTAAAAATATATGCAGCTTGGTCCTGGTGGGCGACCTTCTGGGTCACTGAAGCGGAACGAGCCCAACTCTGCTGCTCGGAAGACAGAGGACCCTTCAATAATCAGCCTGTGCTTAACCCTTACTCTACTACGCGGAGATATTATCGCCATTTTGGGTGCCCCATCTTCGACCCCGCCTCCCAAGCGCGTTTTCAAAAAAGTGCAGGTAGAGTAAGGATTAACCAACTGAAAAAAAAGAAATCAATTTTCTTTAAAAACGAAATAAATAAGTTCAAAACTCAAACATCTTACTGACCTTCCTCTCAGCTCTGCAGCCTTCTCAAAGTCTCTCTCTTTCAAGGCTTTACCAACTTCTTGAGTCTACAAGGAATACAAAGGTGCAAACAAAATTGTAGAAAGAAAAAACTATAAGTTGATAAAGTGACAGCATGAACAACCACTCAAAGGTCAACAAAATTTCCTGCTAGCACTGACAATCATTTGTTTGATAACTTAAGTGGCAACTGAGGGTATGGCTTTTGGCTAAATAATTTATCTTGAATTCTACCCTACTAAACATCTGCTATTTTGCACGCTCACATCTTTGACAAAAATATTTAATATACAAAAAGGTTGAGATTAATTTGAATAATTAGGTGGATGATAATTATGCGCACTTTCTCAACAATTGTCAACTTGACTGCCAACTGAGGGTATGGCTTTTAACTAAATAATTCATCTTGAATTCTATCCTACTGCACGTCTGCCATTTTGCACGCTCACATCTTTGACAAAAATATTTAATATATAAAAGATTAAGATTAATTTGAATACTAAGGTACTTAGAATAATTATGTGCACTTTCTTAACAATTGTCAAAATATATTATTGAAAACACTACCTTTTTTTACTTTAAAAAAAAAAATGTTTTTTTTAATCTCTGCAGATGGTATATAAAACTACGTCTTTACCAGATTCTGCCTAACTACTGTGATGACATATTGAATGGTTGTAAGTCACAAAATTTAAAAAAATACACAATGGAATGTGAGGCTGTGATGGCACACCTAGTCTGATTTCAGTCATTTCTATACTAATCTCATATATGACCTACACATCTTCTAAATAGAATAATTTCTTCATCACTCTGCTGTTTGTAATGCCTTCTATTTTATATGATGATCACTATATGTAGTATCCTTACTTGAAGTAATATCACCATAATCTATTTTCAAATCAAAAACACAAGTATCAATTCTAAGTTTGGCTCCCAAGTAACATACATGAAGCAATATCTTTCCTTAGGAGATATGATCTGTCAATTATTCACATTTAATGCACATTATTACCTCAGGCATTATGATACACAGCTATCTTTATCATCAGTTTGCAAACAAATTTCTCCCACTAAGACATTTAACAGGGATGAGTGATTTCAATCACAAAAGTGCCTTGATTATTCAGCTCTGGCTTTTGTAATCTTATACACACAAATAACCTTGGGCTACTAGGCTGTGGCATGCATGGGAATGGCAGATAAACAATCATTGTTTAGAGTGGAAACAATACACTGAACAGGAAGTCGGGTTGGTAATTGTCATACCTGAGTTTTTAGGATTAACTCAGGTGTGGGTAGGCTTAAAGAGAAACTTTTTGGCATGTATGCTTCGCTTCTATGATTTCAAACGTTCTAGGTAATGTACTTCAGGAAGAAAAGAATCTTCTAGGGGGGAACCAAAAGATTCTCAATGAACTGAAGTGATTTATTTGTGGGTTCTGTAAACAGGTAAACCATAACACAGGTTAACCAGCCAACACAAAACAGAAACCCAGAGTTAATATGCTATTTTCATTCTCATTAAACTTTCTCAATGGTTTGATATACATTTACTACTTGTTTGCATTTTCAATTCTGATTAAATTGAGAAAAACACCTACATTAATCATTCAACTCCCAGAGTCCCAGGAGGGCCAAAACTGCAAATTTTCAAAACTTGTTTTTCAAAATTAACGTTTCACAACTTTCCTTTCATTTTCTATCACTAAAAGTTCGGTTTATATGAATGCTTAGACAATAAACTTTTAATAAAAAAGGCAAAATAAAGAAAATAAAGACATAAAATATGCAAATATTAGGCAGAATTAAGTCAAAATTGCAATTTTTTTTTGCTTGTATTAGTTCTTGTGAATAATGAAAATGGAGGAATTTTGTTACATATTTACACTGTGAAATTTCTGTTTCAATAATACCACTCTAAATTTCTTCTCAAAGCAAAACATGCAAAAACAATGAAACTAAACAATTAATAATCACAGCTGTAATAACTCGCGAAAAAAACAAAGCCGCACAACCGGCTCCGTGTTCAAACCAGGGCCATTCACGTGAACATCCCGAACACTAACCGCTGCACTAGACTGGGTATGTCTTAGGGTGTGGATTTCTTTTAGTGCTTAAAATGCGCTATGAACAAAGAGCAAAGAGGGGGTAGTTGCTCTTTGTGTTTTCAATTGAAAAATAGTGAAATGGCTTTTCTATCGGTATATTTCGCATAGAGGAGTTATATAGCGATCAGAAACTACAATTTTTGCCAAATTTTGGTCTCAAAAAGGCTAAAAATTGTGATATTTTCCACAACTTTTGCCAAAAAAAAGATATTGATGATAGGTGGACTGGAATTGGATGCATTCATGTCTTTGTATAATCCTCATGGGTTTTCAGGCAAAAGCAAGGTTTAAAAGTATGGCAAGCAATCTTTTGAAGAAGAAAAAAAAGATTTTTTGTTTAATTTTGTGCATTTAAAATTTGTTCTCTATTTCAACTACATCTTTGTTCAAAAATCTTCAACATAGCCCCATCAAAAAGGTACATTTTCTGAAAGAACTATTGGAGCTCTTTCAAATGATACCAGAATCACTGCTGTGGGCCGATTCCACGCAGTAAAATAATTTTTTGAAAAATGCATGTCCAATCAGTCGTGTCAGACCACATGGTTCACAAAGGTTAAAGGATTAGTTCAGTGGTTAAGCAAGTACATCTTATATGGAAAAGGACTTGAAAAGAAACAAAATGGTCAAGAACTACTTCAATATGTTATTCTCATACACTTAAATGAAATATTCAATTTAACAGTTCTGTCTTGTTATAGAAATGACTGGTGCGTAAAATCTACTTTAGTTGGCGCCCTCATCCTCACTTTCTTAACAATTGTTAATATATTTTAAATAAAACTGATTAATTCTTTATTACTAATTGATTATTTTTGTTTCTTCAAATTTTCATCAGGTGGTAAAATAAAAATATTCAATTTGATTGTTTTATTACCTTCCTGACATATCCAATGGTTTTTAAGCCACAAAATCTCAAGAAAAAAATGCAAAAGAATCCATAAAGACTTTGAGGAATATAAGAGAGTATAATGCCACAGCTTGTCTGGCTTCAGCCATTTTTACCCAAATGAGACAAAACTTCAATATCTACTTAACAGAATAACATCTGGGATTGTTTTTTTTCTCACCACATTTACTGTTTCTTTTTCATTTCATTTGTTTTTTCACAACATATTTACATATAATTACAGAAGAGTTTTATTTACAAATATATTATGAAATTCACAATATATGCATATACAGAAGAATATATATGGTTGTGAAAGGAAGTGTTGTATAAAAACTCTAGTGAGCTTAACTGAGTACAACACTCCCAAATAACAAAACAAAAATGATAACAAATTTGGTAGTAAAAAACGCACCCACCCACACACCAACAAATACAATCGAAGCCACGGTTCCCCACCCTACCTACCCGACCCCAGGTTATGTAAGGATGCAAGTATCTAACAGTAAAAGGGAATGATTTAAAACAAATCAATAGTTCATGATGCATATACGTTTAAGGGTTTTTCTAAAACAGACCAGAGATTTGCAGCTTTGTACGTCAGTTGAAAGGAAATTCCAAGTATCAATTGCACGGTTGCACGAATTAAATCTTATAATGTTGGTGCGGCAGGGAACACAATGGATGTTGTTTGATTGACGGGTATTGTAGTTGTGCGTGTCTTTGTTTGTCCTAAACATCTTTATATAAGGTGGTGGAAGATTACTGTTAGTAGCCCAGTAAGCAATGGTGGCAAGATTAATGTTAATGAGATCTGGTAGTTTTAAATTCCTCTTTCATATAAGATGGAATTGCTTGAACTGAACTGATCCTATAAGGCATCACTCTTCTTTCTTTCCTACGAGAAGTCATTTCTCCATATGCAAATTAATTAGGATGGTGTCTTACCTTTTTCACGCATTCCATCAGAGGGACCCTGACGGCTTTGTTTCCAGCGAGGGAGATAACACAGGCAGGGGTATCAGCATTAGCCTCAGTCAGCGCTAAGACCGCTTCTGCACCCATGCGACAACCCTGAAATCCATACACAAATATTCAATTAAAGATTTTCAAGGAGTCTTGAAGAATGTTTGCAAGGAAACAGTAAAAAATTTGCACATTTCAAACCCACCAAAGTATTACCACAATTTATACTACATGAGCAGGTGTGTATCTTGATAAGCCTCCGTCAGCGCTAAGATAGCTTCTGCACCCATGCGACAACCCTGAAATCCATACACAAATATTCAGTTAAAGATTTTCAAAGAGTCTAAAAGAATTTTTGCAAGGGAACAGTACAAAATTTGCACATTTTGAACCCACAAAAGTATTACCACAATTTATACTACATGAGCAGAGGTGTATCTTGATAAGCCTCAGTCAGCACTAAGATAGCTTCTGCACCCATGCGACAACTATAAAAACCTAACCTAAATGTTAAATTAAAGATTTTCAAGGAGTCTTGAAAATTTTTTGCAAGGGAACAACATTTTTTTTGCACATTTTAAACCCACAAAAGTATTACCACAATTTATACTACATAAGTACTACATATGTATCTTGATAAGCCTTAGTCGGAGCTAAGATTGCTTCAGCACCCACATTCTACAACCCTGAAAACTAAACAAAATTACTTAATTAAAGATTCTTCAAGAACTTTTGCAGCGGAACAATCAACAATTTACACACATTGAGGCAACCATCTTGTCTTCAAAAGTAAATGTCACAAGCATGCTATCTGGATTAGCTTCAGTCAGAGTTAATACCAAGAGACTTGTTGTCAATAGTGAATACTATAAACAGAGCCAATCAAATACACTTACCAATATTCTGTCAAACGCTGAAGGATTTCCCCCTCGCTGAACGTGACCTAGAACAGTGACCCTTGTGTCGTAATCTAGTCTTCTTACTATGAGCTGGAATGAAAAAGTCTTGTGGTTAGAAAATATAACAAAATAAAATTTAAAATCATGTAAGATATAATCTTATTTATAAATGTTTATTATTAAGAATAATTAGATCAGATATTAAGCAAGTTTATCTCATATGAAAGAGGACTTTAAGAGAAACAAAATGGTGGAGAAACTACTCCAAGATCTTATTCTGTTAAAGAGATATTCATCTTTAAATCTGTCTTATCTTAGTAGAAATGACTGGTGTAGTAAGTCTACTATGGAAGTTTGGCACTCTCATTCTCACATTCCTAACAATTGCTGATGTATTTTAAAGAAAATTTATTAAACTTTTTAAATAATTTGTCCTTGAAATTTCTTCAGGTGGTAAATTATAGTTGATCCTTTATAACTAGATTCTGTTTTATTCCTTTCCTGACATATCCAATGGTTTTTAAGCTCCCAAATTGTGGGACAAAATATGATAGACTACAAAACAACTTTGCTTGACCCCTGAAGTAATCATTTTTTTTTTTTTTTTAGTTTTAGTCCTAGATTCAGTTTGACTACTTTTTGGACATATCCAATGGTTTTTAGGCCCCAAAATCGTAGGACAAAATATGATGGACTATAAAATAACTTTGCTTGACCCTTGAACTAATCCTTTATTTTTTATTTTATTTGAGTAACTGGTCACTTTAACAGACAAGTAAAACAGTAATTTGAAAACTAAAGCACACTTAAAACTTGGAGAAAAAATGTTTTCAGTCAGTAACAAGGATAGAATGCAGGAGTGCAGTGGTTGGAATGTTTGGAACAAGAAGTACTGGGTTTGATTCCCTGCCAAGCAACTGCGTTGTGTCCATGAGAAAGGCACTTAATCTTACTTGCCACGGCTTCACTCAGCCTGTGGAAATGAGTACCAGCACTACTGGGGAGTTAAGCTGCTATGGACTGGTGCCCTGTACAGGGGGAGTCATGTGCTCCCATCTGCATGTACCATGGAAACCAGGGATAAGCACCGTTCTAATGGCTCAGATGGATTTAACTTGACTAACTTAATAAGGATAGACAGAAATTATAAAGAAAGTGAGGATGTGATGTCATTCTTGGAAACTTTCTACACCAGATTTGTGAAACACATCTCTTAAAGGATTAGTTCAGGGGTCTAACAAGTCCATATTATATAAAAGAGGACTTTAAAAGAAAAAAAATTGGTGAAGAAAGCATTCAGAAATCTTATTCCGTTAAGAAGATATCTACAGTAAGTTTAAGCCTCAGATTCCTCAAGGTCTTTATGTGATCTACCATTTTTTTGTCCTGACGGAATGTTAGTTTGTTTGTTTGATGAGGGCTTAACGGCACCACGACAGTGAGGGTCGAATTGCACCCGGGAGATTAGATCATTCCAAAGGTAGGAAGAAAAGAAAATAGGTGTCTGAGAGAAGTATGCGGGCTAAGAGCCAGAAAGCTGGGATCGAGAGAGAAAGTGCAGGGGTGCAAAAGCAAAAAATAAAAAGAAGGGGGGGGGGGTAAATGTAGGTAGATGTGGTCGGAGAGGAGGACTAAATATGGCTGTAGAGGGAGTAATTCTTGTTTATCACCTGAAGAAAGTTTGAGGAAGAATAACTGAAATAGTAAAAAAGTTAAATAAATTTTCTGTAAAATGCATTAACAATTGTTAAGAATGTGAGAATGCAGGCACCAATCTTCCATAGTAGACTTACTACATCAGCCATCTCTACATAGATAAAGCTTTAAACTTGAATATCTCTTTAACGGGATAACCTAAAGTTATTGTAATTTCTTGACTAATTTGTTTCTTTCAAGTTCCTCTTTCATATGAGATGAATTTACTTTACCCCTGAACTAATTCTTAGGCAGCACTCTAACCCTCAATTTGAGTTAATCCTTCTCAAATCTAAAATAATATGATTGATCTCTAAATACATCGCTTAACTATAAAGTCCTCACTACAACGAAAACCAACTTGATGACTTTTAAAGTTCTGCACAAATTTGTTTAGTCTAAAAAACAAACCAAGTTTCAATTACGTTTGGTCTCACATATTAGACGACAC
Organism: Chiridota heheva; assembly: GCA_020152595.1. NCBI lineage: Eukaryota > Metazoa > Echinodermata > Holothuroidea > Apodida > Chiridotidae > Chiridota > Chiridota heheva. The sequence goes on from JAIGNY010004252.1 coordinate 98,781, forward strand.
TTGTAAGATTTCTGTGGTTGTAACTACAAATACAATATTGTACTACAGGAAGCAGGAAGAAACAAATCTTCTGAAGATATCACCAAAAGACTCTAAATGGCCTAAAGTGATTCCATTTGTGGGTTTTATAAAGCCCCAGTATCATAGAGGCCCTGGGTTCAAGCCTGGGTTGGGTACACACGCCAGTGCACCACAACTGGTTATTAAAGGCCGTGGACATTGACTTGATTGTCGATGTTATGTCTGTCCGTACGTCGTACCTGTGTTCTCGTCCGGGTCGTATTAAGCGCTTCGTGATAGCATTGTTACTATCATAACTGAATACGCAGTCGACAACCCCATCATTGTAATTGTGTGTTCATTCATCGTCACAGGTTAACTGGTCTACACAGAGCAAAAACCATCTAGCTGAATAAGAGTAGTTGCATCAGTTGTCTTATTGTTCTCTTTCATATTTTTTGCCTTTGTGTTCTCTTTCATACAAAATACACATTGTTTGTTTGTTTGTTTGGGCCCTTAAACAGCAATCTAATACTAACCCAAAATAAAAATGCTAACATGTATGTAACATTTTGCCACTTTCATGTCTGTGACAAAATAGACATTGTTTATTTGTTTTGGCACTTAAACAGCACTCCAACACTAAGTCAAAATAGGAATGCTGACATGTATGTGACAAAATAGACACGTCTGTGCAATGAAAGTTTAAAAACTTAAATCTCATCAAGCCTTGGGGCTTATAGAGCCAGTGCTGATACCTGATGTTTCCATGGTGCTAAGCGTATGATTGTTTGATGAGGTCTTAACGGCACCACGACAATGAAGGTCAAATTGTGCCTGAGAGGTCAGATCATTTTAGAGGTAGTAAGGAAAGAGACCAGGGGGAGAATGAGAGAAATTCAAGAACAAAAGCCAGAAAGCTGTGATCGAGAGAGGAGGTGCATGGGTAAAAAAAAACAAAGTAGAGAGGGGGTGGAAGAGGAGAATTAAATATGGTTGTAGAGGGATGCATGCTGAAGGAAGGAGATTATTTTATCTGGAGGATTTTTCTGGAAGAACTCAGCAATTGAGTTGTGGGGAGCGAGGGAAGCTCTGGGAAGGTTGTACAGGGGGCAAGCAAGGAGAACGTGTTGGATTGTGAGGATGCAGTGGCAATTGTTACAGAGGGGTTGGGGGGAACCAATAAGGTTTGTTTGTTTGTTTGATGAGGTCTTAACGGCACCACGACAACGAAGGTCAAATTGTGCCTGAGAGGTCAGATCATTTTAGAGGTAGTAAGGAAAGAGACCAGGGGAAGAATGAGAGAAATTCAAGAACAAAAGCCAGAAAGCTGTGATCGAGAGAGGAGGTGCATGGGTAAAACTAAAAACAGAGTAGAGAGGGGGTGGAAGAGGAGGATTAAATATGGTTGTAGAGGGATGCATGCTGAAGGAAGGAGACTATTTTATCTGGAGGATTTTTTTGGAAGAACCCAGCAATTGAGTTGTGGGAGGAGAGAAGCTCTGGGAAGGTTGTACAGGGGGCAAGCAAGGAGAACGTGTTGGATTGTAAGGATGCAGTGGCAATTGTTACAGAGGGGTTGGGGGAACCAATAAGGAGGTGGGAGTGAGTGAGGTGGGTGTGACCAATTCTAAGACGGGTAATATGAACGTTGTCGATACGAGAAAGGTTGTTAATGGTGGATTTGATCGGGATTGTGGGCTGGATAACATGGAGTTTGTTATCAATTTGGAAGTTCCATAAGGTTTGCCAGCGGTCACGAACAAGAGAAGCGATAAGCGGTTTGATGTCAGAGAGGGTTTTGGGAAAAGGGAAGGGAGGAGGTTAAGGGCAAGCTTAGCGGCTGTATCAGCCCTGTCATTGCCAGGGATGCCAACATGGCTGGGTATCCAGAAGAAAAGAACACTTTTCCTGCAGAGGGTGGGAGAAAAGAGTTTCCGGAGGAGGAGGTGGCAGGTGAGGTTATCCCATTTAAGATTGAGTAATGAAGTAAGAACAGCCTTTGAGTCAGAGAAAATGGCAAAGTGACTAAGAGGAGAGTACTCAATAAAGTTGAGGGCGAGGAGAATGGCCTTAGCCTCGGCTGAAAAGATGGATGAGTGGTCAGGAAGTCTGCTACTGAGGGTGATGTCTTGGATGATGGCAGCAGCAGCTGTCTTGTTGCCTTCCTTGGAGCCATCAGTATAGATGGAGGTGTAATTTGAGAGTTGGTCTTTGATTTGTTGTGAGATTGATGAAGAGATTAGGGTGAGTTTGAGATTTGTTATAAGTGGAGAGGTCTAGGTGGACAGAAGGAAGGGGGTGGCCCAAAGGCGGAAAAGTGGGCCAGGAATAGGTGCAGAGAGTGGCGGGGTTGATGCCAAGTTGAAAGAGGTCTGATTTAATGCGTAAGCTGAAGGGGGCGATAGGGTTTTAGTCCTATCAAAGAGGGAGGAGAAATTGGGGTACCTAATGAGGTTGTAAACAGGGTTCTGGGTGTTGGTGAGGACTCTAAAAGCATAGGAGAGGCTAAGCTTTTTACATCTAAGTAGAAAGGGGGTTCGTTGGCTTCAACATGAAGGCTAGTGATTGGGGAGGTCCTGTAGGCTCTAGACAAAGCCTGAGGGCTTCATTTTGGATGGTGTTAATGTGGTTGAGGTATGAGTTGTGAGCGACACAGTAAACAATATTGCCATAGTCAAGCTTGGCACGAATGGTGAGCCTGAAAATTTTGAGGAGAGCATATGTTCGCTCCCCAAGTAGTGTTGAGAGCAGTCGGAGGAGGTTGAGGGAGCTATTGCATTTTAGTTTCAGGTTGGTGATGTGTGGCTTGTAGGTGAGCTTGGGGTCTAGAGTTAGACCAAGGAACTTTGTGTTTTCAACTTTAGGGATGCGATTCCCATTGAGCACAAAGTTCGGGTTGGGGTGGAGGTTGTTGAAATGACAAAAGTGCATGCAGACTGTCTTGTCTTTGGAGAATCTAAAACCGTTATTGTTGCTCCAGACTTGCAGCTGATTGAGGCTGGTTTGAAGCCTATTTTCAACAATAGGAAAGCTAGGGAGGAGTAGAAGATGGTGAAGTCATCCACGAGAGGGTACGTTTGATGCTGGGGCCAAGGTCATTCCCGATGTCATTAATGCTCAGGTTGAAGAGAGTGGGGAGAGGATGCTGCCTTGGGGACCCTCTTCTTGGGGTACGGCTTGGAGAGGGTGTGGCCACTACGAACTTGGAACTGCCTGGGTGAGAGGAAGTTTTGAATAAAGATGGGGAGGTGGCCTCTGAGGCCAATGGTGTGAAGTTTCCGGTAATGCCGTATTTCCAAGTAGTGTCGAAAGCTTTCTCGAGGTCAAAAAATATGGCAATGAGGTGTTCCTTTTTGCAAAGGATTCCCGGATAGCGTGTCGAGCGTAATTAACTGGTCTAGGTATTGCGACGTTTTGAAGCCCTTTGGTGAGAGAGAGGATTCTGTTGGTCTCGAGGAACCAGTTTAGTCTCTGATTAATGATCTTTTCCATAATTTTACAGAGACAGCAAGTAAGGGCGATGGGTCGGTAGCTGGTGGGGTCGGTGCTATCCTTCCCGGTTTAAGGACGGGATGACAATAGCTGTCCTCCAGATAGGGGAAAGGAGTGTGAGGACCAAATGTGGTTGAAGATGGTGAGTAGGGTAGTGGTGGCTTTGATGGGGAGATGTTTCAGAAACTGATAGGGGATGTTATCTGGGCCCTTGAGGTGCAGCCAGCGTCGCTGATGGCTTGGTTTAATTCAGAAAGGGTGAGAGGGGTGTTGTAGCTTTCGGAGTTGTCAGAGGGAAAAGTGATTCTCCGGGCTTCATCGCAAGCTTTTTTGATTTTGAAAGCATTGGAGTAGTTGGTCGAGGCCGAGATGTTGCTGAAAGAGGCGGCGAGGTGGTCAACGATGTCTTTTTTGTGGTGAGAAGGTCTCCATTCCAAGAGAGATGGGAGATGGAAGATTTGCCTACTCTGCCGTGGAAGCTGTTAACCATTCTCCAAATCTTCTTAGTGGGGTGTTGGTGGTGAGAGAAGAGATAAAGTTGTTCCAAGTGTTGGTTTTACTGTCCTTGATAGTGCGCCTGGCCTTGCACGGCTGATGCGAAAGAGGTTAAGGTTATGGGTGGTCGGGTTAGTTTTAAAGTTCCTGAGGGCTCTTTTCCTGTTCTTGATGGCGGTTTTGCAGTCATCTGAGAACCAGGGGTTGGGGGATGATTTGGGGTTTGGAGGTTTTGGGAATTGAGCAGGTGGCGATGTTGATAAGGATATTACTGAAGTTAGACATGGGATCCTCATCCTCGAGAAGATGGGGGAGAGGTGTGAGTCACAGAGGGTTTCAAAAGGGACCAGTCAGCCTTGTCGAGGTTCCAGTTGGGGGTGTGCTCAGTGGGGATTTGAAGATTGGAGTGTATAAGAAGAGGGTAATGATCACTACCACAGAGGTCAGCAGTGACTCTCCAACCAAAGTCAGGGAGGAGGTTAGGGGAACAGATAGACAGGTCAATACAGGTGAGAGAGCCTGTGGCAGGATGAAGGTAGGTCGGGAGTTAGTGTTCAGTAAGGACAGGCTGTGCTGACGGAGAGCGTTTTCGATGAACTTGCCTCTAGGGGTGGTGGTATTAGAGCCCCACAGAGGGTTGTGAGCGTTGAAGTCACCAAGAAGGATGAAGGGGGTGGGAAGCTGAGAGATGAGGTTGTTAAGGCTGGTTGGTTGAATGTTGGTGTTGGGAGGGAGATAGATATTGCAGAGAGTAAAAGTTTTGTGGAGGGAGATAGAAATACAGATGGCCTGAAGGTCGGTGTGCACACGAACAGGGCTGTGTGGGATATCGTGTCTAACGAGAATGGAGACGCCACCACAGGCCCTGTCAGCATCCACTTGATGTTTGTGATAGCAAGCAAAGTTGTTAAGGAGTAATGGTCCGTGGTTTTCAAGAAAGTTTCTTGTAGGCAGAAGACGACCGGGTTGAAGGTGGAGGCCAGAAGGTCGATTTCTTCAGAATTGGCCTTAAGGCTCCTAATGTTCCATTGTATGATGTTGTGGGTGTTATTGTAATTGATTGTGGTGTATGCCATAAAGGAGGCAGGGGTTATCTGGAGGAAGATCTGCTGGGTCTGAGTTCGCTTGTTTTTTCTTTGGATTTGTTTCTTTGGGAGCGATTGTTTTTGAAAATTGACGAGAAGTATGATCGATGTGTTCGTAATCAACAATCCATACTCTCTTCAGTGTGGGTTTGGGAGGTGGGTTGTTTGTTGATTGGTTGTTTGTTGATAGGTTGTTTGTTGATTGGTTGTTTTTTGGTTGGTTGTTTGCTGGTTGATTTGTTGGTTTGTTGGTTGTTTGCTTGGCTGGTTTTAGCTTGATGTATGAAGGTATTAGTGGAGTTGGTGTAGGGGCGGTAGGGGCTTTAGAGTAGGAAGGGGGTTGAGGAGAGAAGTGGTGGTGGAGGTGGTGTGGGTATTGGGTGTGATTGGGTTGTTGGAAATGGTGATGGGCTTAGGACTAGGTAAGAAGAGCCAGGTGAGGTCGGTTTGGGCATGGGAGTTAGTTTTGTTGTGTTAGTTGTGTTTGGGGCGGAATTAGAGTTAGAGGAGACTACGTTTGAGTAGGAAGGCTTGGAGTTAAGGGAAGCGAGGAATTGTTTCCTGGCCTCAGGGTAGGTTATGTTGGGGTTAAGGGTTTTAAGTTTTGTTATTTGTTTTTCCTGAAGCCAGGTGGGACAGTCTTTCGAGAAGGAGGGATGGTTTGCTGGGTGTTTACCGTCACAATTTGTGCAGAGTGGGGGTTGGTGCAGGAGGTGTTGTCATGGTCCGGGCTCCGCAGTTACCACAGCGCTTGGCTGTGGCAGGAGTTCTTCCCGTGGCCATACCTCTGACAATTGTAGCAACGTAAAGGGTTAGGAATATAAGGGGCGACCTGGATTCTCAGGTAGCCGGCAATGATGTGGGAGGGGAGAGTTGGAGCTGCAAAGTGAGAAATATGGTGTTGGTGGGAGTTTTGGCTCCGTCTCTCTTTAGAACGAGACGACGGGCTTGGTTACATGTTGGTTAGCTAGTTCTTCTTGGAGGTCGTCATCGGTCATGTACGCAAGATCGCTGGTGCGTATGACGCCTTTGCTGGAGTTTAGGGAACGATGGGGTGACTGTGATGTCGATACCAGAATTGGATAGGGTTTTGGTGGAAAGGAGGGTGGTGGCTTGTGTGTCCCTGGTGCAGTGCACCAGGAGATCACCGGATCTAAGGGTAGAGACTTTGGGGAGGGTACCGACAAGGCCAAAGAGGGCTTTATGGATGAGGAAAGGAGAAACTTTTAAAGCTTTCCTGCTTGTTGGTGGCATGGATTATAAGGATTTTGGGATTGGGGTTGCAGAATGGTCAATGATGGTAGCAGGTGGGTCACGGGAGGGGAGGGGGTCAAGGTCAAGGTCACTGCATAGGCGCTTTGTCATTATGAAAGAAAAACCCAAGGGCCGAGAGACCCGAGGCAGCTAGAAAAAAAAAAAAAAAAAAAAAATCATGGAACCACTATATGGGGACCGCTGTATTAGTAACTTGAAGGGCGTGAAAAGTCGGGACAGAACGAGGGAAAATATAATAGAAAAAAAGAAAAGAAACGATCTCACCGAGGATAAAAGCCCATCCACCAAAAAGAAAATCCAAAATGAAGTTATAAAACAAAAAGGTGCAAATTGAGAGAAATTGGAGCGAAAATAGTTTAGGAGAATAGGAGCAGTTGTCACGTCGCTCTCGTACACAGAAATGGCCTCGGCTGAAAAGATGGATGAGTGGTCAGGAAGTCTGCTACTGAGGGTGATGTCATGGATGATGGCAGCAGCAGCTGTCTTGTTGCCTTCCTTGGAGCCATCAGTATAGATGGAGGTGTAATTTGAGAGTTTAAGCGTATGAGAGTAAATGACTCCCCTGGATGGGACACTAGTCCATTGCAGGTTAACTCCCCAGCTAAAACTGGTACTCATTTCACAGCTGAATGAAGTGAAGCATGTTGAGTTGAGGAATCAATCCTTGTCCTTTTTAAAAACGAGACTGAAGCCCTATCAACCACCAGGCTCCTGCACTCCCATCTGAGCAATAATCTTATCCTTTAAAACGAATCATTGATTACTAAACTGTTGTTATTGCTGAATATCACTTTCACAACACTGCCTTACATAATTCTTATCAAAATTGATATAGCCAAGTTGGACAAATGTAGCTAGAACATTGATAATGATACTTTATAGTAGCACAGCTACATGTACATGAGAGGGTAGAAATCATTCCCGATAAAAAATATGTCCAATTTGAATAAAATTTGAGAAAATTGAGTAACAATATAATATACAGATCATGGTTTAATCAATATCAGGTTTCCCCTCTCCCATGAAAAAATATCTAGGTACACCACTACCACATAAACAAAAAGGAAAGTGATAGGGAGGTTTTGCCAGTTATGAAGCAGGTCCTCGCCCTAACCTGCCTCACCCTAGGCTTCAAGACCTCCCTGTTTGTTGGGCAACATATCACTTTCCAAACCAAACATAGCACATAGAAACAAAGATCAAGAACAAATTAATTTAAAAAAGATTTAAAAAATAAAATGGTAACAAAAATGTCATACTAACATCTTTAACATAGTTGACAGTGATGGGGACTCCATTTCTGTCTATTGCACCTTCCGCCACGATTATGATATTTAATCTCTTACCCATATCTCTCGTCTGAAGAAGAAAAAAAATGGGAGAAGCTTATAAGCCCAAGAATTTTAAGACAAATTGCAACAATATTTTAAACTTATATCAACAATAAAACAACAGTTTAATTTAAAGGTATACGGACAGGTAGAGATTAGTGCTGTTAACGATTAATTGCTATTCACTCACAACTCTTTAAAAACCGATTAGTAAATTTTAATACGATTAATCGCGAACATGCTATGTGGGTGACCTTGTGTACGCGCTAGAACCATGGCCAGAACTAGGAATTCAACTCATTGTTGGCGCACTTCTAAACTGGGTTTACTGGGTTTACTATACCAGGGGAGTTACACTTCAGCAGTGCAAGTAAGGTCCAATATCGGCAACATTCCTTGCGGATATTATATTTCTACACCTGTTTGAAGGTCATCTAATCGCAGGATCTTTATGTTCAACTAGCTTTATCAGCCTAAAGGGTCATTTTAAGACATGATATTTGCATTTTGGTGAGATTCTTGGTCTATTTGTTTTCAAAAAGTGCATGGTCTGTTTGTGTGGGAACTGTACCAGTTCCACAAAAATTTAAATAATTTGTATTGAACACTTAGAGAAGTTTATTTTTTCCAAATTTTGGGTGAAGTTTGGTTGCAATAAAGGCTCACAACTTTTTGGCAATTAAACGCTTAGTGAATTATTCCCAAATCAACAGCACTAGTAGATTTTAGATTCACCAGAAAGAGCTCAAAATTCTTAAAAGGATTGTCTTTCAATTATGTCAAAATCACCTGTAGTTTTTTGATTATGGCTAATCAAAGTTTGAAGAATTTTAAATTGATGGACAGCAGTGATGTATGGAAGAGAAGACAGTAAAAATCTTTAATGCAATTCTTAAAATTTCTGTCCTAAATTTTAGTCACCAACAATCAGACTTATCTACTAAATTTTAATAAAGGGTACCAATGGAGACGACATGAAGAAGAATGGTCGTGAAGGAAAGAGAGAAGCTATGGTGGAAATCTTGGAATGAAGCCAGACACGTTGCCAGAGACAGGATATGTTGGAGAGAGTACACTGCAGCCTTATGGGACACATGGCAGAAGAGGACAGTGAGTGAGTACAATGGAGATTAAACATCATATTCAACTGCTCCCATTCAACTAACATCAGTGAAAGATTGAAAAAAGTTAACAAGGAAATTTATAGGTTGTCTTGATGTGATGTCACAAATTTCAATAGTATTTGCATACTTAATTATAATAAAGGTCTGAAAGTTCAAAATGCTTTAAAATGAAAAATTTTCACTGATTTTAAAGACACTTTTTGCAATTTTCATGGTTTATAGCATTTTTTTCTATCATTTTAGCTCAACTTGTTGCTGCCTGTCCACATACCTTAAATTTTGAATAATTTAATATAACACAACTGTGAGAAAATAAATGATTAACCTTTACCTGAGTTAATTTTGTACAAAGTTTGTCTTCCCATCCTATTTTGGGTGGAGCTTCGGGTATAAATATCCAATCAGCACCACAGGCAAGACCGGCAACCAAGGCAAGGTATCCACAGTGACGACCCATGACCTCCATGACGAAGCTACGCTGATGACTGAAGTTTAAGAAAATCGTTAAATGTATAAGTTTATTTGACCAATTAATCATGACCTTTCAGCATGAATATCAACGATTGACATGATTCAATCAGGTGTGTATCAAAATAAATACAAAGTACCTTGAAGGAATATTCCCATGGAATTTTATTTTAATATATTTGATAAAGGACAATAAAAGAAATGGATGGGTGAGTGAAATCAAACCAAAAGAATTTGTGGTTCCGATGCTGCTGAATAATTTGTAAAATCTGTATTAACTGTTATGTCATTGCATATCATCATGAAATATTTGTTCCAGGATATCTATTCTACAACCACACTCATCATGCAGATCAATAACAATGTTGACAACATTAGCATTTGCACATTAACAACATTATCATAGCAAGTATGATGCAAAAACAGTTGCTCATTTCTCCCGCCTACTCATTAATAATCATGACATGTACAGACCATGACCCATCTGTGTGCGACATATGGCATAAATCTGAGAAACTGTTCATGAGATACAGTGTGGCATTTACATCAATCCTTGAGAATTTCACAGTAAGCCATGCCTACCATGCATATAAATGCCCACTATGATGCAAAATGGACATACTACTTTGCCTATCCAATCTATCCTTGCCCTTCCCATCCACCCTTGCTCATACATTTAAAATATGAAGATTTCAAGACTTTTACATTAAGCCCCGCCTACTCATTAATATGCATGATATCACTATCAAAAACCTGTATACCAAATATGGCCTGAATCCAGTTTACCTTTCTTGAGATACCATGTTAACAAGCTCTTTTCAGAAAAATCATATTAAGCCTCGCCCACTATGCATATTAATAAAATTCAATGTTTGTACATCATGAAGATGTACACACCAGCTAACATCATAATTATACCTATATGAAACATAACAGACATGCGGTTGATAAAATATGAACATTTCAAGATTTTTACATAAAGCCCCGCCTACTCATTAATATGCATAATACACCATCAAAAACAATAGGGCACATCTACAGACTATATGTATACCACATATGACATGAATCCAGTGTATCATCCCTAAGATATCACCTTTACAAATTGGTCATCACATACATACATACATACATGCATACATACATACATACATACATACATACGTACACCCACACGCCATCATGACCGCATAGGTTCCTTATGTTATCGCATTGAGACCAAAAACCAAGTTAGTATCTTTATTCCTACAAGAAGTTATTCAATTTTCACAATTTTTCTTGTCTGCATAAAAGAAATGTTGGTCTGAGTCTTATGTCATCATAATGATGTCATCATTATGATGTCATCACAGCATTTCCTGTACTAATCTTTATGTATTTCTTTAAAAAAAAAAATTGTATTTACTCAATGATTGGAAAATTTTTCTTCTTCAAGAAGTATGAAGAATAGTGTAGAATAAAATGTATAATATTTTTTAATTTGTGACCTATACTTGAATGATGAAAATTTGGTGATTTGTTTTGAAGAAATTGATAAAGATTAGTACAGAAAGTGCTGTGATGGCATCATAATGATGTACCACACTTCCTTTATATTCATTAATGTATTAGCTATTAATATAATGTATGAAAATTAGAAGGTTTAGTTCAGTGGTCAAGCATGTCCATCTTATTGAAAAGAGGAATTCAAAAGAAGCATAATGGTTAAAAAAAGAGCTCAAAAATCTTATTCCATTAAAGGAGATTTTAAAGTTTAAAATGCTGTCTTATCTGTGTAGAAATGACTGGTGTATTAAATCTATGGAAAGTTGGCATCTTCATTAAAGCAAGTTTATTTAATTTTTTCACTATTTAAATGATTTTTTCTTGAACTTTCTTCAGGTGGTATATTATAGTTGATCCTTTAACTAGATTCTCTTTTATCTCTGTCCTGACATACATGTAGCCAATGGTTTTTAAGCTCCCACATTGTGAGACAAAATATGATACACTACAAAACAACTTTGCTCGACCTGAATTAATCCTTTATCTTTTTTTAGTTTTAGTCCTAGATTCAGTTTGACTACTTTTTGGACATATCCCATGGTTTTTAAGCCTCAAAATCACAGGACAAAATATGATAAAATACATCAAGACTTTGAGGAATCTGAGGCTATGACATCACAACTAATCTGATTTCAATCGTTTCTAAACAAATGATACCAAACTTTAAACTTATATATCTCCTTAACGAAATATTAATTTTTAAATGCTTCTTTCACTATTTTGTTTCTTTTGAAGTCCTCTTTCATATAAAATTGACTTGCTTGAGTGACCCCTGAACTAATCCTTTAACTAGTTCACACACTACAATAGTCCAACATTTCCTCAGACAACGAAACAAACTTTAATTTAAAATATATTGTTTTACTAATCTGCATCATGAGGTGGTTTAACAGCAAAAGCTTTTGAAATCAATTGAATAAAATACTCTACAGATTTTATGGAATGTCATTCTGTGGTGCCACTTATTCTAACAAAAAAAAAGTAGAACAGTAAATACCATCATGCTTCGTATGCCCATGTGAATTGAAACCCATATCATTTTACAGTTATCTTCTACGAAATATCAAATGTTTTGTACACTTTTCAAAGAAACTAGTCTTCAATCTGTCTGAAGTGTAAACTTTAACATTTTGTAAGGAAGTTCTAACCTTCCATTAGGATAACTGAAGAGGCTTTAAACTTCTTCTGAGGAACTCTAAAGAAACTTTAACATTTCTGAGGAAATTCAAATAACTGTAACATTTCTGAGGGAAATATTACCTAGCCAGGAATATGCTTCGTGATTCACGACGCAATAGGCTTCGGACGATAGAAATACGCCATTACATAGGTTTGCAGTATGCTTCACATGCTTACCAAAAATAGTCACCAGTTACACCTCTAAACTCTCTTCACTGAAATCATATTCTTAATTGGTTCAACACCATTTTATTCTTTTTCCTCTCTCTTATAATAACATAAACATGAATGTTTGATCACTAGCATCTTACCCAGAAAATGTCAGAGAAATTTGATCACAAAAACTTTACCCAGGAAAAAACCCAAACACACACAGCATAAGGAAAAAAGCTGTTAAAGGAATGTTCCCATGTTTTTTCATAACCTTCCATAAGAAAGATAAACAATTTAAAAACAATTTAGTACAAAAATCATGTTGATATGTTATTCCTACCAGGAGATATTCAAATTTAAAGGTTCACAAAAAATGACAATAATCAATTAGGAAAAGTCTCAGTATAACATCACAGCAACACATTCTCCCACAAAGTTTACATTTTTTTTCAAAATCTATCATCCTTTTTATTAGTAAAACCTGCTAGAAAAATAAATTGATAAAAGTTCTGTATTTATATACATTGCCAAATATACCCTACTTGAATTACTTTTAGAAAATTGTTTCTAATCATACAGAAACAACAAATTAATGTTTAAAGAAATACATAAATATTTGCAACAGAATTGTCTTTATGACATCATCAAACACAAATTCTCATACTGTACAAAAACTTTAAAATGCAATTGGAATTTTTTTAATCCATATCTTCTAAATGGAATATGATATCAACCTGTTTTTTGTACCAAATTGGCTCTAAAAATATGCTCTTTCAAATAAAAGTTTACACACAAAAACCATGGGAATATTCCTTTAATATTTTGCCCAGTTTTGTACCAAAATGACAAAATATTCAATTACAGAATAAAGAAATAAAAGTGGCAGATTAAAGCCTGACAAAATAATAAGTAAAAATACAGATTCTCTATAAAGCAATGATGTACCACTACTCTAAGATTTTACAGTTTACCTCAAGTGTGTGAACCATGATAACAAAGCAACGAATAAGAGTTTTAAAACCAGGAATAAAAACAAGAATGACAATAACATTCTATACTGCTCACTCATCAATGGTTTACAAAATCAAGAATTGCACTGTAATCCTTTACCTCTGCGCTGTTGTACATATAGCATCAACCGCTTCAATAATTCGATGAAGGGCACTGTCTGTACCTATTGTCATATCTGTCCCGCAGAAATCATTGTCAATAGAACCAACCTGGGTGTAAAATAAAAAATATTATAGTCGATATGAAGTCTTGATCATCCATCATTTACTGTTCTCCTCAAATACACTTCCTTTTCCAAACCGCCTTGCCCTTCCAATCCACCCTTGCCCTTCCAATCCATCATTGCCCATTTCTATCAACCTTTGCCCTCCACTTTCACTCTTGCCCTTCCCATCCACTTGACATTGAAATCCACCGTCCCTTACCATCCACCCTTGCCCTTCCAAACAATCCTTGCCCTTGCAATAAATCCTTCCTCTTTCCACTTGCCCTTGCTGTCAACCCTTGCCATCCGCATCAAGCCTTGCCCTTCCCATCAAGCCTTGCCCTCCCCATCAAGCCTTGCCCTTCCCATCAACCCTTGCCATCCGTATCAAGCCTTGCCCATTCGGATCAAGCCTTGCCCTTCCCATCAAGCCTTGCCCTTCCCATAAAGCCTTGCTCTTCCATCAACCCTTGCCATCTGCATCAAGCCTTGCCCTTCCTATCAAGCCTTGCCCTTCCCATAAAGCCTTGCTCTTCCCATCAACCCTTGCCATCCTCATCAAGCCTTGCCCTCCCCATCAAGCCTTGGCCTTTCCATCAAGCCTTGCCCTTTCCATCAAGCCTTGCCCTTCGGATCAAGCCTTGCCCTTCCCATAAAACATTGCTCTTCCCATCAACCCTTGCCATCCCCATCAAACCTTGCCCTTCCCATTAATCCTTGCCCTTCTCATCAAGCCTTGACCTTCCCATCAAGCCTTGCCCTTCCCATCAACCCTTGCCATCTGCATCAAGCCTTGCCCTTCCCATCAATCCTTGCCCTTCCCATAAAGCCTTGCTCCTTCCATCAACCCTTGCCATTTGCATCAAGCCTTGCCCTTCCTATCAAGCCTTGCCCTTCCCATCAATCCTTGCCCTTCCCATAAAGCCTTGCTCTTCCCATCAACCCTTGCCATCCGCATCAAGCCTTGCCCTCCCCATCAAGCCTTGCCCTCCCCATCAAGCCTTGCCCTTCGGATCAAGCCTTTCCTTTCCCATCAAGCCTTGCCCTTCCCATAAAACCTTGCTCTTCCCATCAACCCTTGCCATCCGCATCAAGCCTAGCCCTTCCCATCAAGCCTTGACCTTCCCATCAAGCCTTGCCCTTCCCATAAAGCCTTGCTCTTCCCATCAACCCTGCCATCCGCATCAAGCCTTGCCCTTCCCATCAATCCTTGCCCTTCCCATCAAGCCTTGACCTTCCCATCAAGCCTTGCCCTTCCCATAAAACCTTGCTCTTCCCATCAACCCTTGCCTATCCAATCTATCCTTGCCCTTCCCATCCACCCTTGCCCTTCCCATCCACCCTTGCTCTTCCCATCAACCCTTGCCATCCGCATCAAGCCTTGCCCTTCCCATCAAGCCTTGCCCTTCCCATCAACCCTGGCCCTTCCCATCAACCCTTGCCTATCCAATCTATCCTTGCCCTTCCCATCCACCATTGGCTATCTAATCTATCCTTGCCCTTCCAATCTATCCTTGACTTTCCCATCCACCCTTGCCTATCTAATCTATCCTTGCCCTTCCAATCATCCTTGCCCTTCCCATCCACCCTTGCCTATCTAATCTATCCTTGCCCTTCCAATCATCCTTGCCCTTCCCATCCACCCTAGCCTATCTAATCTATCCTTGCCCTTCCAATCTATCCTTGACCTTCCCATCCACCCTTTCCTATCTAAACTATCCTTGCCCTTCCAACCATCCTTGCCCTTCCCATCCACCCTTGCCCTTCCATTCTATCCTTGCCCTTTCACTCTATCCTTGCCCTTCCCATCCACCCATGCCTATCTAATCTATCCTTGCCCTTCCAATCATCCTTGCCCTTCCCATCCACCCTTGCCTATCCAATCTATCCTTGCCCTTCCAATCTATCCTTGCCCTTCCAATCTATCCTTGCCCTTCCAATCATCCTTGTTCTTCCCATCCACCCTTGCCTATCTAATCTATCCTTGCCCTTCCAATCATCCTTGCCCTTCCCATCCACCCTTGCCCTTCCCATCCACCCTTGCTCTTCCCATCAACCCTTGCCATCCACATCAAGCCTTGCCCTTCCCATCAACCCTGGCCCTTCCCATCAACCCTTGCCCTTCCCATTAACCCTTGCCCTTCCCATTAACCCTTGCCTATCTAATCTATCCTTGCCCTTCCAATCATCCTTGCCCTTCCCATCCACCCTTGCCCTTCCCATCCACCCTTGCCTTTCCAATCATCCTTGCCCTTCCCATCCACCCTTGCCTATCTAATCTATCCTTGCCCTTTCAATCTATCCTTGACCTTCCCATCCACACTTTCCTATCTAAACTATCCTTGCCCTTCCAATCATCCTTGTCCTTCCCATCAACCCTTGCCTATCCAATCTATCCTTGCCCTTCCCATCCACCCTTTCTCTTCCCATCCACCCTTGCTCTTCCCATCAACCCTTGCTATCCACATCAAGCCTTGCCCTTCCCATCAAGCCTTGCCCTTCCCATCAACCCTGGCCCTTCCCATCAACCCTTGCCCTTCCCATTAACCCTTGCCTATCCAATCTATTCTTGCCCTTCCCATCCACCCTTGGCTATCTAATCTATCCTTGCCCTTCCAATCTATCCTTGACTTTCCCATCCACCCTTGCCTATCTAATCTATCCTTGCCCTTCCAATCATCCTTGCCCTTCCCATCCACCCTTGCCTATCTAATCTATCCTTGCCCTTCCAATCATCCTTGCCCTTCCCATCCACCCTAGCCTATCTAATCTATCCTTGCCCTTCCAATCTATCCTTGACCTTCCCATCCACCCTTTCCTATCTAAACTATCCTTGCCCTTCCAACCATCCTTGCCCTTCCCATCCACCCTTGCCCTTCCATTCTATCCTTGCCCTTTCAATCTATCCTGCCTTTCAATCTATCCTTGCCCTTCCCATCCACCCATGCCTATCTAATCTATCCTTGCCCTTCCAATCATCCTTGCCCTTCCCATCCACCCTTGCCTATCCAATCTATCCTTGCCCTTCCAATCTATCCTTGCCCTTCCAATCATCCTTGTTCTTCCCATCCACCCTTGCCTATCTAATCTATCCTTGCCCTTCCAATCATCCTTGCCCTTCCCATCCACCCTTGCCCTTCCCATCCACCCTTGCTCTTCCCATCAACCCTTGCCATCCACATCAAGCCTTGCCCTTCCCATCAAGCCTTGCCCTTCCCATCAACCCTGGCCCTTCCCATCAACCCTTGCCCTTCCCATTAACCCTTGCCTATCTAATCTATCCTTGCCCTTCCAATCATCCTTGCCCTTCCCATCCACCCTTGCCCTTCCCATCCACCCTTGCCTTTCCAATCATCCTTGCCCTTCCCATCCACCCTTGCCTATCTAATCTATCCTTGCCCTTTCAATCTATCCTTGACCTTCCCATCCACACTTTCCTATCTAAACTATCCTTGCCCTTCCAATCATCCTTGTCCTTCCCATCAACCCTTGCCTATCCAATCTATCCTTGCCCTTCCCATCCACCCTTTCTCTTCCCATCCACCCTTGCTCTTCCCATCAACCCTTGCCATCCACATCAAGCCTTGCCCTTCCCATCAAGCCTTGCCCTTCCCATCAACCCTGGCCCTTCCCATCAACCCTTGCCCTTCCCATTAACCCTTGCCTATCCAATCTATTCTTGCCCTTCCCATCCACCCTTGGCTATCTAATCTATCCTTGCCCTTCCAATCTATCCTTGACTTTCCCATCCACCCTTGCCTATCTAATCTATCCTTGCCCTTCCAATCATCCTTGCCCTTCCCATCCACCCTTGCCTATCTAATCTATCCTTGCCCTTCCAATCATCCTTGCCCTTCCCATCCACCCTAGCCTATCTAATCTATCCTTGCCCTTCCAATCATCCTTGTCCTTCCCATCCACCCTTTCCTATCTAAACTATCCTTGCCCTTCCAATCATCCTTGTCCTTCCCATCCACCCTTCCTATCTAAACTATCCTTGCCCTTCCAATCTATCCTTGCCCTTCCCATCCACCCTTGCCTATCTAATCTATCCTTGCCCTTCCAATCATCCTTGCCCTTCCCATCCACCCTTGCCTATCTAATCTATCCTTGCCCTTCCAATCTATCCTTGCCCTTCCCATCCACCCTAGCCTATCTAATCTATCCTTGCCCTTCCAATCTATCCTTGCCCTTCCCATCCACCCTTTCCTATCTAAACTATCCTTGCCCTTCCAATCATCCTTGCCCTTCCCATCCACCCTTTCCTATCTAAACTATTCTTGCCCTTCCAATCATCCTTGCCCTTCCCAACCACCCTTGCCCTTCCATTCTATCCTTGCCCTTCCAATCTATCCTTGCCTTTCCAATAAATCCTTTCTCTTTCCATCCACTCTTCTTGATCTCATTATGGACATACATCTCCGTCACTTTTCCATCAATTTAAGGCATATGTTACATGGACCACCACACAAACATCTTGCACTTTACACTGAGTTACAGTACTTGCTATTGTATGCATGTCACACAATCATTTTAAGCCTGAATAATCCAAAAACATGCAAATCTCATTTCATTTTGTGGTTGACTGTCTGGCGAGAAGCGCTGATGCAGCAGTCATTTCCTTTAAAATAAAAGGAATTAATTAAATCATGGCTCTACTAACTACTGCATGTATAGAAGCTCCTTGCTTAATTGCACTTTGTTGTAAGATATAAGGACGATAATGTCGCTTTTCAAATGAAATATTACATACAGTATAATGAAACTCTTTATTTCAACTCCGCAAAAAGATAGCCTTTTATTTCAACTCAGCAAAAAGATAGCCAACTGTAGCAGATAATGCTCCAGTTTAATTAACACTGTGAAGCTTTTTGCAAGAGAATATATGACTACATTTTATGTGGCTTATTACCTGACACACTATCTTACTACAAATGAAAAATTCACTTTCAAGATTTTTCCGACATCGGTGGTTTCGGGTTAAAAGTAAACTATTTTAAGACCAAAGGTTGATTGACATAAACAATCAAAATTTGCACTATCTAATTTGAACACCATGATAACTTCTAATCAAAATAATTAGGTACAAAAAATGGGCAATTTTACAGCTTTTTTGCACTGCTCTTGATAAGTAACCTAATGTACAGTCTCCTGCAATCGCTTCCATAAAAATTTGTTATAAATTTTAAATATTTTTTAATTATTGAGATGAGGTCATTCTTAATATATTGTTTCTTTGTTTGTTTGTTGTCACTAACCTTGATCAAAAAAGTTAGGTCAGTAAGGCCATTTTGTTTCGTCTTTTTTTTTCTTTCCATGAAAGATTTTCTGTATACCTTTTATACACACAAAACAAAGTTTAAGACCAAAGGAAAAAAAGCTATTTGAGCAGGTAGGTATTTTGTTGGCTATGTTTACAGCAAACAAACACATTGTTACATAAGCATGGCCTGGGGTATATGCGTGCTCTGTATGATTACTGTATGTTTTGCCCATTGGTTCATTTTGCTTTCTTTACCAATTTGTTTTTTCACCAATTTGTTTTCTACATCAGTTTGGTTTCTTTCCCAATTTATTTCTTCACCATTTTGGTTTTCTTCACCAATTTGTTTTCTTCAACAATTTTTTTTTTCTTCACCAATCTGGTTTTTCACTAAGTTTTTCACTAAGTTGGTTTTTTCATCAATTTGTTTTTTCATCAATTTGGTTTTTTCACCAATTCTTCACCAATTTGTTTTCTTCACCAATTCTTCACCAATTTGTTTTCTTCATCAACTTGTTTTCTTTACCAATTTGTTTTCTTTACCAGTTTTGTTTTTTCTTCACCAATTTGTTTCTTCACCAATTTGTTTTTTCACCAATTTAGTTTTCTTCACCAATTTGGTTTTCTTCACCAATTTAGTTTTTTCACCAATTTGGTTTTTTCACCAATTATTTAGTTTTTATTTTGCTCTGCATTTTTGTGTCCACAGACCTTTCAGGTTTACCTACACGCATGTAGGTAGAGTTTGGTCATTTTACGTCCCTGTCTCAACAACTAAGGAGATGTTCAGGGACATTTGGTAAAAACAATGGTAAGACCCAGACCTTTCAGATGGCACAAATAATGGTAAACCTTTTGTTGTGCTTACCATGCCAACTATATTCAGTTGACCACATTCCGATGCTTCCTGCTGTGAAATTGCACCTAAAATGAGAAAAGAAAAATGATTTGAGATTCAGAAAATTTCAAGAGGAAAAGGCTAGAGAGTATATTGCACCAACATTTGTACATACTGTAATGTACTATTCTCAGTTTAAAAGTAAGTACCAAATGTTTAATAAGTCAATTTGCATACCACAGACACACTGGTGTAAAGATTTACCATGCTATCTGATGCACTTTTGGAATCCCTATTAAATAAGCATACCCAATGTTACAAATTTTCCCCAAGAAAGCAGTAAATGCAGTAAATACACATCAATTATGAAAAGGATGTACATACACATCAATCATGAAAAAAATGTACTTATACACAGTACCTCACAAATGCATATGGCATGTTCACTGCTTAAAAACCAACATTCAATGGGTACTTTCATATGAAAAATAAGGGTCCGTTTACAAGACAGTTTCATTGGGAAGGGTAGAACATTGTTTTGGTGCAATCCTCCAAATTGCGATCCCTAATTTAACACAGTTCATGAATATACTCATAAAATCTACATTTCATGTTGCCACAATGCCAAATCATCTGCTTTTAAACAACAAACAACTAAACAAACCTTTTAAATACCATATTTTTATCTGAATTTGTTTTCTTTTATTCAGAAAATATTTAAGTCAGTCTGTTTTAACAGTTTTAACCAATGAGTTTTGTTACAATTTTTCCCCAGCTTGTTTAGGTGCCCGTATCTTTTTTGTTTAAAAAGGGGCAGTGTACACCTTTTGCCCATATGCAGATCTCATGCTGTATACCAACTTGATCATAAAAGGAATTAGGGGCATTTCTGCACATACCTAGTGGCAGAGCTCAACAATTACTGAGGTCCCGGGCTAACCTGGGACCAATCTTCCAGCTTTAGGTTGATTTTAAACTTTGCAGCCCTTTAAAATGAACCCACATGTTGTCATTCATGTAGTGTATAAGTTGCAGATTAACACCAATGATGAAGAGTGGAACAATTGAAAGATTAACACCAATGGGTGTAGGAATTAACACCAATGATTTGGAACAAATGACAAAAGCATTTGAAAAGGGGCACAACCTCTTATGGGGCACTTTTCAAATCAAATGTCCTTTATCCCGATCTGTATATAGAATAAGTGAACCCAAAATACAAAGTAAAGTAAAAGGGGCATTTCATTGTTAGAAAGGGGCACTTTTCCAATAGGGACACATTCCTCCCGTACATGGGACTACAAAAGTCGCCAATTTCCTACTATTGGGACAGTAATTGAAGGGTACTTTTCATTTTCAAAATGGGCACTTTGATCATTTTTTTAGAAAAGTGTGTGGGGGTATGTGTCCCAGTGCCCCCTCCCCCTTTCTTGGTTCCTACACCTTCTGAATAAAAGTACTGTAGGAAAATAAAATAATGAAAACCTCTGCCTGACTGCTGAATGGTAATTTCCAGCCCTGCCAAAATATGGAGAAATTTAGGACTTATTTTGACAGCACATCCATGTTTTCAATGAATGACAACCATCTTTTAGGGCATCAACCCATAACACTATTCTCCAGCTTATTATCACTGTACAGTAAGACTGCATGTGAATGATTCCATCCAGACCAGCCAGCCTGCATGGTTTAAATCCTTCATAAATTAAAATGGTGATTATCTCATCTGTACACTAAAACATCAAACTCCTTCCTAATCAATCATTATGACCCCTGGGTCTGTAGCTGTCACTAGGATGCAACCTGACTATTAATAGCTGCCTCATTTGATAATGATAGCTAATAAAGTGAATAATATCGTCAATGGAGGAGTTTCAATTATAAGTAGTGTTGTCACGACATGGCTCTATTAGGTATTAATTATCTTGCAGAAATATATTGCAATATATCGTAGTATGCAATACTTTTCAAGAAAACTGATCAAGACACCAAATGTTAATATCACTAATGTTATATGATCATGGACTTACAATCTACTCCATGATATGATGAACGCAAGAAAAAGTGATTTGCAGATCTAGCAGACAACATGATCGTGTGACTATTACGTGACTTATTACGTTCATCATGCATCATGCACGTGTTTGGTAATTCAGCCAACATGACCATGAATCATCAAAGTGAGAGCCCGAGTGGCACATTCTGGACCAAATTTTTG
The DNA here is from genome assembly GCA_020152595.1 of Chiridota heheva. Classification (NCBI taxonomy): domain Eukaryota; kingdom Metazoa; phylum Echinodermata; class Holothuroidea; order Apodida; family Chiridotidae; genus Chiridota; species Chiridota heheva. Next base: position 120,466 of record JAIGNY010004252.1, read on the forward strand.
TTCTTTTTGCCAACGTACATCGGCGCGTGCCAGTGTGTGGTAACGGAGCACAATTTTTATTTAGTTGTTTTTTATGTTTCACGATTATTTTGCACGTTTTTAATGGCTAAACTTGATTTTTAGATTTAGTACCGTAACGTTAAATTGTAACGTATGAAGTAGCCTAGCCTACAGTAGTTGTGCGAAAATTTCTTAGTTGAGTATTAGTTTTGGTATCATGATATGTCGCGTGAGGCATATTTCATGTCGTGGGCAAATAGATATCACAATATTCAATGTCATGACAGCACTAATTATAAGTGTACATGAAAAACACATGTTTTTTATAATAATAATGTGCAGCGGACAAGGCCAAAAAAAAATACCAAAGTTTTATTTCTTTCCAGTTTTAATTTGATTTAGTTGATTTAATTCAGTTTCCAGTTGACCACTGTCCATCAGATAAAAGTGACAGTCATAAAAATGTTTACCATTTTTATTATGTTTGCAACAAAAATTGTTAGTCAGTACACCTGCTGGGTGAAGAGGCTGCATGGGGAAACTAACTGGCAATCTTCAACCAACGTTTACCAAACTAAAAACAAAATATTGGTAAATTATTCCAATATTTAACAGTAATTAATTTTCTCTCAAGAAAACAACATTTTTTTAAACTCTGTAATTTTTTTTTCTTCACACTTACACAGACCCTAGTTTAATTTAAAAGGGGCAGGGTGCTAGACTTCTTGAGGGGCACACATTAATGCGCATGCGGAGCATTGCATCTTTTAGCGTGGAGTCCAGGGGCCACCTTAAGGCTCAATCCCATGGTGAAGAAGCTCTGGGATTTTAGCTACAATCATACATCTCAGAATGAAGCTATTCTGACTGATAAAGAGTCATTGGCCAAACAGGACAATTGCTTATTATGCTATTATTCTGTGTTCTGTATCCATATAAGGTATTTCATTTCTGAGGCTAATCAAGATTCCTAACTTTAAAAAAAAAAAAAAAAAACAAAGGGGCAGGGCAAGGGCGGGCCTACAGAGAGGCAGGGTGGGCCCATGGAGGGGCAGGGCAGACCCACAGAGGGGCAGAATGGGCCCACGGAGCGGCAGGGACAGCCCACGGAGATGCAGGGCGGGCCCACGGAGGGGCAGGGCGGGCCCACGGAGGGGCAGGAAAGGCCCACAGAGCGGCAGGGCGGACCACGGAGGAGCAGGGCGGGCCCACAGAGGGCAGAGCGGGCCCACCAAGGGGCAAGGCGGGCCCACGGGGGGCAGTGCAGGCCCATGGGGGGGCAGGGCGGGCCCACGGGGGGCATGGCAGGCCCACGGGGGGCATGGCAGGCCCACGGAGGGGCAGGGCGGGCCCACGAAGGGGCAGGGCAGGCCCACGGGGGAAGGGCGGGCCCACGGGGGGCAGGGCAGGCCCACGAAGAGCAGGGCGGGCCCATGAAGGGGCAGGGCAGGCCCAAGGAGGGGCATGGCGGGCCCACGGAGGGGCAGGGTGGGCCCACGGAGGGGCAGGGCAGGCCCCCCATGTGAAACAGCAAAGCTAGGGGTCTGCTTGCAAAATATACTCTCAATTTATATACATTTAATACATAACTGGCAAATTAATTATTCTATTAAAATAAATCATTACTATTACAACATTATAATTACTTTAAAAAAAAATCATTTACTATTAAAATAAATCATTTACTGATTTAAATCAGTTTTTATTTAGAATGTGTAACTAGTCACCATCAATCGATATGTTGACACGCTATCCAGGGAAATCAATTTAAGACATGTTCTCACTTAAGTGCAAGCATGGGATCAGATCCACTGCAGGCGATCTGATCACAAAATTCAAGTCATTGAAAACCCTGCAAAATGTAACCGAGCAGGCTAACGTTCACACGGTATCATCTTATATAATATGTTATACAATGTCTATGGAGTATCTGCATTGTCATGACCTGTGCATTAAATCCCCATAATGCACGACCTTGAGTATTTGATTTAGTCCATTAATTAACAGGTTAATTTCTAAACACAGTGAAAAAATATATGTAAATTTTTCTTGTATTTCATTCTTTTTTTTTTTTTATGCATTTTAAACAATCTAATATGAAAATTTTATAAAGCATAACTTTTAATTAGCATTGTGTTATATGGTGTATTTAATGCACAGTTAAAAGGTCTTTGCACTCGCAAATGGCCCTTCTAAAGTCGGGTCATTCTACTAGTGTCACAGTCCTTTGCCCCATGCATTAAATAGGCATACATAAACAATGTATGTTAACACTCCGCCTCTACCTCAATCTATTGCATAACTAACAGGATCACAGGACACTGATCTACGTTCCCACACAATTTTTTGAGAATCTTATGGGTGGATCTAAACACCTACTCCGGATCATTATCCACGACTAAGGATCAAGATTAAATGACTGCGATCAGATCCGGTGAGAATTCTCATAAAAATCAGCAGATCTATATGATGTTTTGCAGTGGGTCTGACCCAGTGCTCACATTAAGTTGTGGGATTTCTGCACATATTATCAAATTCCGCTCCCCCCCACCCCAAATATAAATAAATATATATATAAATATATATATAAATATATATATATATATCTATATATATATATATATATAAAAATATATATATATATATATCTATATCTATATATACTGTATATATATATATCTATCTATCTATCTATCTATCTATCTATCTATCTATCTATCTATCTATCTATCTATCTATCTATCTATCTATCTATCTATCTATCTATCTATCTATCTATCTATCTATAAGGGGATTCCTGCAAAAAACAAACAAGTGGCTGAAATAAATAAAAAGAAGCCAAATTTGGCCTTTGTTTGGTATACAGTATTTGGCCTATTTTTAGTGTATTTGGCCTTCTTTTATTTATTTATTTATCATATATATATATATTTTTATTATTTCTTCTTTTTTTTGAGAAGGGGGAAGGGGGGAGTTTAATTTATTTGGCCTTTTTTTTTGGAAGGACCTTTTTTTGGTTGTATTTTTGGCTTTTTTTCCTCAATCCCCCAAAAAATTACACAAGGGGGAAAAGAAAAAACTTCACAAGGGGGAGAAGAAAAAACTTCACAAGAGGGGAGGGGGTGAAGAAAAAATATACAAGGGGAAGAACAAATTACACAAGGGAGGGAATCCCCCTCCCCCCTTTGAATTTTGAACTCGATCCACATTCTGTAATCAAATATTCAATACTGCCAGAGATGAGTACTGTATGCATAGACATGGCATGGCATTTTGTTAACTGAACTTAATGCATTCGGGTCATGTTGACAGGTGAGCGCCATGTGTGATTGCAGCAAATCAATTATGTTATTATTAACTTCAGGGGTAAATGGGGTGTAAACATTGTCACCTTAACACATGTTGCTGAAAATAAATATAGGCAATGCTGATAAGCTATGTACAGAACAGTATGAAGCATTTACAAAAGAAACAAAAAATCCTGTGATGTCTTTAGTCCTGAGGTTGGATGCATTTCACACAATAAATTTCATCAAATGGGACATAAAATCTTATCAAAGGCCATACTGTACATGTATATGCAGCTCTCATACATGCAGCTCCCAGTATATTAACCCGTTAAGGGTTAGCTCAGTGGTCAACCATGTCCATCTCATAATTATATTAAAAACAAAATGGTGAGCATTCAAAAATCTTATTCCGTTTTCAAGTTTAAAGCTCTGTCTTATCAGTGTAAAAATGACTAATATATTAAAAGTCTACTATGGAAAGTTGGTGTCTTGCTCCTCACATTCTTAACAATTGCTAATGTACTTTAAAGAAAGCTTTGGTTTGCTGATATTTAATGGCACTACGACAGTCAAAGTCAACTGTGCCAAGAGGGTGTTCAAAACTAAGGTACTTGAGTTACTGTAGGAAAGAGAGGGAAGGGAGGTGGGATAGAGGGAAGGAGGGAGATAAGGTTAGTAAGGGAAAGAAGTTAAGGTAATAATACAAAGGTGAGGAAGTTAAGGCAGAGAAGGGAAGGAAAGGGAGGTGGGATAGAGGGAAGGAGGGATATAAGGTGAGTAAGGGAAAGAAGTTAAGGTAATAATACAAAGGTGAGGAAGTTAAGGCAGAGAAGGAAGGAAAGGGAGGTGGGATAGAGGGGAAGGAGGGATATAAGGTGAGTAAGGAAAGAAGTTAAGGTAATAATACAAAGGTGAGGAAGTTAAGGCAGAGAAGGGAAGGAAAGGGAGGTGGGATAGAGGGAAGGAGGGATATAAGGTGAGTAAGGGAAAGAAGTTAAGGTAATAATACAAAGGTGAGGAAGTTAAGGCAGAGAAGGGAAGGAAAGGGAGGTGGGATAGAGGGAAGGAGGGATATAAGGTGAGTAAGGGAAAGAAGTTAAGGTAATAATACAAAGGTGAGGAAGTTAAGGCAGAGAAGGGAAGGAAAGGGAGGTGGGATAGAGGGAAGGAGGGAGATAAGGTTAGTAAGGGAAAGAAGTTAAGGTAATAATACAAAGGTGAGGAAGTTAAGGCAGAGAAGGGAAGGAAAGGGAGGTGGGATAGAGGGAAGGAGGGAGATAAGGTTAGTAAGGGAAAGAAGTTAAGGTAATAATACAAAGGTGAGGAAGTTAAGGCAGAGAAGGGAAGGAAAGGGAGGTGGGATAGAGGGAAGGAGGGATATAAGGTGAGTAAGGGAAAGAAGTTAAGGTAATAATACAAACGTGAGGAAGTTAAGGCAGAGAAGGGAAGGAAAGGAGGTGGGATAGAGGGAAGGAGGGATATAAGGTGAGTAAGGGAAAGAAGTTAAGGTAATAATACAAAGGTGAGGAAGTTAAGGCAGAGAAGGGAAGGAAAGGGAGGTGGGATAGAGGGAAGGAGGGATATAAGGTGAGTAAGGGAAAGAAGTTAAGGTAATAATACAAAGGTGAGGAAGTTAAGGCAGAGAAGGGAAGGAAAGGGAGGTGGGATAGAGGGAAGGAGGGATATAAGGTGAGTAAGGGAAAGAAGTTAAGGTAATAATAGAAAGGTGAGGAAGTTAAGGCAGAGAAGGGAAGGAAAGGGAGGTTTAGATGATGATGATGAAGATGATGATGATGATGATGATGATGATGGTAATGATGATGAAGATGATGATGATGATGATGATGATAATAATAATAATAATAATAATAAATAAGATTTATAACGCACACATATCCATCCTAATGGATGCTCAAGGCGTTGTACATATATCATTAAAATGACTGATCAGTATACATGAACAATAAAATAACAACAGTGATTTTAAATTTAACTACATATTTGCATAGGCATCACACACGAGATGGGTTTTTAGATTTTTTTTGAATGAGTCAACAGAACAAGACAACCTGATATGGAGTGGCAATCGATTCCAACGACACAGAGCTGCAACAGCAAATGAACTGTCACCCCATGTATGGTAGGATTTTGGTTCACATAAAAGGAGTTTATCACCAGAGCGAAGATTACGAAGAGGAACATATAATTTCACCAAGCTAGATATATAAACTGGGGCACAAGCATTCATCAATTTGTAAACAATAAGTAATATTTTGTACATAATGCGATGAGAAACTGGAAGCCAGTGCAAATCTTTCAGGATGGGAGTCATGTGACATGTTTTCTTTGAGAGTTACAATACGGGCAGCTGTGTTTTGAAGTAGATTAAGACAATGAATCGGTTTGTGGGGCAGTCTGTGCAGCAAGGAATTTCCCATATATAATCAAGATGTAACAAACAAATGTACTATCTGTTCTATTCTGTTTGTAGATCAGGTGAAATAAATTGCTGTTGCAGAGAGAGGAGATGCAGTTGAATTTAGGATTGTTCTTTAAAAGATTGGAAATTGAGATGGAGAGGAGATGTGTGATCTGGAGTTTAGGTATAAGAAACAGGTTAAGAGAGTATGCTTGATCGAGAGATCGGTGTTGCATTATGAAAAATCCCTAGGGCGGGGAAATGGAATATCCCCATCACCATTCGTTCATAACAAAAAACGTGTCTGAGATCATGTAAAAAGGGTCTGAAATATTCATACCAGTCTATTTACTATGCTAGTGCCACTGTAGTGTGATGAAAACATAACCTACCGCCACTGATTAATTGTCTCGATGTTTACATTTTCTTACGTGATATTACAACATCAATGGGCACACTCATATCACTGAATCGCAATGTGACAAACCCCGACCCCCAGCAGTGACCTGCATTTTTAAGCCCTCCGTCATATTTTCATGTACATGTAAGTGCATGATGGAAAATTTACAACAACTACAATTTCCATGTTTTGTTTCTTGCTGACATTTTAAGCCTAGTATTATCAATAAACAATCCAACCATCAAAAAAAATCAATCACTGCCCCCATCTCTCTCTTCCTCACTTTCTAGGCCAACCACGTGTCTATCGCTCCAGAGAACTATAAGATATGATTCCATTGGATTTGAATCAGAAAGGTTTATATATATTTTTTGTGGACCCGTTAGAGAATAGGAATAAATTTACATGTATGAATATATTTTCTCATTCTCTGCATAGGGTTTTACTGAAGAAAAAAGACAATTAACTTTTGAAATCTCCTTGCTTTTACGATTCGGAGATCAATATTGCTCATTAACTGTTTTGTTAAATAAAATTTCTTCATTTCAAATTTGTTAGTTTCATTCAAAATCGATCCATGAAGGCTGAATGTAAGGAAAAAATACCTGCCTATAAACTAAAATTATTTTTAAAATAACACTTTGACAACATTCTAGTTCATAATCATAATGTTTGTACACATTGGGCTTTTTGTAATATAGATGACGTACTAAGGAGTAATACTAATGAAAATCTGGCTTGATATATAAATTGAAAAATAATAATCACAGGAAGAAAAACAAACAGTGTGATATTATTGAAGTGGGGCGAGGTTATATACTTACTTATGAAAGCATAATTAGCAGATGGTATCTCCCCCTATACAATTTTCATAAACTGACGACAACAAAAGGGGGTGGGGGTGCCCAGGTTAATCCTTTCCTACATGTTAGTAGGACCATATTGGAATCCCGTATTTTGTAATTTGGGGTAGGAGAATCGGGCGCGTAGCCAGCTTAACATTTTTGGGGAGCAAGTGAAATGATTGGAGGGATACAGGGCTAATGTAAATTATTATGTATATTACAACTCAGTGTCTATTTGGGCAATTTTTTTTTTCTCACATTAGTTGGGGGGGCAGAAACACATATAATTTGATTTTTTGGGGGCTACTGTTGTCCATCCACGCCCACCCTCTGACACACAATGTTCAATATTTGTATAATACCCCCCCTCCCTGCCCCTACCCTTCCTCACAAGAAAAGCTACATGTTCGTACTCCGGCCATATACCCATTTTACCAAAAACCTGTTACGGTGTCAATTGAAGTGATTGTCAATCATACATGACATTTTCAACAAACGGCCTAGATTACTGAATGTCTCCAGACTTTTCGATGCCAGGTCGTAAATAAAAAGCAACAACATTTGTGATAAACCATTTCTTTGTGAATGTTTGATGCGACACTGAGAAGAAAAACATTCTTACGTAATAGGCCTGCTGTAAGTAAGATATATGGCCTAATTTATACAACAATCGCCTGGAGTTCTTATTTCAATTTACTTGGGACACTGAACTCCTACTAGAGCTGATTTGGAAAACATACCCCCTATCCCCAGGTATTTCAATCCCCAGGTACTTCAATCCCCAGGTACTTCAATTCCCAGGTACTTCAATCCCCAGGTACTTCCTGCCGCAGAGTTGAATTCAATGTGGTGGCCGGTAAATTGTGGGAAAAAGTAAAGCCCACTGCTAAATCTGTACCGGTGGTCGCAATAGAGTGCTGACTGATCTTTTAGTAGGGGCCTACATGTATTTAATTTATTTTTGCCTTTTGTATTTTTCCGCGGTTTCATTGTGGAGCATTTTTGGAAAACGTTCATTGACTCATTCTTTTTCTTTGGCTTCAAGCTTCATTTAGAATGTGTAATTATTGGGGATTATGTTTAAGCTTAGAAGTAACATCAAAATGATATTTATACCAGTTGCTTGGATTAATACATTGTGAATAAAGTTGTACACTTTCCATGGATGTCCTGGGGATTATCATTTTAGAATGCTAACTCCCTGAATGTATTAAACTGCTAAATGAGTAAGTTTGTTATAGTTATGTTTAAAATAGATGGGGCTGTGTAACTAAATATTTATTAAAAATTCATTGTGGACCGGGTGATACTGTACTGTAGCTGTATACAGCCAAACCATCTGGGGATGGATTTCAAGCAAAGACAAAATTTTGACAGTTGCTCAAAGGCTAGAGAGACAAAGGGATAAATACATTTAAAGGATTAGTTCAGGGGTCACAAAGTCCTTCTTATATGAAAGAGGACTTCAGAGGAAACAACATGGTAAAGAGAGCATTCAAAAATCTTATTCCGATAAGAAGATGTTCAAGTTTAAAGCTCTTATCTGTATAAAATGACTGGTGTAGTAAGTCTACTATGGAAGGTTGGCATCCTCATCCTCACATTCTTAATAATAGTTAATGTAATCTTTAAGAAAGTTTATTACAATATTTTACTATTTGAATTAGTTTTCCTCTAACTTTCATCAGGAGCTATATCATAAATACCCTTACTAGATTCAGTTTTACTACTTTTCTGACATATCCCATAGTTTTAAAGCTTCAAAATCGCAGCACACAACATGATAGAATACATAACGCCTTTGAGGAATCTGAGGCTATGACATCACAACTAGTCCAATTTCAGTCGTTTCTACATAAATGATACCAAACATTAAACTTAGATATCTCCTTAACGAAATAAGATTTGTGAATGCTTTCTTCACCATTTTGTTTCTTTTGAAGTCTTCCTTCATATAAGATAAGACTTGCTTGATCCCTGTACTACTAATCCTTTAATAAGATTTAAAAGTGTGAAGTTCTTGTCTTAATTGGTCATGGAACTAATCCTTTTAAGGTCTCAGTCACTGAATATTTTTAAAGTGTGCAGTAGATCTGAATGTGTTGTTACTATTAAAGAGCTGACAAAGTTCCTACGTGAAGAAAGAACAGTATACTTCCTTGAAATTATATTTTCACGCCAATTAATATTTACCAAACTCTTATCTGAAAGTCAACCTCAATGCATGCTGTGCATCACCACAGACTACAGTAGCTCAGCCTGCACATGAACTTTGATAAGAACGTCCCTTTAGGACATGGCAAAATCCAGGCATGAAATCTAATTAAACCGGCGGTTAGGTGTGGGAATGCAAATACACTTTAGACAGTCTTTGCATAATTGTCAAAATAAAGGTCTCATGCACGATGCTGACTGCTACTGTACATGAAGTGTTTACAAGTATATTGGCTTAAAACAAAGTTGTTATGCATTTGTCAGTTGCATGACTCACCCCTACTACCCCCCTTCCCCGGCAATGTCAGTCAAAGGTGAGTCATTGACATATGAAATTGTGACTCACATGTGTGTCATTGTATCAAATTGTCAGTCACTAGAGTGACTCTGGGGTGGGTCAATTCACTTCAAACCAATTGACTTTGCACAGAGGCGAATCATTATGGGGTAAGTCATATCACAAAAAATGTCAGTCACCTAAGTGACTGAGGGTGTCAATGTACATGTTTTGTCCACCCACTTTGATGCAATGACTCACCATGTCCAGGTGTGTAGGAGTGAGTCACACAATTGACGAGTGCATTATTCCTGATGGGTGAAAGGGATTGTGCTATTTTATACAAAAGCTAGGATGAGGAATGGGATGGGGAGGGGGGTAAGGGATGGAGGGTGAGATGGGAGAGGAAGGGGAGAGAAATAAAATATGTTTGTTCTCTTATCATACAAATTAGAAATGTCTTATCACTGACCTGATTCTTTAAAGGTATATGGGCAGGTACAGATTGTGCCATAAATATGTTCCTTTTAATACTCTGATCATTTCGTTAAAGGATTAATTCAGGGGTCTAACAAGTCCATCTTATATGAAAGAGGACTTCAAAACAAACAATTGGTGAAAAAAGCATTCAAAAATCTTATTCCATTAAAGGATTAGTTCAGTGGTCAAGCAAGTCCATCTTATATGAAAGGACTTCAAAAGAAACAAATGGTGAAGAAAGCATTCAAAAATTCTAATCTGTTATCTATCAAAAATTTCCACTTGTTTCTGAGATATTCGCTAAAAAGTGAAAAACTAAGCATCAAGTAATGGCTGGACTTCCACACTATTAAAAAAAGATGTGACGTGAAGTTTCTTGCTCAAGGACACAGTGCAGCACTCACAACGGAAATCAAATAAGGACACAGCGAGGCCTACAATGCATAACTTCTAGTGTCACATTGACCTAGGCTACTTCAAAACATGTTTCCTTGAATCAGACATCAGAATATCGCTTAATTCGCAATATGCTATTTTAAAACATTTTCTTGTGGATAAAGAGGACATTTTGAATTACGTCACAAAAAACCAAAACCTAATGAGCATACATCTGAAGACCTAAAAACAAACAGATTGAGTGTCTATGAAAGGCATTTGTATCAATTGATGCAAAGTGATTGCTACCTGTCCATATACCTTTAAAAGAAATATTTTGAATTCTCATCTTACCATCTTTAATAAGTTCTGCCAGCAGGTCTGACCACTCCTGCCTGAAGAGATTAGCACCTGTCAAACTGCCATCCCCTCCAATGATCACCAGGTTACTAATGCCTCTCCGAACAAGATTCTTTGCTGCTTTCTTTCTACCCTCCCTTTCTCTGAATTCCTTGCATCGAGCACTTCCTATGACTGTACCACCCTAAATGAAAAATTTAAATAATCATCAACACATTCTCTTTTTCAAGAAGGTGCTTCTCTTTGAAGGTCCATGTTGATCTAGAGTTGATCTGTCTATCCGACTTTTGAAAGATTTTGAAAATATGAGTACAACAGATTTTTGCCGCCATTTTCATTCCTACTGAAATTTAGTTGCCAAAATAATCAAAGACGTGAACATATTAAAGACATTTAGGCCTAAACGCAATTTATTGACGTTGGGACATGTTATCAGTCAAAGAAATTGTAGCTACATGTAGGTAATGGTGCAAGCTGATCAGAGTACATGACTCCCCTGTACAGGATGCCAGTCCATCCCAGGTTAACTCCCCAGCAGTGCTGGAACTCATTTTACAGCTGAGTGGACTGAAGTAGGTCGAGTAGAGTTTTTGCTTAAGGACAAAATGCAGTGCTCACAACAGTTCCTTCTGAATACGAGTAGGACTCTTTAACCACTGAGACACTGTACAGTAACTCCATAGAAAATGTAGGGTGGGTGCTTATTAAAGCTTAGGCACTTATTACGTTGAATACAGTAATTGTGTACATACTGTACACAATATCTGATAGCAGAGTCATTATTGATAAATTTCTTCAAAATGCAAATTTTAAAACTTTACGAGCATAATCCACACAGGAATCAACTAGACATCATTGATGTTATTAGCTCAACCCCTAACAATGCAAGAAGAATTGATTGCTTTAATTGATTTCATTTTTGTCATATATATTTTTTTTTTAAAGTTTGATTTGAAGTCTATTCCATTTTTGGGCAGTTATTCATCATGTTAAAAATCCAAGAGTTTCAACTTTCCTGTATAAGTTGTATTCAGTTTGTTTGGTTGGATTTAATGGCACCTTAAGAGTCAGGTCATATGTGCCAAACGAGGTTAGTTGTGAATGACTGACTGCCAGATGCCTGAAAAATTATGCTTCTAACAAAAGCTTTGTGACGTTCAATGCATGGTGCCATCATGTCTCGCTCGATTACTGACGTTGACTAGGTCAAAGGTCAATTCCACCACAACAATGGTTAGAAAATACATTTCGAAAAAATAACAATTTTTTTAACATTTACACATTAATCCACATAAATGTTAAGCTAATTTCACTTGGCCGGTACTGAAAAAAAGATATCCTCAAATAATCTAAAACATACTGTAATACCCCCACAACAATGCAGTGTTTTGAAGTTTGACCGTACTTTGGAGAGCTAGTCAGACAAATTTACGGAGTGAAAAGTAGCCCAGTTAATACTTTGATAAAAGTAACTACAATCACAGTGAAAACAGTTGCATTTAAGACAAAATTTGTACAGGCACACATGGGAGCTCACGTACGATTTGACAGGCTCCACTCATTAAACTCTGTGTAATGGGTGGAGCTTAAAAAATTATATTATGCACTGCAAGGGTCAATTTTCCGACTGAGAACAGTGCTTTTTATGCAGGAACAGTGAATGTTTAAACATCACTGTTCTTTTCACAAGAATGTGGCATCATCATGATCAATAACTTGATTATTGTTCAAAAACAAATCCAGGTCGTCAAACAAGATTATCTTTAAAAAAAAAGAATTCTCACAAAGTTTCAGTAATTAATGAGAAACAGCCCCTCCCACCTTACAGAACCTGCAATTGTCAGCACAAGTGATCATGAATGTACACACACTGTGTGTAAGGCTGAGTGCATGTACGACTGTATGCAGCTACATCATGTAAATACTAATAACTGACATAACGTTACATGTTTCCAAACATTATTAACCAATAAAATTACTTTATTAAAAGTAAAATTAGTTGGAACAGTGAAATCCGGGACAGTATTATTTGAGAAATCTGTAGAACAGAAGCAAAAAAATTTAAATTTTGACCCATGTACTGTACCTGTAGATAAAAAAATATATCACATAGCATCAGGATACACACTTAAATTTGTATAAAAGATTTACTTTAAAAGAAAAGAAAATTTGTTTTTACCAGCTGAATGATGCCTGATACGTCCTTCCACCCAAGCTCCTTGATACACTCATCCCCATTGCACATTCCCTGATAGCCCTGCAGGAATAACATGAATATTCATAGCTTGTGATGTGTTAAACATTTATATGTATACAGTACTTCATAGCTTCAGGCATGTCCTGATAGCTTCAGGCATGTCCTGATAGCTTCAGGCATGGACAGCTTCAGGCATAGACTCAATGCCATCAGAAGCAGACAGATGGAATTTTTCGGGCATGTTTATCGGGAAGGTGGGTTGGAACAACTTGCAGTATGTGGGAAAATTGAGGGCAAAAGAAGCAGAGGAAGGCAGCGAGTTAAATATATTCAAAGCTTAAACAACTAGGCATCCAACAAGAGCCTAAGTAACAATAACTTGATGCATTTAGCTCTAAACAGAAGTGACTGGAGGACCATGATGGCCAATGTCTGTTCCAGACTCGGCACCTAGAGAGAGAGAGTATACTTCAATGCAGAGTTGGGAATTAATTACAAAATTTCCCAGTTCTGGATAAAGGTGTAAAAAATCTTCCCACGAAAAACCGTGACAGAAATCCTGTAATATTAATGTAATAAATAAATCTATATATGATGCTTCTATCTTTTGTAATTTAATGGGGTTTTGAGCCCATATTTATCACATATACTGTTACTTACTCAAGAAATCTAAAAAATACATATTTTATTTTTGAATGAAATAAAAAATGTATTCCCGCAAATTCTCATGATTATATCTGCCAAAACATTTAACATGTCAATGATGATAAATGATAATAATTAATTTACATAGCGTTTTATGTATAATCATATTGAAAAACGATTTACAATGAAAACAATAAATGAAACTACCCCCTCACCCAATAAAATGCTGATGAAAAATAACTAAATTAACTTTTGAAATATGCTTTGAAAATATGAGATTTAAGAACTTTTAAAACGTGGATTGATTTTGGGTTTGTCTGATTATAACTGGTATTCATTCCACCAAAGTGATCCCACCCTAGAAAATGCCCTCCCACCAAGTGCTGTGTGCTTTATGGTTGGTACATGAAGCCAACCAGCATTTATATTACGAAAATTACATTTGGAGTGTTTAGAAAATATGAGTTCTTGAAGATAGTTTGGTGATTTACAGTGAATACATTTATATACTAAAATCTTCAATCTAATTCTCAGAGTAATTGGAAGCCAATGCAGGGAATAGAGAATGGGAGTTATATGGTCATATTTCTTAGCCTTTGTTACTATCCGTGCAGCAAAAATTTGAATACCAAATAGCATAAAAGTTTGAATACAAATTAGCATATCACGATATGTTGGTGAGGGTATTTTTGATATCATGGAAAAAATACAATATGACGATATCGCGATAATCAACATATCGCAACAGCCCTAATATATTTAACAGTAAATATTACAACACACTACTTCTATGCTTCTTAAGAAAGTATGACAAAGCATCTTTAAGCTTAATTAATTTAAGGGTCAGATGTACAGTACACACAAAATTAAAGTTTGGTTCTTCCAAAGGTCAAAGTATAGGTCAATAAGTCATTTAAAGAATTAGTTCAGTGGTCAAGCAAGTCCATCTTATATGAAAGAGGACTTAAAAGAAACAAAATGGTGAAGAAAGCATTTAAAAATCGTATTCCATTAAAGGATTAGTTCAGTGGTCAAGCCAGTTTATCTTATATGAAAGAGGACTTTAAAAGAAACAAAATGGTAAAGAAACTACTTCAATACATTATTTCAATAAGGAGATATTCAAGATCAAATAACTTCCAGATGTATAATCAGTATAGAAATAACTAGTGTACATGTACATGATTTAATTTTTTTTTTTTTTACTATTTGATTTAGTTTTCCTCAAAATGTCTTCAGGTAATAAATTATAATTACCTTACTTGATTGTTTGACTACTTTCCTGACATATTCAATGGTTTTTAAGCCACAAAATCTCAGGAAAAATAGGATAGGTTTGGTTTGGTTTATTGATGTTTAACGGCACCGCGACTGTCAGAGTCAAATGTGCCAAGAGGGTGTTATAAATTATGGTGTAAGATTTAGGATAGTGAGAAAAAAAAAAGGATAGAATTCATATTAAAAGACTTTGACATTTGACTTTTCTTTCATCCCAGAAAAATATTTTGATTGCTATTCATGTAAGGAATGCATTTGTTTTTCTTTGGAGGCCAGTCTCTTTAAATCTAAAATTCTTTTCAAGTGAGCCTTATAAATAATTGTAATTCCTTTCCCAAGGCAGGAATCTTTTGTTCCCCAGTAGCTGAACAATGCATTTGGATGTATGGAAAATGGCTGTGGATGGATGGACAGACAAACCAACGGACAGACAAAGATCTATATCCCTTTTTCACCAACTTTGTTGGCGAAGAATACAACAAATCTTGCTTTGAGACCCACTGAACCACTTGTACTGTAATCCTTTAAGAGGCTGTGACATCACTCTTCCGCAGTGACTTTTTCAAGCATATGATATGTTTTTTAACCTTGATATCTCTTAAAGGAATATTCAATTTCATAATATAGGATAGAGTACTAATACAGAACCAATTTGGTGAAAAAATCAGGTTGCTATCTTTTTCCGTTTAGAGATATTGTGTTTCAAAGATTGCACGAGTGTCTTGAAAAGTGACCTCACAGTGTACTGTGATGTCATAAAGGCAGATCCAAGACAATTCTTATGTGTTTTCATAAAACAAAAGATCTTTTTCATTTACTTGAAAGTGTAAGGTTCATGGGCAGATGGGCAAAGCACATTCTTATAAAGTGTATGTTATACCCCATCTTAATAAATAACCAAAAAATGGTTCCAGTAATTGAGGAATGTCAGGCAATTCATTTTCAAAGAGATACAGTACATGTACACAAAAATTGTCATGGATTTGCCTTTATGACATCACACTGTACACTGTGAGGTCACTTTTCAACACACTCCTGCAATCTTTGAAAATGCAGTAACTCCTAAACGGAAAATGATATCACATGATTTTTACACCAAATTGTTTTTTCGTAGTCCTTTATTAATATAAATAAAAATTCACGGGATTATTCCTTAAATGGAGCAAGACATTCCTGACCTCTGCTTTTTGTCATTTTTGCTCTTGATCACATAAAGATACAGTAGACATATTTGACAACTGAATTAAATACTATGAACTTCATGTTGAGACAGATAATCAGTTTTTAGGGGAATTTTTATGTTGCACATGTATGTATGCCCTGCCCCTAGCTTTGCTGCTTTACAGGGGCGGTCTGCCCACCCCTCTGTGGGCCTACCCTGTCCCTAGAGGTCCGTCTGCTCCCCTGGAGTCCGCTCTTCCCCCTGGGGTCTGCCCTGCCCCCCTGGGATCCGCCCTACCACTCATGAGAAAAAATAAATCAAAAAATATTTTGTTTTTATATATATATTAATATAAAAAAAATTTAACTTAATAATCTTAATTAACCTGATAAATGAATACTTTACATGGGTACAAATCACAGAATGATAGCACAGTAAGCAATTGTCCTGTTTGGCTCATGAATGGTCCTTATCAATAGCAGTTAGAATAGCTTTATTCTGATGTATGATTATAGCTAAAATCCCAGAGCTTCTTTACCATGAGATTGAGCCTTAAGGGGGCTCCTGGACTCCATGCCGAAAAGACGCAGCGCTTTGCGCGCGCATTAATGTGCCCCTTAATCTAAGGCAGTCACATCACAACTAGTCTAGATTTCAGTCGTTTCTACACAACGATGACAAACTATAAACTTAGATATCTCCTTAACAAAATGAGATAATTGTTTCATCATTTTGTTTCGTTGAAGTCCCCTTTCATATAAGATGTACTTGCTTGACCGCTGTAACTTAAGGTATGCCAAATCCAAATCAGTATTAGCTTCTACTTCCATGGTATTAGTTGCACACTATTACCATGGAGCCCAACACTGTCAACATACATGTACACCCACAAAATATCTGACAAGAAAATTCCCCAAACAAAGAAATTCTGGGCTCAAACTTCCAGAAGAATATAACAGATCTAAATTCCCAGGTAACTTGAGCTGAGTTTCTTGGTGAAGATGAATGCAGATGAACTTGCACGATATCAATAACAAGAATCAAATTACGTCTTCTTTATTGTTAAGGCCTATAGTGCAGCAATATGAACATATTAAATGTAACAAGGAGCTGGTATACATTTTCACCAAATATCAACAGTGCCCCTGGAGAATGATGTTTTGATCTTTCACTTAAAGATGAAAAGTGGAGACAATGAAAGAAAATGAGGGTTATTGACCTGACTTAAAAGGTGTATGGATGCCTAAAGATTTTCAGCCCACAAGAAAGAACATTAAATTCTAAACACAACAGTTTTAAATCTTGTTAGTACATGTGGCACGTATAGTTTTTAAATTATGACTGATTAAAGAAAGTATTAGCGATCTGCAGTGAATGCATAATTTATGTGAATTTGTGATGTATGACCAGGCGGCTACAGCTGAAAAGCTTTATGTAATTCTTTATATTTCCTTCCTAACGTAAATTTTAGTTCCTGTAAATGATGACAAGTCTATTCTCTTAATTTTTGTTAAAGGTAGGTATGGTCAACACTTGAAAACATTTGATTAAAATTCCTTTCAATTTTTCACAAATGTGTGACTAGCAATTAAAAACCAAGGGTTTACATAAGAAAATAGGAACTTCCGTCCTGTCATACATCACAAAGAAACTTATAAAGAGGAACAAAAATTTGCATATTTTTGCCTGAAAATTCAAAATGCTCTAAAATGGTCAATTTTTAACCAATTTCGATGAATATTCCTGCTTTTTTCATCATTTTCATGGATTTTAAAGCAATTTAGTATAAGTTGCTGCTACATGTCCATATACCTTTAAGGATACATACTGTACAGGTACTGTACATGGACAATCTCACTAGGAAGCCAAGCTCAGTAGTAAATCTGTCACAATGAATTATGATGGAAAACCAATGCTGATAGATCAGAGGCTAAACATATACTGCAGAGTTAATAGATCTTAGATCCTTAGCTTGGTAGCTGAACATATACAGTAACTGTAATTAGTATTGTAAGAAAATTGAGGAGAACAAATATTTATTTCCATAAAAGGCAGAAGAAATCAGATAATTATTATTATTGATACTATTGTAGTGCGCACAGGAGTTTTTAGTTCACAGAAAACTTTACTGCATGTTGGAAAATTGGATAATTTTAAGTCCCCTCCCACCCAGCTCTCAATCTAAAATAATTTTCATGCCTAATACAATGTTAATGGACTGGTACAATACACCATAACTGTGTAGGTAAGATGGTTTAGTTTGGTTTGTTGATGTTTAACAGAACTGCGACATTTAAGAGTCAAATGTGCCAAGTGGGTGGTAATAAATTATGATGTAAGAGTTAGGATAGTGAGGAGATGGAAGGTTTGTAAGGGAGATAAGGGGAAAAAGCAGAAGAAAAAAAGAAGAAAGAAAACAACTTTTGGTGAAAAGAAAAGGGTAGGTGTAATGAAAGGGGTGGGTGGTAATAAATTATGATGTAAGAGTTAGGATAGTGAGGAGATGGAAGGTTTGTAGTGAGGAGATAAGTGGGAAAAAGCAGAAGATATAAAAAAGAAGAAAGAAAACAAGTTTTGGTGAAAAGAAAAGGGTAGCTGTAGAAATGGGAGTAAGGGAAGGGGGTAAATGGTCCCAACTTTGGGTTTAATGGTGTGGAAGAGGTTACTGTTGTTGCAGCATTTTGCCAAATTTTTTGTTTTTAAATGTAGCAGCAGATGGAGAGACAAAGGTCTGAGTGTGGAATAGGAAAAGGAGAGGCAATGTTTGACAGAGCTTTGTTGGCAGCTCTGTCTGCTCTCTCGTTGCCAGGATGCCGACATGGCTGGGAATCTAGAAAAAAATCATATTCTTTCCTAAGGAGGAGAGAGTGTGGAATTTTTTGAGGATTTGTAGAATGATAGGGTTGGGCCAGAGCATCTTGAGGATGCCAGTGAGGACAGATTTAGAGTCAGAGAAGATGACGAAATGGGGTGGAAAGAGTCAAATGAAGTTTAAGGCTAGGAGGATGGCTTTTGGCCCGGCAGAGTAGATAGCGGTGCCATTGGGTAGCCTTGAGGAGAGGGTGAGGCCAGGATAGGCGGCGGCTGCAGAGGAGCCTTCCTGTGTGAAGCCATCGGTGAAGAGGAATGAGTAGTCGTGGAAATGTTTACTGAGTTGGCAGTATTTGGAGTGGAAGAAAGATGGGTTTTGAAGAGCTTTCGTGAAGGAGGAAAGACCAAGGTATACCTTGGGGAGGGGGAGGGAGGGGGGTGAATAGTCAAGGTGGGTGTAGGTGGGATGGTGTATCTGGCGATCAAGAAAATGTTGATGATGGCTTTGGAGAAGGGAGAGTGCATCCAAATCTCGAAAGGTGGAGGAATGCATTTCTTGAGATTGAAGAGGTTGGTCAAGGACGGAGAATGGGTGGAATGAAAGCAAGGATTACGTGGATCGGTGAAGATGCGGACAGCAAAGGAGAGGCCGACCTTCTTGCACCGGAGGTGGAAGGGGAGTTCGTTGGCCCCGACGTAGAGACTGGTGATAGGGGAGATGTGAGTGGCGCCAAGGCAAAGCCTTAGGGCAGTGTTCTCAGCAACCTCCAGGTGTTTCAAGTAGTTGGACGGAAGCCAAGATAAAATTGCCGTAGTTCAGCCTGGATCTGAAGAGGGAGCGGTAAAAGGTGAGCAGAGTGAGCCAATTTGATCCGAGTCAGTGCTTGAAAGGACCTTAAGGAGATTGAAGATTTTGTGGCATTTTGTTTTGAGGATGTTGATGTGGGGAAGATCGGAAAGTTTGGAGTCGAGAGTAATTCCGAGGAAGCAAGAACTGTCTTTACTGGGGATTATGGAATCTTTGAGGAGGAGATTGGGCAGAGGAAGAGAGAGTTGTTGTTGTTAAAATGGATGAAATTGTCTTTTGAGAGGTTTCAAACCGTTGGAGTCATTCCAGTGAGCCAGACTGCCCAGACAGTGTTGTAGGTTTTTTGGAGAGTATGGGAGCATGGAAAGGATGAGTAGATACAGTAGGTAAAAATTATCAAAAGGTGCTTGCTTAATCCACACCTCCACTTATTCCTAGATATATACTGTTTTTAATATCTTGCCAAGTTCTGTAACAACAAAAAGTGATAGAACATTTTGTTCACAAAAACATTATTTCCATGCTGTTTACAGTCCTCGATATTTTTTTGATCACATCTGAAGTGCTCCGAACTTCATGATGCACGGCCCTCGCTACCTTGTAAATGCCCCCTTTTTATCTTTGACCCCTTCCCCTTTCTGGAGAAAGCTAGGGGTAAGTAAGAATACAGTACATGAGGACAGTTTATCTTAAACACAAATAAAATAAAAAAATAAAAAACGGAACAAAATGACGAAGAAACTACTTCATTACCGCAAGCCATTGTGGAGGTATTCAAATTGACTGTAAATCTTATTTGTGTAGAAATGACTGGTAAGAGTAGTCTGCTGTAGATAACTAGTTTTCTCATCTTCACTTGCTTAACAATTATGTAATGTATTTGAAATAGCGCTGTGTATTTATGTTTAAACAGTCAACTTTTTGATCATTTAAATAGAACCATTTGACATCGAAAAAACAATTTAAAAAAAAAATCTAGCCCTACAACAATCACCATAAACCATCCCAAAACCTCTGCAAATTGCTGCGATCTTTGCGAAGCATCGCTGCAACTTGCTGCGATCTTTGCGAAGCATCGCTGCAACTTGCTGCGATCTTTGCAAAGCATCGCTGCAACCTGCTGCAATCTTTGCAAAGCATCCCTGCAACCTGCTGCGATCTTTACGAAGCATCGCTGCAACTTGCTGCGATCTTTGCGAAGCATCGCTGCAACTTGCTGCGATATTTGCGAAGCATCGCTGCAACTTGCTGCAATCTTTGCGAAGCATCGCTGCAACTTGCTGCGATCTTTGCGAAGCATCGCTGCAACTTGCTGTGATCTTTGTGAAGCATCGCTGCAACTTGCTGCGATCTTTGCAAAGCATCGCTGCAACTTGCTGCGATCTTTGCGAAGCATCGCTGCAACTTGCTGCGATATTTGCAAAGCATCGCTGCAATTTGCTGCGATCTTTGCGAAGCATCGCTGCAACTTGCTGCGATCTTTGCGAAGCATCGCTGCAACTTCCTGCGATCTTTGCGAAGCATCGCTGCAACTTGCTGCGATCTTTGCGAAGCATCGCTGCAACTTGCTGCGATCTTTGCAAAGCATCGCTGCAACTTGCTGCGATCTTTGCGAAGCACGCTCAAATTTCAGCATCTTTGAAACATTTTTGTTTGTTTATTTGTAACCTTTTTTCTTTTTGTGCAATTTATTGGACTCCTCAGGTAATCTTTGAATTTACTTGTAGTGATAAAACAATTCAACCTTTGTTGTTGGTATATTTCTGAGTTAGTTTTACAGTTTGTAAAACAGGTCTTAGCCTAACGATAGTGATATCAAAGCCTAATGTAGCATATTGTATACAACTTACTGGACATTCATGGTACTGTACTTACATCATAATTAGCACTATATTCAGCAAATCCTCAAAGTAAAAGAAACTCCCAATCATAAATAATTTTATCTCCCCTCAAGAAAGTTTGTAACATTTGAAAAAGTCATTGATTGGCAAGCTTTGTGTGATTTAAATGTTATTGATTTTAAGTTTAGTTGAAATACATGCATTAATGTTTGGAGAATTAAACCTTTATGGACAGGTAGTGTATGGGAAATATTAGTACAGTAACTATACCTTTATCAGCTTCACTCCACAAAGCTTGCTAATTTTAGGTATACAGTAGGAATTCACCCATTCAAAAAAAAATAACGCACGCTGACAGCTGAAGCAAAAGTCAATGGGATTTAACACATGCTCAAAAACAAAATTTAGGGCAACTAAAATTTCACTATCATGATAAACACCAACAAACATGAAAATTCATACACTTTTACTTCAATGTGCTTTATACAATCTCACCTTAAATGAAAAATGAATTTGCTTAAGAATATGTACAAAATTGGTAAAGAAAATACAATTCTGACCCATTTTGTTTCCGCATACGTTAAAAACGATAACACGCTGTGTCACGCACAGCAATGTATCTTAACGAACGTGCCCTATTGATTGGGCAGGCGCATTTAATTGTCTGACAGCGTAAAGTGAAAAGACACTGCGATGAGCGTGGGTTGCGTGCTTTTTTCTGGTAAGCACGTTTGAGGAAATGATAAAAAAAAATAAGGAAATGTTTGCGCCACACATACAAAGGTAGATTCTTTGAAATAGCCGGCGCATCTGTTGATATTCGATAACATGTGTACACGTGTAAATCGTCTATTTGATTAGTCTGATTTTTTACAAAATTCTCATATTGTTCAACCGTTTTGAGTCAATTTTGCCAAAAACCCATCGTCTTCTTTTACTTTGGGGAAACAATTTCCCTTAAATAAGCAGTGTACCAGGCTTTTGAACATCCAAGCTACAAGGTACTGTATATCTAATTATTGTAACATTTGAGGTTAAATAGGAAAGCCAGAGTTACTCAAACAAATCTTTAAAGATCATCATTAACTTTGCACAGAAGTCAACAGAGATTTTCCCACCAAGGGAAACATTAGCTAAAATGATTTAAATTCACAAAAAACATGAAGAAAGCAAAAACTTTTATCAAAATCAGTTAAAATTTGCCATTTTACAGCCTCTTGAAGATTTTTGTGCAAATATTTGATTTGTGTTACTCTTGTGATGTATGAAAGGGACATACTGTACTGTACATAAACTGTAGTTTCTATTTTCTGTCCTTTCCCTTTGAAAAGAGAAGATAATTCTGATGAAGAGGATTTGATCTTTACCCTACCCCCTAACCAACCTCAAGCTGGTGAAGGCATTTTGAACATTTTTAAAGTCTGTAAAATAAATTTGGTTTGGTTTGTTGATGTTTAACGACACAGTGACAGTCAAAGTCAAATGTCAAGAGGGTGTTAAAAACTAAAGTTCTTGAGTTAGGACAGAGAGGAGATGAAGAATTGAGAGGGAGAAAAGGGAAGGGGGGAGGGGGAAGGTAAATTTGGAAGAAGAATTAAGGTGAAGGGAGTGGTGTGTAAGGTTAGGTGTAGAATTCCTTCTACACCTAAACTTACACAAGGAAGATTAGATATGGTGGAATAGGTTTTGTTGCGGAGGAAGTTGATGTTGGAGGAAGGATTGTTTTGAATAGATCTGAGATTGAGGTGGGTGAGAAGAGACCTGGAGTTCAGGTATAGGGGACATGTTGAGAGAATATGCTTGATGGAGGGTTTGGTGTTGCAGGTGGGGCAGGGAGCCGGAAGGGAGATGGGAGTGGGTGAGAGAGGAGTGACCAAGGCGGATGTAGGTGACAACACTGTCTTCCCTACGATTGCAACTGTGCAGAGGTGTGTTGGTCCCAACTTTGGGTTTAATGGTGTGAAGTTTGTTTCTGGTTTCGTGATTCCATGAGTTGATGTAATTGGAGATGGAAAGACGAAGTCCGAGTGTGGAATTAGGAAAGGAGAAAGGTTATTTCACAGAGCTTTGTAGGCGGCTCTGTTGGTTCTCTCGTTGCCAAAAAAAGACGTGGCTGGGGATCCAGAAAAAGATAATTTTCTTCCCTAAGGAGGAATGAGCGTGAAATTTGTTGAGGATTTGTAGAATGAGAGGGTTGGGCCAGAGCATGTTGAGGATGCCAGTGAGTACAAATTTAGAATCAGAGAAGATACGAAATGGGGTGGAAGGAGAGTTTAAGGTCAGGAGGATAAGCTTTGCTTCAGCAGAATATATAGAGGTTCCGTCGGGCAGCCTTCAGAAGCGGGTGAGGCCAGGACGGGTGGCAGCGGCTGCAGAGGAGCCTTTCCGTGTGGAGCCATCGGTGAAGAGGAAGGAGTAGTCTTGGAAATGTCTACTGAGTTGGCTGTATTTGGAGCGGAAGAAGGCTGGGTTGTGGAGAGCTTTCGTAAAGGAGGAAAGACCACTGAACTAATCCTTTAAGAAATTAAGGTTTTCATTTTAAAATCTTAAAAGCTCACGCTTTCTTCACCATTCTGTTTCTTTAAAAGTCCTCAAATCCTTTAAATCATACAAGATGGACTTGCTTGACCACTAAACTAGATCCATTACTCACCTCATGTATTGCATAAACTTTGAAACCAACATAGATACCCATCCGCACAACAGCTCGCACTGCAGAATTCATACCTACAGAAAAAAATGTAAAAAAACTACAACAATTCAAAATCATTAATTTCTACAGTATCTTTATCACACATCTTTTTGCCAATTCTAGTGGTTGTACAGTAAAAGGAGGTACATTTTTTTAATACACTTTTAAAACCTTACAAAACATTACAGTAGGCTTAGGTCAAAAAGCCAGAAAACCAAAGGTTTGAACAACCCCATGAACATGTCAGAACAGACTAATTTAGTAACGGGGAATGCGCACGCAAAATATGATCGTAAAAATTAGATTAAAGTATTGGGGACAATCACTCATGTTCCCCACCCACCTACATCTAGCTACGTGTCACTGGTGAAAGATATGGTTACTGTTACCAGGGTGAAATAATTGGGGTATAACCAAATTAAGGGTATAACCAAATTAAGGGTATAACCAAATTAGGGGTATAACCAAATTAAGGGTATCACATTTGTATTCATCTTCATGTCAGCATGCAGATGCATTTAAAAATACGACCCCCTCCCTCCCTAGCAGAATTACTCTATAAGAGTACCCCTGCCCCTAGCAGTAGCCTTTTTTACCCGCTGTATCAACAAACAAAAAAGTAGGCTATCAGGGATCGGAGATAAACCCCCAAGAAAAACTTTACATGTCAGCAGAGGTTGCGTTATAATTTTTTGCCTGGCGTATTTGCTTACGACAAGCCCTTAAAGTTTGGCATATTTTGTCAATTTGCCGTCGTATGTATAGGGCATTGCGTAATGTACAGGGCATTGCGCGCTAGCGAAGCATGCAAGTAATTGTTAACACAACACACTTTCGTAGGCCTGCCTCGCTAAAGTGAATGAAAATTGTGCTTAAAATACCAAAAACATTACAAAATCGGACCATTATTATCATAAAAAATATTACGAAAAAGTTCATACCCAATCCTTGTATAATGTTGATTGTTGAGTCATAAAATTTGGGTTAACAATCCCAAAATAAACTAGAAAATACTTTTGTTTATCGTATCCAAACTTTCATGAGGTTTTAGTGAACTTTTACCAATTGTCAACAATAATATACTATTCAGATCTTGAACATGTCTACTTCTTTACAGTATAGTAACTTGACTTGCAGACTGATCACTTCACAGATACACCATCAACACAATACAGGAGGAAAGTTAAATCTTAGCTGATAATATCGTTGACAATTGACAGCCTGCATTCAAAACAACATCAAAACTTTCACATACACTGTACAGTGTACGTACATCATGCATAGGGCCTATGTACTAGCCTATATGTGTTTATGGCAGCACTACGGGCATGTTGAATCATTCGGCCGTTAGTCTCGTAGTTGTGTCATTTTTCTTTTATTTCTGAGTAATTCAAAATCATTTTTGTGTGAAATAAAACTTTGAATCGCATCAGAGAGGTAAGATGTTCATGATTTTACTTATGTTAATGAAAAACTCTGGCGTAAAATTCCACATGCTATATCTAAATTTTACGACGCAGGTACAACCTGTGTCGTCAGAAATTTCAGCCATGGCGTAACATACGACAAATTTGTCGTTAACGCGATCTCTGCATGTCAGACAAGGAATTCATTTGCCCAGACTAAATAGTGTATTTTAATATTTCTTGTATCTTAATTATGTACAGTGCAAATCAATAAATCCGCTTCAAGGCCATGCGACACGTTTTATCGTTACATTCGTTTGGCATAAATTGACGGAAATGGGGCATACCGGTTGGCGTTTTTTTCTTGGAAAGGGAAAATCATATTAACACGTTGCATAGACTTATTCTTTCCCTATATTTTTCCAAGGATGTGCGAACACATTGACATCCTGGATTTTTCTGAAGTTCCTTTGTTTTGTTCTTCACCACATGGAAAACGGGGGGTTCGAGAGTTTCAAGGGCATTTAATAAATTTTTTTAATTTCCGGTGAGGATTACAACCCCCTCTCATTCCCCCTTGGCTAGGCCACTGGGTTTAAGAATATGTCAAATAAAATGTGGAATCACATTCCATTCACATTTGTTGTTACTTTATTCATGGAGCTATCAACTAACTGCATGCTCTATATGCTTTATTTCATTCTATGATTTTATTTTACACACCCTTCGCCTTGTAGCGAAAAATTATATTCGCTATTCATATTAACCATTGTACCCAATCTCTGTTCAGTCTCAAGCGGTATAAGATATCTCACTCCATGCAGTTTATCTATTTGGTGGTTTCAGCTCACGAACATGGAGAAAGTACATCAACAACTTTCACGGTTGCCAGGTTGTTGTATAAAATGAAAATTTATATCATACTATGGGTATGTTTGCGGTTGATGGGCCTGTACCACTATTAGTATGAAGTGTCCCCTGGCACATTATCATGCTCGGCTATCTTTTTCACAGCCATATATATTCTTGGAGAAGGTTTTTTGGGAGGGCAGCATATTTAGTTTCAGGATAAGATTTTTCATGTAGTGTGTTACATACATAGATACATACTGTACATACAAACATACATACATATATATCATACATACATACATACATACCATACATACATTACATACATACATGTCCCTATCTATCTATCTATATATCTACAGTATATATATATATATATATATATATATATATATATATATATATATATATATATATATATATATATATATATATATATATTATATATATATATATATATATATATATCTATCTATATCTATCTATATCTATATATATCTATCTATATATATCTATATATATCTATATATATCTCTATATATATCTATATATATCTATATATATATATATATCTATATCTATCTATATATATCTATATATATCTATATATATCTATATATATCTATATCTATATATCTCTATCTATCTCTATCTATCTATCTATCTATCTATCTATCTATCTATCTATCTCTATATCTATATCTATATATCTATATCTATACATGTATATCTATATATCTATATATCTATATATCTATATATCTATATATATATATATATATATATATATATATATATATATATATATATATATATATATATATATATATATATATGTATACAAAAAAAGAATATATAGAACTTTCCCAAGTAACATATATTTGGTTTACATATATTTTGATTTAAGGAAACATATTTTTGAAGAAATCACTTTTCAATTTACACACATAGCCTATTCATGTAGAAATAATGTGCTAAAAACATATATATTTAGCTAGGTAGCAAACATATATTGCTTCAAGGAATATATTTCCATGGGGAAGTTTTGTTTTGTTTATGTACAATATATATTAAGGAAGCACATTAGGAGTTCTAGAGAGCAAATATATTTTTACAAACATAAATATTTTTGAGCAACATATTTATTTGGGAATTATATTTACAATACCTTTTGTGATACATATGTATTTTTTGAGCACATATTTCTCTGGGAAATATATTCACAATAAGTAGACATATATTTTAAGATGTACAGTATATATTTTTAGAGCAACAGGCACATATTTGTTTATATTTAAGACATACATATTTGTATTTAGGGCTCATTATGACAGCAGACATATATTTTTTTACCGAATATATTGTGATGTCGTGCCATAGTTTAAAATATTTTCACCTAATTTACAACCTAATTTACAACAACAATTTACAACTAATGTGCACAAATACCAGATACCCAAGCAAAGGTAAGCAGTGTATTATGCACTTGTGCCGTTTCAATAAGCTGGCCTAGGGCCTACCTGAGGCTGAAGTTGAACAGGCTGAAGTCCTGAACGACCAATGTTTTTCTCTCAATGACTCAAACATCTAAATTAAATAATATTGCAAAATAACGAAAGGTATAGGCCTAATTGTTAATCAAATTAGACTTAAAAACTGATTATTAATATAGCCTGTATGTGTTGTAGGCCAATATGAACTTAAAATTGAACTTGGAAGTTGAAACTGAAGCGTTACTGCTAAAGGTCAATGACCTACCCTGGGAATCACCTCCACTTGTGAACACAGCGAGTGATTTTCCTTCCCCAACCATCTCAAATCCTTGTCCCTTTGATACAAACTTTGATACAGTATCCACAGCATCTTCTCCATAAGTAGAAGGCCTTCGTGGATCAAATAATTGATGCGTTTCGGTTTGAGCTTTTGTAGTTTGACTTTCATCAAATCGTAACTTTTTTTTCTCCGCTTCTGATGGACTCTCGCTCTCCATGT
The DNA here is from genome assembly GCA_020152595.1 of Chiridota heheva. Taxonomy (NCBI): domain Eukaryota; kingdom Metazoa; phylum Echinodermata; class Holothuroidea; order Apodida; family Chiridotidae; genus Chiridota; species Chiridota heheva. The sequence goes on from JAIGNY010004252.1 coordinate 148,810, forward strand.
TGAACTTGAATCGGTTAAAAAACGTGCAGTTAACGTTAGTCCTGAAGCCTCACGCTGGCAGTATTAAAACTTCAAACTTAGGCCTGAGTGTTTGCTTATTCTTTTGAATCAACTTTAAAATCGAAAACTGGGTTGAATTCATAACTTTAGTTCGCAGTTTCCTGTGTTTATTCCACACACACACAAAAATTGTTTCGTTTGCGGCCCTTTTGCTGAAAAGTAAGCATAACTCCCGACTCCAGTTAGGCCTATCCCAACTCGGTCTGGAGGTCAAAGGTTTTGCACGTATCACCTTGTTAGCCGTATTTCAGCCAGTTGCATAATAAGATTTTCCAACAAGAAGATCATTTCCAATAATTTATCTTTTGTAGATAAATAAACATCATTTTAGAAATTGGAATTTGCTCAGAGGGTTAAAAAGAGTTACATACTCCGCTTTTTGTTTTTCTTCTTCAAAACCCTTTCCTAAACTTAGCTAGAGAAGATCTCACATTCATTTCACCATGTTGTAAAATTGAGCTTCACTCAGTGTGAAAATTGGGTCGAAACTACTTTCAAATTGAGCTTGTGAATATCCTTCCCGTTAGTTGTTCGCCCATAGTTTTAGTGGCTATCGCCTGGGAGGTCTACTGCAATCCTGTGCGTGTCATAAAGGATTTGTAATTGGGATAAATCATTGGTTGCATAAACAGGGACGTAGGATGGGTCCCCCTCTCAGGGATTAAAGAAGGGGAAGGGGGGAGGGGTGACCTCTCAGGGATTAAAGAACGGGGGTGAGGGTCGAGACCCGTAATGTTTCCAGTTACAAGCGGGAAATTTCACTAAATTAAGTTCTACACCTATTGGTTGTCTGTTCCTAATCGGGAAATCCCAAGTTTCGGAGTTTTCTTCATTTTTCAGAAAATTTTCTTCACCTTCCGTGAATTTTCTTCACTTTCCGTGAATTTTAGGGAAATTTCTTTTCTGAAACTTCTTTTATTTTTAGGAAATTTCCTGAAATCATTGGGAAATTTGGCATATTTTTGGGAAGTTTTCTTCAATTTTCGGCCTTTTTCAGCCTGAAATTTTCTTCAACTTTTGAGATAATGTTAAATTTTATCGAAATTCCCAAGAATTTACAATAATTTTGCTTCAATTTTACTATTTTAATTTTATTTTGATACTTTCCTAATTTTACCTCCAGTGGCGTCGTGCGCGACATGTTTCACTGCGGGGGGGGGGGGGGAGGAGGAGGAGGAAGGGAATTTTGGCGCCTCCACAAATGTATGCTCATATGAAGAGTAAAACGTTTGGCACATAGATCTAAATTAGATGGCACCTTTTTTAAAGAAATTTTCAAATGTAATGTTAGGCAAAGCCTGGTAGCCAAGGGAAAAAGATTTTCGTGGTAACCTTTCCCCAAATTTGAAGAAAACTTCCCAAATTTCCAAGAAAATTTCCATCAAATAAAAATAAAATTCCCGAAAATTGAAGCAACTTTCACGAAAATTGAGAAAATTTGAAGAAAAACAAAATGAACAAAATGTCTCGAAGATACAAAAATCCCGAAAATATTCATCAAATACCCACAAATTGGAGAAAATTACAGCAAAATGAAAAAAATTCCCAGAAATTGAAGCAAATCTCCCAACAAAGAAAATGTCACTAAAATTGAAAGAAATTTTACGAAAATTCATAAACCTTCATTATTGGGAGGCCAAATGTGTAAAATCTATGCATGCTAGAGACAAAGCACTGGTGAAGACCCATGTATGCACCGGTTTTAAAGTTTTGGATCCGGCTGGAGCCGGATTTGGCCAGATCTTAGATGACATATGGCCGGACCGGGTTTTTTACTTACAAAAAAAGATATCTTTAACATAATGAAACAAGAAAGCAATCGATGCGTGGAGTTACTGATCTCATCACATTAAGCATACAGCACTAGTTGTATGCTTGTAGGTCACTAGTTATGTGACCTTCAAACTTTTGACTCAACTGAGTTTACAGGACACAAGTTCATGTACCATGTGATACAAACATAGGATTGGTATAGGCAGATAGGTCTTGGCACTTTCAGAGTAAAAAGTGGCACAAAATTGTACAAATTAGTACATAATTACCCCTTAAAATTACATATATTACAATTTGTAAAGATACCATAAAATTCCGTCAAAAGATAGAGCCATCACCAAAAACTTGTTTCATTTGACCGTTAACCTTTGTAGCCCAAAGCCTTGGAGACAAAAGTTCCGGGCTAGGGGTAATCTATATAATGCAATATATATATTTTTTTGATAAAAAAAAAATAGAAAATGGACTTAGAACCAGAATTTCTTGACGGATTATTAAATTTAGAGATATGAAAAACCTATATCAGGTTAAATCTCAATTTTTTGGGAGGTATGGCAGGACCACTTTCAGTTAATTATAGATGAAAATGATAAAGAAAAGACAATAAACTTGAAGGGGTAAAGTAGAGGCAATGAACAAGGGTCAAATTAAGAATGTCTATGGTTAAATTTATCCACACAAATTTATCACAGACGCAGAGTTTCGGTTTTTAGAGGGGTGCTCTACCGCCCCTTATTGCCCCTACCCTGCTCCTTTTCACTTAGAGCCCTACATTTTGTTCACAACATACTTTTGAGAACTATTTTGCCTTTTTTTTGCTGATTCTAGTTCCTGACAATATAATAAGATGCAGAGACACTAAATTATCTTAGTGCCCTCAAACCTGCCTTTAAAGTGCCCTTGGTGCCTTGTAAATAGCCAGTGACATCCCTACCCCTTTCTGCATCGAGCTTGGTGTTTGTAATACACTGATAAAGACTGCCAGAAATGTTTTCACTATATACTTAGTGTTTGTTGTGGGCTCTATAAAAACGCTTCATTTCATTGCAATAGTTGTATTAGTTTGGTCATACATATAGAAAGAATTACATAAATTTAAGATATTACCAACATCTTCTTGCTTAAGAATTACTTCTTACCCAGATTTGTATAATAATCCGGATTATTATGAAAATTTGTTTTGTCACTTTTCTGCCGGACGGAAATCCAGTGCATCCCTAGACCAGGGGCCAAGTTTCCGGATGCCCTAGTTTCTCGTGATTTTTTATAGCAGAAAATTGCTTTGAAATGTGTCAAATCTATGGGGCGAAGCTGCAGGTAGTGCGCTGGTGGAGAAGCTGGGGACCGGATATCCGGTGCATTCCTAGAAGCAGGGGACGAAAGCCCTGCGTACGTTTCTCGTGATGTTTATAGCAGAAAATGCTTTAAAATGTGTCAATTCTATGGGGCGAAGCTGCAGGTAGGGCGCTGGGCGAAGGCCCCAGGAGCCCTATACGTGATTTTGATAGCAGAAAATTTGTTTAAAGTTGTGTCAAATCTACTGAAAAGCCCCGAAAATCCTGCATTTCTCGAATCCAGGGTCGACGTCCTGATAGACGCCGGGTGACCAAGTCCCAGGAACCTTAGCGTTTTCGGCGTGATTTAGCAGAAAATTGCTTTAAATCATATATTTTGGAACGGATGCAACCCTCAACAATTGCGTTTGCTTTGTTGTCGCTAACTCAGAAAAAAAAAAAAAAAAAACTGCGACTATGTTCTCTCATTTCCAACATTTTGATCGCCAAACTTGTTAAGTTACTCGCCAAAAAGATGCATGGAGATAGCTCGTCAGCAATATTTAATATCTGCCACTACCATGAAGGGCAACAATTTGATTGGCAGAAGCTTTCGAGAGGGCGCCGAATGCTCACAAGGGTGCAAAAATTGTCTTGAGAATATATTCTTATAAACCTTTTAAACGCTTCTCAACGCTGTAAATGTTTTCTCTCAAAGCTTTATTCTTACATCAAATACATGAAAATCATCCCTAGACACAAACTAAAGACACATATTGTTAGTAGTTAATGCATTTCTATATTCGAACATTCGTTCCAAAATACATATTCTTTTAAACTAATTTTAGTGTGGAATTGACACGATTTTATGAAATCTTCTGCTACCAAAATCAATCCAAAAAACGCTAGGACGACAAGCCTAGATTAGCAATTTTCTGCTATCCCAGCGCCCATACCTGCAGCTTCGCCCCATAGATGTGACAACAAATATTCTGCTATCAAAACCACAAAAAACAGGTAGGCCGGGTTTCCGGAAACCATTGGGTCCCCACCGGTTCTTTGCGGCCTTTGCTCCTATATCATGCCTATAGAGTTAATACAATTTTAAGCAAGAACCAGTCTACCTACCCCCCCCTCCCTCTCTTCTTTAAAAAAAAATTGGGAAATCTTCTTTAATTTCCGAAAAATCTCCTTAAATTTTTGAAAATTCTTTTTAAGTTTTCGGGAAATTTCTTTCACTTTTGGAAAATTTCTTTTATTTTCGGGAAAATTTGCTTCAATTTTCGTGATTTTGTTTTCATTTTCGGGATATTTTGTTCAATATTTAAAAAAATTTTGTTCAATTTTCAAAAAATTCCTTCATTCTGTAAAAAATTTTTTTTCAATTTTTCTGGACATTTCTTTCCATTTTTAGCATTTTGGGGATATTTTTTTCAATATTTTAGGAAGTTTTCTTCAATGTTCGTGAATTGTCCTTCATTTTGGGGATATTTTCTTCAATTTTTGGAAAATTTCCTTCATTCTGCAAAAGTTTCCTTCATTTGTGACATTTTCAGGAAATTTTCTTTGTCTCTAAATTTGAAACACTTATTTTATGCAATTTCCTAAACGGTGACATTTAAACGGTGCATGCCAATTTAGATCTATGTGCACGTTTTATTTAAGTAGCATTTTGTTTATTTCGTGGGGAGGGGGGCGGGGGGGAACGCCAATGTCCTTGTCTCCTAGTGAAACATGACCCACCACGCCACTGGTCGCGCCGTTTGTGGGGACAAAGTAATGATGTAAAAATTTGGAAAGGTATTGCATGCTACCGAAATATCAGTACAATTCTTAATCGAAAAATCTTTTATATTAGTCACCAAGTGAGACATAAAGTGTTATTTCTCTGGCCAATAAAACAATAATTTTCAATTCTTTGGTCGCCAAGATTTACGTTTTCATCGCCATGGTGACAGGAATTGTCGAGGGTTGAACGAACGAATGTAGGATCCCATTGACTGGAATATGTGTCTTAAGTTGGAGTCCACGGATGATTTTCATATTTTGGATGAAGCTCTGAGAGAAAATATTTATAATATTTGTTTTGTAAATGATACAAATTGCAGAAGTTGAATATAAAAAGCATATACAAATATATTCTCATGGCAATTTTTGCGCCCCTGTGGGGAAGGCCCTCTGGCCTCCTGCCTGGCCTGCCATACGTCACTATCCTTCCCCCCTGATGGCATTACCCCGCCCCCTGAGAGGTGACCCTTCATGTGGCCCGCAAGCTATTTTTTCGATTTGTGCCATTGCTATCCAGTTTGGGAAAATAAAATTTAAAAAATTTACTGCTGGTTAATGTTCCGATCTCATTTTCCGTCAGACTGTATTGACCTTAAGAACCAGAAGGAACCACTGAATTACTATGAAATATGTACGAAAACCTTTCAACCTATTGCCAAAAAATGAGAAAAATTGTACTAATCCTTAACCAATCATTTAAGTAAAATACACTTTTATTCTTTAAAAATTAATAAATAACGAGTTTTCCTTTATAAAATTTACATTATTTGCATATTCAAAAAAACAAAACAAGCTAATTTCAAACTAAATATGTTAGCACTATATTATTTCGATTCGGCTTATTAAGCAAAAAGACAAGTAAGACGGCCTCTTTCCTCGTGAACTCATTTAGCGAACGATGAGGTTTGTAGATGCTATAAACTTGTCTAATTTTCTCCTTATTTTAATTTATTAATAAATACAAATCAAATACACTAATTATAATGATTAAATTCCTTCGTAGAATAATGTGAAATAAAGTATATAAGAACCCGATAAATGAAGTAAAAACACTGTTTTGTAGACTGACATGAAATGAATTGTTGTAATTAGCTTTACACGTTAGGAGACGCGTAACACTAGGCCTGATTACTGTGTGTGTCTTGCTGTGCACTGTGTCGTTGAATCGGTCATTGTGCCCTGCTTGCCAGTGCCACACGTTTGGTTTGACCTCATCCTATCACTGAACGGTTTCAGACGTTTCTTTCTTTGGTCAATTGTGTAAATGATAGAGAATGTCACATTTATGTGAAACAAAACATGATTTATGTAACTTAGGGCCCCATGAAAAAAAAACGTTAGCTAACGTTACTGTAGGCTAATCACTCTAACGTAATGACCCAGACTGCATAGTTTGCCAAGTGTGCACGGCTGATAATTTTTGAACTCGATTATAAATGTGCACCTAACGTAACCTGCCTTCAAGTCGCTGCTTCCAGTTTCATGATGGATTTTGCAAAAATATTGGCCTGAAAATAGTTAAATAACTCCACTTAAGCCTACGCCTAGCCTACAAATTTTTGTTTAAGAATAGACAAAACACTCTTCACACAGTTAGAAATGCAGTCCAATGTCCTTTCAAAATAAATACAAAAGTTATTGACAGCCATTGTCAATTTACAAAATTCAAAAAATTTATTTAAAAAATAATGAAAATACTTAATGATGTTAGGCCTAATTCAATTTTGAAATAATGACACTACCCCTTTAACCAATAAAACTACTTATTTAGGCTATGAAACACTACCCTCTTAACCTATGACACGCCACCCCTTTAACCTATGGCACCCCCCTTAATAATTTTCCCCACTAACTTATAAAGATATCTCTTTCTTTTAATTCATAACCTCCTTTCTCTTTTACATTTTCCCAGCGCTTGAACTCATAACCCCTATCCCTTAACATGTAGAATGCATTTTGCCATACTACCTTTAGGCCAACTTTCCTACCCCCAGTACTGACTCTACATAAGGTATTTAAGCCTAGCACTATTTGGTATCACCCCCATTACTGACTCTACAAAAGGTATTTACGCCTAGCACTATTTGGTATCACCCCCATTACTGACTCTACAAAAGGTATTTAGGCCTAGCACTATTTGGTATCACCCCCATTACTGACTCTACAAAAGGTATTTAGGCCTAGCACTATTTGATATCACCCCCATTACTGACTCTACAAAAGGTATTTAGGCCTAGCACTATTTGGTATCACCCCCATTACTGACTCTACAAAAGGTATTTAGGCCTAGCACTATTTGGTATCACCCCCATTACTGACTGCAAAAGGTATTTAGGCCTAGCACTATTTGGTATCACCCCCATTACTGACTCTACAAAAGGTATTTAGGCCTAGCACTATTTGGTATCATAGCATTGTTCTTTGGATAAAAAACGTAACAAAAATGACAATTGTGGAAAGGCACCCTCTAATTTTATAATTATGACATAAACAAGATGAGTCAAACAGTGAATTTGTGGTTTGTAAAGGTAGGTGGTAGAATATGAATCACATGATCTTGCGCATATGAAGTCACCTGATGGTAGGTGACATGTCACCTGATCCAATTTTACTTCCTATTACGATAATCATTACCAGAGTAGGGACATGCGCGAGGAAACAGATCGATCAAAGCAGATGGGTGGCGACTTAAGGGCAGTGGCAACCTACAGGCAGATTACGTTAGGTTATGTCTGGAAAATGTGCATCAATAACCATTTAACGTTAACGGCCTAACGTTAGGTAATAGTGGAAATGATACAAAAATATTTAACAAAAGGCTGAAGTTGGAAATATGAAGAAGTTTTCCTGTGTTTAGGCAGGAGCAGGTTAACCAATAACCTAGGTAACCTATATGTTTGGGGCTTCCAACCAGGGGGGACCCCTGATGAAAAATTAAAATTAATAAAATGTAATTGACAGGTCACAAAGAGTTGTTGTTGTTAATGGTGAATTATCTTATGGAAGAAGGTTACAAGTGGTGTTCCTCAGGGTTCTGTATTGGGTCCGCTTCTTTTCTTAATCTTCATTAATGATAGTCATGTTTCCCTTTGCTCCAGGATTTGTAAATTTGCTGATAACACTAAGCTGTACAGGATTGTTGATGATGCTAGGGATTCTTCACTGTTGCAAACTGATCTGAATAAGTTAGTTTCTTGGTCCCAAACATGGCAGATGTCATTCAATGTTGATAAATGCAAAGTTATTTAATTTGGTCAGAGCAATTTGGTTTTATTAGCCAATTATTGACCAAATTTAGCCAAAAATTGCTTAATTTGCTTATTTTTGTCCAATATTTTCTAATTTGGCTTTCATTACTGAAAAGATAAATATCTTAGCTTCCATTCTAAGCAACCTTGTAATAAAAGAAAATAAAAGGAAGTTGTCAAAAATGAATATGGAAAAAAAACAAAAATTGGGCTCACATTTTTTTAACCCCTGGTAGAGTAAGGGTTAAAAACCACCTTGGAAGTTGGAGCCAGCCCTGTGCCAAATCCTTCACAATTCAGGGCCATTCTGTGTTGCGTTACGTGTGTGACCAGCCAGAGAATTGCCCCAGTGGATCCCTGGAAGACCACTGGGGCCATTTCTGTTACGTTACGCGTGTGACCAGCCAAAAAATGGCCCTTCCCCACCCACATTCATCTATGAGTCATTCTGAAGTATCTTACAATGCCAAGTGCTAAATATGAAGACAATGTCATGGTGATTAATTGGTAACATTTTTGAAGAAATAACAAGAAAAATCTTCATTACATTGCAAAACCAGCTCTGTGGAATTATTAGCACATTGCGGGTTTTAACTACTCCTCGGTTTGAGCTCACAGCAAAAAGAAATTATAAACAAAAGATATCTGTTGACCTTGCAGATTTCGCTATTATTGCTAACATTTGATATACTGTGCGTACAGTTGAAAAAAAACCTGGACCCTAAAATACAGTAATAAAATGATAAATTAATAATATGAAAAGTAGAAATCAACTCCCAAATATCAGAGATACATTAAAATATAAAAAAAGAACTAGAGACAAAAATGAGAATTCACAAGAAAGTTGATTGAAATGGGTTTTGAGAAGATGTTTTAAAACAAAACAGAATTGTTGATATTGCGCATGTTGAGGGACAAGTTATGCCAAAGGAATTAGTCAACTGTACAACACATGTAGAGTGTTGTTTTCATGAGTGGTGTGTGGTATACGAGGATAGCTACCCAGTTCGTACACTTGAAATGTTCTGTCATGAGTTCATCTTATTTTGGTGTTCTCCTATCAAATCTTGATGGTATTATTTATGTATCATCTCTCTTCTTTCTCTTACAGTAACTTGCGTCTACAAAAGCGGCTCGCCGCTTCTGTACTCAATTGCGGCCGCAACAAGATTTGGTTGGATCCCAATGAAATCAACGAAATCGCAAATGCTAATTCACGTGAGAATTTTTTTGAATCTTTGTGATTTGTTTATCGTCGCATTGTAGAGCAAGGGTTAACATGTACAAGTTGAACGATGACAACACTAATGATATTTGTTACTACTTGGGGCTCTATATTTCAATGATGTACCAAGTATTTGAGCAAGATTGAAAAGGTTTGCAACTCTTTTCTTTTTGTAGGTCAAAATATCCGCAAGCTGGTCAAAGATGGCCTGATCATCCGCAAACCAGTGGCTGTCCATTCCAGGGCTCGTGTGCGTAAGAACAATGAAGCCAGGAGAAAGGGCAGACACAGCGGCTATGGTAATTTTGTTTTTCTTTATAGTTTATTTTACGGACAGTGGTGGGAAGCCGCTCCATTGGGCTGTTTCAGGATTTGTTGTTTTATAGAAGTTAACAATGTATTCAAAAAATATATATGTATAATTAATGCGCCATATTCACTTTGGTCGAGTATTCAAGCAGAAGAGTACAAAAATTAGAACAAACATAGGCATAGAAACAATGTATCGTAAAACCTCAAGGCATGTGATATGTTTAAGGTAATTTTTAAACAGATGAATATTTGGGGCAAATCTGAGATCAATTGGCAGTTTGTTGGAGATTGTGGGTCCGTTTGCAGGAACTCTAAACGTTCCATTGGTCATTTGCTAGATCACTTCTTATTTGATCGTCTGGTTTGTTTTAGTAATGTATATTTAAAGGTCTGTGTCCAGAAATATGCATTTATATTTCCATACAGGTAAACGCAAGGGTACAGCCAATGCGCGTATGCCCCATAAGATAATCTGGATTCGGAGGATGCGTGTGCTCAGGCGTCTTCTCAAGAAGTACAGGGAAGCAAAGAAGATTGACAAACATCTGTAAGTTCCAATGCAGTTTATAATTTCTTGTCTGCATGTGACAGGAAACATTTATGAATTCAAAAGAAATGATTTTATTTCTGATTAGGACTCACACTATCTTGATTATCGCGATATTGCCTTTTCCACGATATCAAAAATACTCTGACCGACATATCGTGATATGCCATTTTGATGTAAACTGCAGATTGTAACAAAATAAAATATGTGAAACTAAATTTAAGAAAAATTACATAAGTGAGATTTTAGCAGAATATTCGCAATCTTTCATGCATTCTTTTTTATTTCTTAAATTTTACGGAAAAATTGACATCTGTCTGCTGGAAATTCCATGATAATCAATATCTGATTCATCCTTTTCTCATTTGCCCTATTTCTGAACTTAACTTGTTGGTGGGGGTGCCTAATAATAATCAGACCACAAGTTTCTGAATATCGGAGGCCAATCTCCGTTGTTCTACGTTAGTCTACTTTTCAACTTTAGGCCATCTTGGAATTAGTGCTCGTTTGCTAAGTAGGTAGGCAACCATTTAGGCAAAAGATTTTCTTAATGCCTTTTACAAAGTAAAACATTTCCATTTGAGATTAACAGTAAAACAAATGATTGGGTTGGTGAAAGGATTAACAAATCGCTCGTTTGGCTGCCCGGGAGAACCGAAAACAGTCAATTTTGCTGGTTATGCCTTTCAGGCAACCAAATTATTGGCACGGATTGTATTAGATATTATGCACTTTAAAACTCTCAGGGCAACCCAAGTTTGGAGCTGGAAAAACTCTTAGCTACCAGCGGAAATTGGGAATTTGCGGGAAGGGAAAAAAGAAGAGATTTTTTGAGTAAACAACAGTATATGTGCTCTAAAAACGTCCCCCATGTAATTGTGCGATGAAAAGTACATTAAATTGCAAAAGAGGGAAATATATAAAGATGTATGTATTCATTCACTACATTAATATTATTTCTGTCGTGATTTTTCATGAGAAGATTTTTGACAACCTTATTCAGAACCGTGGGAAATTTTATAATTAATTCCAATTGCTGTCGGGCAACCCAATTATTGGCATAGTTTTTATTAAACATATGTATTAAAAACTTCACATTGTAAGAAATACCTCTCAGTGCTTCAAAAATTCCTCAGGTCGAAAAAAAAAAAAAAAAAAAAAGGGGCCCCATCTTCATTTTTTTCGCAAAAACATTTCCTTGAAAAGAAAAGAAAAAGTTGTCTGACATCGCAAACTTACCTATGAAAAGTTACGTGCTGGAAAACAAAATGGAGAGTTCAGCAAGAGCTAAGTGGTTATTTCCAACTAATATTGGGGGCAACATTTTGAAAAAATTACAGTATATATTTCAGGTAAATTTTCATAAGTGACGGCCTTGAATTCTTCCGTGGGTTGTGATACTAGGGAGCATTTTTTCGAGGATTTTTTAAGTTACAGGGGGGGGGGGTTCCAGATAAAATTAAAGTTTTTATAGACATTTTAAAGAATTTTCATGCTCTCTGTGTTATTTATCAGGGTGTTATCAAGGTATATAAATACATGTTTAGATGTGATTTTGGCCTTGTGTACTAACATTAGGTAGTGACAGTGCAGTAAGGAATGTACGTTAGGGGAATAGTGGCAACACTGAGTAAGTAACACTACCGGTAGTACAAAAACGTGACTACCCCACAACGCTAGTAAGCAGTGTCTTACTCTATTTGGGTTGATTGAAAATCCTGGGTTTTTAGGACTACAGCAAGCAAAAAATCTTTCATAGGTAGCTTAAGTGAATACAGAGTCACAGCCCTAGAATGAGAATGGTGATTTGTTTCCCCATAGCCTTAGTGAATACAGAGTCACAGTCCTGGTATGAGAATGGTGATGTGTTTGCCCGTAGCTTAGTGAATACAGTCACAGCCCTAGTATGAACATGGTGATTTTTTTCACTGTAGCTAAGTGAATGCAGAGTCACGGCCCTAGTATAAGAATGGTGATTTGTTTCCCCGTAGCTTAGTGAATACAGCGACAGCCCTAGTATGAGAATGGTGATTTGTTTCCCCGTAGCTTAGTAAATACAGTCACAGCCCTAGTATGAGAATAGTGATTTGTTTTCCCTTAGCTTAGTAAATACAGTCACAGCCCTAGTATGAGCATGGTGATTTTTTCACTTAGCTTAGTGAATGCAGTCATGGCCCTAGTATGAGAATGGTGATTTGTTTCCCTGTAGCCTAGTGAATACAGAGTCACAACCCTAGTATGAGAATGGTGATTTGTTTCCCCGTAGCTTAGTGAATACAGAGTCACAGCCGTAGTATGAGAATGGTGATTTGTATTTGTAGCTTAGTGAATACAGAGTCACAGCCGTAGTATGAGAATGGTGATTTGTATTTGTAGCTTAGTGAATACAGTCACAGCCCTAGTATGAGCATGGTGATTTTTTTACTGTAGCCTAGTGAATGCAGAGTCACGGCCCTAGTATGAGAATGGTGATTTGTTTCCCTGTAGCTTAGTGAATACAGAGTCACAGCCTTAGTATGAGAATGGTGATTTGTTTCCCCGTAGCTTAGTGAATACAGAGTCACAGCCGTAGTATGAGAATGGTGATTTGTATCCTGGTAGCTTAAGTGAATACAGTCACAGCACTAGTATGAGAATGGTGATTTGTATCCTGGTAGCTTAAGTGAATGCAGTCACAGCCCTAGTATGAGAATGGTGATTTGTTTCCCCATAGCCCAGTGAATGCAGTCACAGCCCTAGTATGAGAATGGTGATTTGTTTCCTAGTAGCTGAAGTGAATACAGAGTCACAGCCCTAGTATGAGAATGGTGATTTGTTTCCCCAAAGAGAGCATCGGATTATTCATACTTGATAACAAAGTCTAATTATAATCATGTTTTTATTTTCCTTTTTTCAGGTACCACGAGCTGTACTTGAAGGCTAAGGGTAATGTGTTCAAGAACAAGCGTGTCCTCATGGAGTTCATCCACAAAAGAAAGGCTGAGAAACAGAGGAGCAAGATGTTTGCGTAAGTCTATGAATCTATTGGTTTCTGGGCTCACCGAGAGTTACCTTAGTAACTGCGGGTCGTAAGTCTATGAATCTATTGGTTTCTGGGCTCACGGAGGGTTACTTAAGTAACTGTGGGTCATAAGTCTATGAATGTATTGGTTTCTGGGCTCACGGAGAGTTACTTAAGTAACTGCTGGTCGTAAGTCTATGAATCTATTGGTTTCTGGGCTCACCGAGAGTTACCTTAGTAACTGCGGGTCGTAAGTCTATGAATCTATTGGTTTCTGGGCTCACGGAGGGTTACTTAAGTGACTGCGGGTCATAAGTCTATGAATGTATTGGTTTCTGGGCTCAAAGAGAGTTACTTAAGTAAGTGTGGGTCGTAAGTCTATGAACCTATTGGTTTCTGGGCTTACCGAGAGTTACCTTAGTAACTGCGGGTCGTAAGTCTATGAATCTATTGGTTTCTGGGCTTACGGAGGGTTACTTAAGTAACTGCGGGTCATAAGTCTGAATGTATTGGTTTCTGGGCTCACCGAGAGTTACTTAAGTAACTGTGGGTGGTAAGTCTATGAATCTATTGGTTTCTGGGCTCACTGAGACTTTTTTAAGTAACTGCGGGTCGTAAGTCTATGAATCTATTGGTTTCTGGGCTCACTGAGAGTTACTTAAGTAACTGCGAGTCGTAAGTCTATGAATCTATTGGTTTCTAGGCTCACTGAGAGTTACTTAAATAACTGCGGGTTATAAGTCTATGAATCTATTGGTTTTTGGGTAACTGCGGGTCGTAAGTCTATGAATCTATTGGTTTCTGGGCTCACCGAGAGTTACTTTAGTAACTGCGGGTCGTAAGTCTATGAATCTATTGGTTTCTGGGCTCACCGAGAGTTATTTAAGTAACTGCGGGTCGTAAGTCTATGAATCTATTGGTTTCTGGGCTCACTGAGAGTTACTTAAGTAACTGCTGTTCGTAAGTCTGAATCTTATTGGTTTCTGGGCTCACCGAGAGTTACTTTAGTAACTGCGGGTCGTAAATCTATGATTCTATTGGTTTCTGGGCTCATCGAGAGTTACTTAAGTAACTGTGGGTCGTAAGTTTATGAATCTATTGGTTTCTTGGCTCACCGAGAGTTACTTAAGTAACTGCGGGTCGTAAGTCTATGATTCTATTGGTTTCTGGGCTCACCAAAAGTTACTTAAGTAACTGTGGGTCGTAAGTCTATGAATCTATTGGTTTCTGGGCTCACTGAGAGTTACTTAAGTAACTGCGGGTTGTAAGTCTATGAATCTATTGGTTTATGGGCTTACCAAGAGTTACTTAAGTAAGTGCGGGTCGTAAGTCTATGAATCCATTGGTTTCAGGGCTCACCGAGAGTTACTTAAAGTAACTGCGGGTCATAAGTCTATGAATCTATTGGTTTATGGGCTCACCGAGAGTTACTTAAGTAACTGCAGGTTTTGTGGGGTTTTGCAGTTAAACATCTTTGGGACAGGTAGCTAGTAAGTACAATGTGACAATTATGTTATCATTGGCATGATTTCAGCACAAAATTAGACAAAATGGCAGCATCAATACATTACAGTTTTAAACTTATATAACTTTTTTTTATATTTTTTTTATAGGGGGTTTATTTCTATTTCTGTGTCATATATGAAGCTGGAATGTGTGCCTTTATTGTCTCCTTTAATGATATGCCATAACCTACTCATGTGCTCTTTTTAACCGCTGCTTCTTTTTCTCCATTTGATACAGTGATCAAGCTCAAGCACGCCGTTTGAAATCACAACAAGCTCGCCAACGACGTGAAGAACGCCAACTTCTCAAGAAACAGGAGATCTTGAAAATCAAAGAAGATGCTGATCCCTCAAATAAATAAATTAACAAAAATAGGACTTAGCTGTGAAAGGCATACTTTATTTCAGGTTGTTATATGCTTCTGACCGCTAGAGATTGGCTGCTACACGACTTTTCATTCACAGTACCATTAATTCCATTGTGATATACATGTATTATAAACAGGGAGTAAGGGGGTCTGTCATACCTATATGGCTCCATTTACAGTTTCTGAATTGAACGAGGATCCAGTGATGGGAAAATACTGAAAAGTATTTTGTCAAAGAACAAGTTGTTGCACCTCATATTTTTATGGTAGTGTGTAATATATGGGAATAAAAGATGGCTTTAAGTCAGTGAAATTAAAAAGTTTTGTTTTGCTGTTTCTGTAGTAGTTGTCAAATTGATTTTAGCTTGACTATTTTAAGAAATAGTGAGAGTTATTCTACAACCTACTCCTGACGTCGGCGTCGACATCCGGTTTAAGCAGGGATACTGTGGTTTAAGTTTGTGGATGAGTGTTTGGTTAACCCTTACTCTACTACGCGGCGATATTATTGCTGTTTTGGGTGCCCCATCTTTGGTTCCGCCTCCCAAGCGCATTTTTAAAAAGTGCTGGTAGAGTAAGGGTTAAAGTTTGTAGAGGATTTTGTTTGTTATGGTAATGGTATTCCTGATATGAATAGCAATTAACAAAAGATTTCCTTGTGTGAAAAGGGTTTGCAATTAAGTGTCTTGGGCTTGAAATAAAATATAAAAAAGCGCTTAAATATAGAGCAAGCATAAAAGGCTGATTTTGTAAATAACCCTATCTGATTTTAATGGGAAAATATCAGGTTTAGTATATTATTAAGAGATGTGTGGAGAGGGATGTCATGTGGTGGGATGTCATCGAGAATGTTGGGTAGAAGATTACATGATGTATGGTAGCTGGAGGAATTGGTATGGGGGTGAGATTGTATGTAGGGTGGTGGAACAGAAAATGAGATGACTGCATGGGTTGGCATGTGGGGCAGGGTGAAATGGTATGTGGTGGGGTGTCATCAGGGTTTGCAGTTGTGATGGGATGGCAGGAATGGATTTCAGGTGTGATTGCATGTAGTACATTGGGTGTGAGAAGGCGTTTTGGACAGGATGCTTTATCAGGGAATTTGATATCTAGTCTGACATACCTGAAGCAATAATGCCTCGGGGCAGATATGTGTAGATGTCCCTGTTACATGCAAAACATTGCAAGAAAGGTTTATGCCCATGTATTTACATAAAATTTCCCAGACCCCATGCAAATTATTTTTTTTACTCGGCACGTGTCATCAGTGACTCTGCATGGTTGCGTCACGTGGATTTTGGTTGGTCGGTATTTCTTCCCTTAATCAAATTGTGTGTGTAATTTGACCCCTTCTGTTAATTCCAGTGTGCCATACTAGCTTTTAAAAACCCAATTAGCATTTTCCTTCTCGCTCATTACATGGTATAGATCGGCGATTCTTAGTAGGTGGGCCAAATCTGGCCCGCCAGACAATCCACTCTAGCCCGCGAACAGTCGTAGCGGGAAAAAATCTGAATGAGATTGGTAAAAATCCGAAAATACTTGTTTATTTTGGGGTTTTCCTAGGCAGATCTGCGCACGGAAACATCGCGGCTTATCAAGCAAAATGTTATCATTAGTTCCGTTATAAAATGGGCTGATTCGCGGCTTGTCAAAGGAAGGCTGATAAGAGAACCACCGACATCTGGCATACATTCCTTTTATCGTAGCGTGCTCTATCTACACAGACAAGGCAAACCTTTAAACTTAAATATCTCCTTAACGGAATAAGATTTGTGAATGCTTTCTTCACTACTTTGTTTCGTTTGAAGTCCACTTTCTTATAAGATGTACTTCCTTGACCACTGAATAAATCCTTTAAATAGACCTATTAATTAAAAATAGTTAGGATTGATTTGAACATTCGCAGCAAAGGTTTTCGGCGCCATTACGGCAGTGCACAAAAAGTGTGTGGGAATATGCTAGAGACTCCATAATAATCCCTCACAAAGCCTCTGACTTGTCTTAATCAGAGTACCCTTAGGTAGGTCCCCGAAATCCCCATAGCTAGCCCGTAGAAGGTTCATGTGGCCTCCAATACTGTGAAAAGCGAATGGAGAATTTGCCTAGAAAGAAAGTTGGAGGAGAGGGAATACAAAATCACGCGAAGATGCAAAAAATCACGGTACAAACAGATCAAAGATATACATTTTAAGAAAATTTAACGGGTACTTTCATCATTTACTTGAACAACATCAATAATGTATGATAATGGTCCAATTAGGCCTCGACATCAGTGGTGTTCCGCTAGCTGTTGATTAGCGTGGCTCACACACCAGAGGTGTAGGAAGCTTTCGAAAAGGGAGGGAGGGGCGGGGGTGGGGGTGGTACGACCTTTAAGGGACATTTCCTAAGTCATATGCATATATGTCTGCCCTATCTAGATAATAAAGTAAAAGGCGCAATTCATTTTTAAATAGGGGCCTTTTTTCAACAGGAACATTCCCCGTTCATCTGTACATGGGACACAAAAATCGCCAGTTTCCTATACTATTGGTTCACTATACAGCTATATTGGTATTTCTCTTTGATAGGGCACTTTTTGTAATGCGGTGTGCACATTCTACCAGCTCTTCCACCTTGATAATAATTGAGGAGCACGTTTTATTTTCAAAAGGGGAAGTTTTGTCATTTTAAGAAAAGTGGAAAGAGAGGGCACGTTCCCTCAGGCCTCCGGTTCTTATACCTCGGGCTATATAGCACACCCTTGAACTGACCCGAAGTCTTCTGCCCAAAGAGATAAATAGGGTACCAAAGCCTAAGGTCTGAAAAGAGCAGGAAATGCAGTCCAGCATGGCATCTCCCTTATTTAAGTCTTTGAATATTGAAAAGTGATCGATTTACATAGAACATAGAAAGTACAGACTATGTCCCGTTCATACATCATAAGAGTAACATCAGAATTTGCATGGACATGATTTTGTTTGCTTTTGCTTTGTGTGGAAAGTCATTGGTTTTAGTAAACTCGGGACCCTAAATCAATTTAGCTAATGTTGCCTCTACCTGTCCATATAGTTGTCTTTTTTTTTTTTTTTTGTGGTAGGTGGTGTTAGTTGGGCTTTATGGGGTATTTCACCCTTCTTAGCCCGTCATCTTGTTATGTTATATTGATAGAGTGATAGGTCTAGGTATGCACAGTAAGGGTGCACTCCAACCAGGAGTCGTTATTTTTGAAATAAACAACTCTCTGATTCAACCAAGAATCCCTTCCACACAGGTCCTGATTCAACCAAGGACCCTGATTCAATCAAGAACCTTCACACTGGTCCTGATTCAACTAAAGAGCTGGAAGCTTTGATTCAACCAAGGACCCTGATTCAATCAAGAATCTCCACACATGTCCTTGATTAAACCAAGGACATATCCAATTCATTTAACGAAATGTAAATATGTAGGACAGTAGAAAAGTGTATACCAAGCCGCGTAATTTGTTTTAATTTTCAATGCACCTCACGTCGTCTTTAAAGAAATTTGGGCATAAGATAATCACCATCATTACTCATTTCTTCGGATGTTATTCGGCAGGGTTCGCATACAAACAACCTAACTTATAACTTCATGATAAACTTAGATGGGATAACATAACATAACCAAGAAAGCTAACTCTGTACTTGGCCTATTATAATGTAACCTCTCAAACTGTCCCACTGACGTTAAATCCACTGGGGTTTATAAAGCCTAGTCAGGCCAGTACTTGAGTACGCATCTGCAGTCTGAGACCCCCATCACCAGTGCGATGTGGATAAACTTGAATCTATTCAAAGGAGAGCAGCCAGGTTCTGTATGGCAGACTACTTTATAAATCTAGTGTAAAAAGCATGCTTCATAAAATTAGATTGGCCTCTGCTTAAAACAAGAAGATACAACACCCGGCTACATATGCTATATAAGATCAATAACAATCTTGTCGCCATCAATAAAGATGAACTTATCCCCACCGTCAGAATCCAATACAAGAAATAATCATGACCTTAATTTGCGGTTCCCTATGCTAAAAAGAATGTATATAAACACTCTTTCTTCCTCTCACACTAAAGGATTGAATGTTTACTGTCAGACTTGTACATGCACCAAGTCTCAACTGTTTCAAAGCTAAACTTACTAACACTTGTATTGCTAACTAGTTGTTTTTTTATATATTTTTTTTACTCATACTTTTAGGCTCAGTTGGCGTTCATGTCCTCTTGAAGGATTTTGCTGACTTCTAACTGATTCAGATTCAGATCACGGTCATTCATTTATGAGTCCTTTGAGAGCAAACTATCGTATATAATAAAATGGCCATGGAATTGTCTGTCTGCGCCTGTCGTTTGACGCTGCAGGTAATGTTGTTATACTGATGGCCAAAGAGCTTCCACACATAGTTTTTCTATGCTGACGCTGATCGAAGCATTTTTCTTCTTTTTAAGTTTGGTTGTCATTGCCTGTGACATTATTTTCAGCATCAGACTCAGTTGACTGTCGATCAATGATAGTGTGCCATTTTACTTCCGTCGCTCAGGAAATCGAATAAATAGGAAGCAAATCATGTAAGTATTTAGATTCATTATTCCACCATTAAAGCTATAGGATTAGTGCAGTGGTCACGCATGTCCATCCAAGGAGCTTAAGCTCCTTGGTCCATCTTTTATCAAAGTCAAAGAGGACTTAAAAAAAAAAAAAAAAAATGGTGTAGAAACCATTTAAGGATCTTATTCCACTAAGGGGATATTCAAGTTGAAAGTTATGTTTTATATGTGTAGAAATGACTGGTGTAGTAAGTCTACTTGGAAAGTTGGCGTCTTCATCCGCACATTCTTAACAATTGTTAATGTATTTCAAAGAAAGTTTATCTAATGTTTTCACTATTCAAATTATTTTTCCTCGATTTCCCTTCAGGTGGTATACCGTATATTATAATTACCCTTCCTAGATTCAGTTTGACTATTTTTTTTTGACATATCGCATGGTTTTTAAGCCACAAAATTGCATGACAAAATATGTGAGAATGAATCTGAGGCTATGACACCACTTCTAGTCTGATTTCAGTCGTTTCTACACAAATAATACCAGATGTCTCCTTAACAGCTTAATGGAATAACTTATTTGTGAACGCTTTCTGCACTATTTTGTTTCTTTTGAAGTCCTCTTTCATATAAGATAGACTTGCTTGACCGGTACCCCTAAAGTAAACATCTTTTGACGTTTGGTTTTGTAGTCATCTTTCATATACAAGATGAACTTGCTTGCTCCTCTGGCATAAAATTCACAAAAGAAAATAATTTGTGTACCTATCATCTTTCGTAGATTTGCTTAAAAATGTGCACGTTAAAATTTTCATAAGTTTTGCACGGATTTTAATGACTCATGTCTGCACGCGGAAAGGGCAATGTATCGGGGACGCCACGGGCAGACGGGTTGCGGTGTTCGGGGAACCAGCATGATCAGATGATGTCACTTAAACCATATATGATGCATGAGATCTCAATTGGGTACGCTTGTGGGGCAAACAACAGTTTTGTAACCAGTGGCGTTACTAAGGGGGACACAGAGCGAGGTCCCGCAAATATTTGTTGCTGGCCCTGGTTCCCCGAAATAAAATTCCAGAATTAATAAGAATCTTTACCCAATTTTCACTAAACGTTTGTACAACAATTGGTAGACAATCTATACCAGCAAAATATGCAGATAACCTTTTAGGCTTTAATTTTCAAGCCTTTGCCTGAAGTTCCTCATTTACTAGTATATTGGTATAGAAATCGGTCTCCTACAGTCTTTTTAAAATGTGAAATGGCTGAATGGAAACCCAAATGCTCTTGTTTCAATCGTACTATATACTCAAATAAAGCTTTAACATAACTTTCAAGATACTTGATAGAAAAGTGATTTGAGTTAATTGAGAATGCAAAAAAGTCACGCAGTGATCATTACAAGACTTCAAATTTGAGGATTGAAGACTGAAAGACCTTTCCTTAACATTAAGTTAATACCCAATTGCCCAAATGAACAATTTCTCTGGAGATGAGCCGAAGGAAATTCCTCCTTCGAAGAGAAGCCCCTTAAAGTTTGTATTTTAACCCTTTCGAGGTTCTAAGTTCAGCCTATTTGGAGGGTAGTTAAGAAGCTACCAATTATGGGCAGTGGAATATGTTTGAAACTGGGGAACAGAATTGTCAAAACATGCAGATGACCTTTTAACTTTACTTTTCATATATATATATATATATATATATATATATATATATATATATATATATATATATATATATATATATAAATATATATATATATACATACATATTCATATATACATATATATATGATATATTTGTTTGAATATATAATATATTTAAATATAATATATATACATATACATATATATATATATATATATATATATATATATATATATATATATAATATATATAATATATACATCAATATATATATATATATATATAATATATGATATATACATCAATATATATATATATATGATATATATTATACATATATTATATATCATATATATGTATGATATATATATAATATATATATTTATATATAATATATATATTTGATTGTTTTTGAAGTATATTGTTGTTCTTTTACAGTGAAGTAACGCAGACACTCAAAACACCTGACCACATGATGCACAACGTCAACTAACCCCAGTTCTGTGGGAAATCGGAAACAGTACATTAAGTGTTTGCTACATTACATGACAGCTTGCCACAGTACAAGTCAGTTTTCGACAGTACACAGCAGTTTGCAACAGTACACTTCAGTTTGCTATACAGTCCATGACAGTTTGCAGTCCACGGCAGTTTGCTATAGTCCACACCGACAGGTTGCTACAGTTCACGTCAGTGTTTGCTACAGTTCACGTCAGTGTTTGATACAGTCCACACCGGCAGGTTGCTACTGTCCAGTCAGTGTTTGATACAGTCCACGGCAGTTTGCTACAGTCCATGTCAATTTTGTACAGTCCAATTCAGATTGCTATACAGTCCCAGTATTTTGCTACAGTCCACGACAGTTTGTTGCAGTCCACGGCAGTTTGCTACCGTCCAGGATAGTTTTCAACAGTCCAGAGCAGTTTGCTATACAGTTTGATAGAGTACACAAGTGTTTGGTATACATTCCACCGTGACGGCAGTTTGCTACAGTCCACGACAGTTTGTTGCAGTCCACGGCAGTTTGCTACCGTCCAGGATAGTTTTCAACAGTCCAGAGCAGTTTGCTATACAGTTTGATAGAGTACACAAGTGTTTGGTATACATTCCACCGTGACGGCAGTTTGCTACAGTCCACGACAGTTTGTTGCAGTCCACGGCAGTTTGCTACCGTCCAGGATAGTTTTCAACAGTCCAGAGCAGTTTGCTATACAGTTTGATAGAGTACACAAGTGTTTGGTATACATTCCACCGTGACGGCAGTTTGCTACAGTCCACGGCAGTTTGCTACAGTCCACGGCAGTTTGCTACAGCCTACTACAGTTTGCTATAGTCCAGGATAGTTTTCGACAATCCACGAGAATTTGCGACATCACTTTCCCGCTACTTACAAAACCACGTCAGAAATCGCAATGTACCGACTCGTCGTAACATTTTGTTTCACTTTTGGGTTAGTCTTCGCTACTTGTCCTAGACCGCAGCTTCAGTTCGCCGGGATCCGGACAGATCACCGGTCTCTGCATTGATGTATGTCATGTCTGACTGTCGAGGCGAGAGAAAAACTCTTCCAAATCCGGACTCAGAATACATAATGAATCCCACCTGGAACGACAAAATACCGTCGATCATTGTGGAAAACGGCTGTCAATTGAGGGTCTCATGATTAGTGGATTCCGGGATGGTATGGCCCACCACAGCACCGTGTTATATGCAGACCTATCAACCATTCTTAATGCGTGTGAGCCAGGAGCAAAGTATTGCACCAACTTGAATAACAAAAGAAGCTCATACCAATGTACATGCCGACTCTAAACAGGTGCATAATCAGATTATGTCTGTAAAAGCTACAAGAAAATCTTCTGGGATATATACAAGTTTACTTTTCTCCCCCTCAAAAGAGTTGAAATTTGTTCTATATTGTTTTAAAGATTTATGTTTGCAAATATTTGAAATATTACAATGAAAACTTAATCTGTTAAACCTGTAAACATAATTAAATAGCCTGACCTGAGTGAAGAAGATGCAGCTATCTGTCTAGTCCTCTTGACCTCTTTGGGCGACGGTTGATATTTAGGTAATCTTGTATTTTCCAAGACAGTATGATCCGAATCCGCAAAGAATCCAGTAAGAATCGTATACGATGATTTATCTCAAAGTTGAAAGTGCTCGTAAAATCTATAAAAATGAAGATAAGAATAGAAGCTTCTTGATAAAACAATAAACTGTTGAAGATCCACTTAAAATGATATTATATCGGCAGACAGTTTAAGGCAGAGAGACATGTGATATTTAACCTTTCCAGCTTTCCAAATGGGCCGCGCCCACCATAGCAACGCGGAAACTATGTGGGGTAAACCAACCTCAAATTCGCAATCGTGCATTACCAATGCGTTAACATTTAGATGTTCGCGAGGCCTTCCGCAAGCTTTGATTCATGTATGCCACTTCTCTGGATCTTTAGAGTATTGTAGCAAATAGGATAAACAAAATTCAATTTGCCAATTGTTCTGCGTAATAGCAATCAAATTAAAAAAGCCCGCAGCGGGCCCGTAAGCGCCACAGTCTGTGTGTGCAGAAATTTGTTTTGTACAGTAAATTGCATTGACTACATGAGCGCGCACCTTTAGCTACTTATACTGTACCAGTGCCGTGTAGGATATTTTCCCCACTTAGTTACGCAGATTTTGTTGCTACGCAAATTCGTGCGGTGATTGGTTAAAACAAGCTGTCAATCAATAAACCCAGAAAGGTATATTGTACTGCTCAAGCAAAAGTCAAGATCTGTATGACTTTGATTGATGCAATGACAATTATCAATGAAGGCAGTTAATCACTGACACAATCGTTAATTCATAAACCTCGACAAACGTCTTGAAAACAGCTGCTTTTATACACAATTTTTGTTTCCAGCAAGTTTTATTTCCAGAAACCTCTCTTTCAATGATATCATCGAAGATACATTTTATCTTGTAATCAAGTTCGTCTAGAAAGTCAGATCAGCCTGTGGAGCAGCTTCCTACAAAATGTTCTGGAACTGCACCACTAACTTTTGTATGAAATCATTTTTGATGAAAGGTAAAAGGTAAAAGGTGAAAGTTTTATGAAAGGTCGCATGTAGCAAGATCATTGTTTGTTTATTTTTTTTTAAATAAGCACTTTTATTTTTTTTAAGTTTTAAAGTTTGATCAGTTCTTAAACTTTTGTGAAATTTGCGATTTATGACTAAGCAGACAGCTCAAAATCTTTATGAACCTTTTTGAATTTCTTTCCTAAATCCAAGTCTTCGAAAATGATACAAAAATGTATTCGTAGTAGAAATTGATTGGTGGCAGGGCAAACACCTTTTGGTCAGAATTTGTTGCGTCACTTCAAACATCAAAGCTTTGTAACAGACATTTAAAAAACAAAGAATTATTAAAAGAAAATACCAAGTTCGCTCTGTGCAGTAAATTACAAATTTTGCATAATATATGCAAATTGTGCATAATATATGCAAATTGGTGCCTGAGATTGTACGTTGGAATCCTCTCCTCTGAAATAGTTCCAACACTTTTCGTTACTCCAATGATAACCAGAAGCCCCTCCTTGTGATTTTTCTAAATCCGCTGTAACAGTAGATTTTTTCCCCGGACTATTTCTCCTAGGAGATTTTGTCTCTCGAGGGGATCTTGTTTCCTTTGCACAGGATATACTGTCCGCCAGGATAATTTGTCCCCCAAGATATATAATGTTAATTTGAGAGGCTGAATATGTCCAACAGTTTATACCGTCAGTAGTGAGGGCCAAAGGGATGAATAATAGGGTTTGGTTATTGAGAACACATTTGGTTCATGGAAAGAAAGCTTTTGTAACGTTTTTCGATCATTGTGATTACAAATTTAGAAATTCATCATTAAATTTTCAATAAGAGTACGGCTAGTGAGTTAGTCCCTTCTACTTTTATGTTTAAGTCAGAAGTCGGGCTGCTATGCTTTAAGGGCCGTGCCATCAAATGACCGGAGAGGAGGCCCAGGTAGGGATGGGGGCACCATATATTGCTGCATCAAAGTTTCTGTCGGTAAATTTATTCCGCCGGCCTAATTTTTCAGGATAAACTTCTTCTCTACCTGTTGATAACTAACGGCACGCAGTAAGGCAAGAAAATGCGAGTATTTGTTGCTGTTAATTGTTCTTTTCCTCAATTAAAATTGTGAACTTGTATAGTGTCTTGATTTTAAGCCATTTTGGGGCATCAAAAAGAAGAAATCTTCAGTTGTTTTGTTTGTTTGATGCGGTTTAAAGCACTAAGACAAAATAAAGGACCAATTCTTTTAGATCACGAGTCAAGTATGATCCCAAGTATTTCATGCTTTTGACCCCGGGAAACTTAGGTCTAGCTACGTCACTGAACGTGTTAATAGCAAAACGCTTACTGATTTCAAATATGTTGAAAACTACAAGCCTGCGGATTCCATGACCAAGGCCACGTATAAATCCAGAGAGCAATACAAATAGGCCTACGTTGGACTGTTGCGCCAAACTGTAAGATTTTTATTTGCTTTCAAGTATTCAAATTCAATTTGGCGCCGACGTGAACACGCAATTACAATGACGGGGTCGTCGCCTGTGTATTCGGTAGCTTTATATATTAGAGCTCCTGCGCCCTCTCTATGAAGCCATTCCTTTAACCATCCACCTCCCAGGCAGAGGCTGTTTCTTTAACTATCCACCCTCCCCGGCAGAGGCTGTTCCGTCAACTTTCCACCCTCCCAAAAGAGGATGTTGCTTCATTTATGCACCCTCCTCGACAGAGCTTGTTCTCTCAATTGTGCACACTCCCCGTCTGAGGCTCTTCTCTCATCATTCCATTCTCCCCGTCTGAGGCTGTTTTTTTTGTTGTGTCTTTTAGTCATCAATTTCGTAGCACAGGTTCCAAAAAATAAGTTTTACTATGTTAATTTCGCACTGTTGGTTCATTTATTCTTAAAATTGATTTATTTTATACTGCGGGTATCAAAATTGTATAATTTCATGTTGCAGCTACTAAAAATCTGTCATACTGCGGGTATTTTTTCGGTTGGTGGGTTGCACACCCCCACCAGTTTTAGTATGAAGTGCTCCGGGAAGCTGAATTCAACAGGAAACTATCTGTGACCTGCAAAATCATGGGACTCAGAAAAGTAAGTCGGTATGGTGTTTTTTTGTCTTACATAAAAATAACCGACTTTTGCTTCACCTGGATCATTGCCTACCAATTTGCACTACAAAAACCAGTGAAAGTCCGTTATGTCAAGAATCGTTGGACCGTAGCCGTTTCCATGGAAACCCACACTTTAAGATCCAAACATGGAGTAATCCTTCTCTGGCTAATCCTTCTCTATCATCTATTGTGTTTTCGTCAACAATCAAGCTTACAAAACATTCATTTGCTCATGGAAAATAAGCGATTCTGATGTGGTAATTCACATTGGAGCTAATTTGTGCTTTTTTTTTATCTTTTGTCCTGCTTCATCAATCTTTTATGTAAATGTACAACTGGCAAAGTTCCAAAGAGTCAGACAGTTTTTACTCAATAAAAATTCACTCTGTTGGATTGTTTTGGTGATAAAAGCGATTGGTCTTAGAGTTTGGTTGTCCCTACCAGCCATCTTGGAAAAAAAGACAAAAAATTTTTCCTCAAAATATCTGACTTTTTTCTCAAAATTTCCAAAGGTTTCTAAAACCATCAAAGTTGTTTCTCAAAATATCAAATTTTTTCTTTATAACTACCAACTTTTCACTTCAAATTTCCCGAAAATTTGTTTCAACTTTTGTTAAGAATTTTTCTAAAATGTCCTTCGTTTTCGAAAAAAATTTCTTCAATTTTTGGAAAATAGTCTTCAACGTTTGACAATTATCATCAATTTTTTTTCAATTTCAAGTAATTTTTCTTACATTTTGTTCAATTTCCTTTAAATTTCAAAAACTGTTCTTCAATTTTTGGGATCTAGTAAGGTTAATTCTAATTTATCACCTGACATACCTGAAAAACGTTCGAGGAAAATAATTTAAAATAATGAAAAAATAAATAAGAAATACATTAACAGTTGTTAAGAATGTAAGGATGAGAAGGGGGAGGTGGGATAGCTTGTATTTTGATTTTTTTAATAATGATTTGCTCCCCTCTCCCCCCTTCAGTTACCGGTAATTTTGAGGGGTAACTTAATACATTTTAGGAAAAGTATGATATTTTAAGGATAAACTTTTCTCCTATTTTGAGAAAATATTGAGAAAAGTCAGATATTTTTAGGAAATACTTTAGAAATTTGAAAGAAAAATGCGAATATTTTGAGTAATACTTTCGAACGTTGAAGAAAACCTTCGGAAACTTTAAGGAAAAAATCGGATATTTTGAAGAAAACCTCCGAAGTTTTTAAGAAAAAAGTCAGATATTTTGAAGAAATGAACTCTAAGACCGATCGTTTTCATCAGGGTTACCAAAACAATCCGACACAATGAATTTCTGTGCAAATCCCTTCCGCCTGAATAGATAAAGATAAATACATAAATAAAGATAGATAAAATCCCTTCCGTCTCTTATTAAAGAGTTATGCGTTTGCCAACGAACAATCATCGTCTTTGCCATATTTATCCGACCAACTCAAGTTCAGAAGATTGAAAAGATCGCACACTCTGATGACATTCCACTTTGGAAAGTACCATTGCAAATTATATACAAAATTATTTAAGTGTATCAGTTATCGGAACTTGTTTATTGGACGCGTGATTTGATGTTCCAAATGTAGGGAAAAAAAATCTTTGTCAAATCCTAGTTTTCCTCACGGAGGTGAATATCTTTAGATGATCACAAACAGACCCGTCAAGCGAGGAGAAAGGGGTGACTAAAGTCGGCCCGACACTATCAAAACACATGAAATGTGAAAACTATTCACAGGTAAATGTGATCCAGAATATTCCAAATTTGTCTATGTGCCATCTTAATTATGCACACTTTGGTATAAAAAAGGATGTGGAGGGAATCTGACTCTTCACATCTTAAAATCATTGGGGACCTTGGTCCTCCCAGCTACCACAAACAGTTGGCCCCATGCGGGTTTCACTCGGTTAAAGCGAGATAAACTGGTCGGAGGATTTTTCAGTCGGGGCCCACATGGTCTCATGTGGGTTAAATGGCTGATACGCAAGGTTTGCCCAAAATCTACTGGGCCCTCTTGGGCTGAATCTGAATCTGAAACGGTTAAGTCGGCAAAAATCCTTCCAGAGGACATAAACGCCAACCGAGCGTAAAAAGTATGAGTGAAAAAAAAAGAAAACTAGTTAGCAATACAAGTTTAGTAAGTTTAGCTTTGAAACAGTTGAGACTTGGTGCTTGGTCATATTGGTTCTGCAAGCCCACCTGGTGCCCATTTGGGCAACCTGGTCAAAACTGACTGGGCCCCACGATGACCCCAAACAGCAGCCCACTTCTGGCCCATACAGGGCCTAACTTTGCATGCTGGCCCCCGGTTCATATACCACTATCTCTATGGTAGCATCTAACCCGTTTCTGTATACCGACGTTGTGTGCAGCGGTTGTTTACTGATTGCGGCCCCACCTGTATGTCAAAAAGTGTATTGTGGCCCAGGATATGACTAATGGCTACGCCACCTGTCAAAATGTGTATTGCGCCCATGAGGATTAAACCACAAACATGAAAATATATGTATATCTTCATGGAAGCACTTAATGAGGAATCCCCCAGCTGCACTCAGTGCGCCCAAGAAAATGCACGCCAGGTTAAAACTTGAAAACTTGTGCACGAAAACGTATACGTATTTGTAAACGACTGATGAAACTTATTTGTCAAAGTTCATCTTTGAAGTTGTGATGATAATCTCGCGCGAAATCGCAAAAAATTAAAATCATCATCGACACGGAAATCTGTCTGATTGATATTTTGACCACAATTCTTTGATTTCCAAATAAGATGGTAAGATACCAGCTGTTTTTACTTCAGAGAATAATTTGTTTTTGAGAAATTTTGATGAATGAACTCAAAAGGCGTAGGCCCAGATGAACTTGCCGTTGGTATGCATAGGGCCCTACTGTTAGTGTTACACGTTAGTGTTACACGTTAGTGTTACACGTTAGTGTTACACGTTAGTGTTACACGTTAGTGTTACACGTTAGTGTTACACGTTAGTGTTACACGTTAGTGTTACACGTTAGTGTTACACGTTAGTGTTACGTTAGTGTTACACGTTAGTGTTACGTTAGTGTTACACGTTAGTGTTACACGTTAGTGTTACACGTTAGTGTTACACGTTAGTGTTACACGTTAGTGTTACACGTTAGTGTTACACGTTAGTGTTAGGACCTAACGTTAGGTCTAATGTTAGACATTGGTCAAACTGGTCTAGTTAGTGTTGGTAAATTGTAAGTGTTACCAACGCGCATTAGTTAGTCAGACGGTCAGTGTTAGCCTACAGCAGTGTTAGCCTACAGCAGTGTTAACGTTAGTGCTAACATAAGCCTGTTGCAACTTGCAAACTGTGTAGGCCTAGGCCTCTAACTTTCCACTGAACTACGTTATGCACTTGTCGACTTGTATGACTCACCCCTACTGCCCTTGGCAATGTCAGTCAAAGGTGAGTCATTTGACATGAAAAAGTGACTGGCATGTGCATCATTGTACAGAGGTGAGTGATTTTGGGTAGCCCACATTGAGTCATTACAGATTACACAAGAAATGTCAGTCAACTAGGTGACTTGAGGGGTGCACCAATGTACATGTTTTGGCCACCCACTTCGGTGCAATGACTTATCTTGTCTGTGGGGTGTAGGGGTAAGTCACACAATTGACAAGTGCATTAGCCTAAACACATAGGCCTAAGTCAGGCTACATCCCTCAGAACGGGTTGACATGAGGGATGACTAAAAAATAACTTCTTTTTTGGATATTTTTATATCAATTAGTCTTAAATAATAAACATTTCTGAAAAACTTTTCCAAAATCTTTACCTATCTAGTACTGTAGTAGGCCTAGCACCACGGCGGGATAAAGTTATCCAAAATTCATATTGTGGTTGCCATTTTCTTAGTCGCCACACGTTTGTGATTAATTGTTCAATGCCCGCAAATAAGTTTTAGAATGTTCCACTAAATTGCAGGTTGATTTTTCACTGCCAATTTTTGTTTGTTTATATAACTTTATTGAATAGTTTTGATAAAAACACTGAAAAGAAATAAATAAAACATCAAGAAATGTTTAGATTATATAATTGTACTTAGTATTATTTTAACTTTTTCCTCAAATAATTTAAAACATATTACCCCTGCTAAAATGTTATGGCAATGTTTTGAACTTTGACGGTACTTGGGGAGCTTGTCAGATGATTTTTACGGAAAGAAAAGTAGTCCAAAATACTTTAATAAAAGTAAATAAAATCATCTTAAAAACAGTTTTGAAGACATGGATGGGCTTTAAACATCGATTCTAATCAATGTGGGCGAGAAAAAAAAAGGTAAAATAGTTTCGTTTTCATAAAGATCTTAAAACAGATTTTCCTATACTTTTAATACCTCGCTTAAAACAGTACAGGAAGGTACAGGATTTTGTAGTACCCTCGGACGGCCAGCATCACCAACGGCAACATTACTAACACGGCTGGCATCAGTCCGACGGTACTACGGGGAGTACTATGTTACTACTAGGGGTCGAATTGTAAAACTTTTACCATTGTTCACCAAACAGTGCTTTAAAAAAACTGTTCCAACATTTTTGTCAATAAAAAATTCCTCAATGTTTTTTGTCATACTTTTATACCTGTAAGAGAAACAATAAATTAGTCGTGAGGTTGCTGAGCACGTGTTGAAATTCTAAACCAAGTAAGGCTGTAACACGTATTTACAGGGTAAATGCGTAACAGAACTAATGATATTTGCGTTAGGTAACACATGCAAACACTATTAGGGATGTGAGTGAGACATCAAAAATTATTTTGAAGATTATAAATATGTAGCACACATTTTTATCTTTTCGGCAAACAGCTCGGAGGGGGTAAGTGCGGGATGGGGGGGGGGGACAATTTGACCACTCCACGTGCTGAAAAAGATATTCCCCCCCAAAAAAAAAAAACTTAAAAAATAGGTATAGGGAGAAAAATTAATTCATGGGTATGTTTGAACGTAAAAATATGCTTCTAAGTTCTAACAAAAGTTAAGAGCTGTTTTGTATTTATTTTGTGTGGGTCAATGGGTAATTCTAACCTCTTCCAGCCGATTAGGGAAATTAAACGAGTGACACTGTTAAGTTGACCACAGCACGTGGTGGGAACATATATTTTGTCAAAAAAATAAAAATAAATGGGGTCACTATCACACAAAAATTTCATCTTAATGAGGTTTTGCTTCCCACAATAATTTTTCGGAATTATTACGCACGCATGTCATTGTTTTTAGGTATTTTTTCTACAGTACATATGGAGCACTTTTTAAGCAAGCATTAATATCCCCCAACAGATATATCCCCTGTTAGTTCGACAACTTTGTTAAGCCTGAGAAGGAAACTGCCCAGGGAAACTGTTCCCCAGGTAGTACGTACTGAAATTCTTTCCATGTGGAATGTGTACTGACATACTTTTCGAACTGTAAACGTTTAGGGATTTGAGTAAACTTGTACACGTCCAAAAAAGCAAGCGTGTATCACATACATGCATTTAGTACCGTGATTTCTGGAAGTACACCAAAATTGCTTCAATTTATGATGCTTAGTAAATAAAATGCGCAACCAGTATGGCAAAAAAGTATTGACCCCATACTGAAAAAGACACTGGAATTTTGGTTTCCAAATCATGGAAAGTGCATTTCTACTAAACATATATTTGGATTTGATTAATTGCATCACTCAACTGGATAGAGATAACTGGAAAATTAAGAGATGAGATAAAGGAACTCATATCTGCTTAAATAAACAACATAATGAACCTAAAACAGGGTAAGGGGCATGGTGCCCCCACTTTCAGATCCTTCTGTATGTGCGGAACCTACTTTTCAATATACCACTGTGGTAAATTTAGGCCTACGGTACTACTAGATACTTAATTACCTCCATCAACGAAGTTGGGTAGAGGTTATGTTTTCTCCCGTTTGTCTGTTTGTTTGTCATCAAGATATATCAACTGATGATTGAATTTGGATTAAGTTTAGTGTGTGGTTTTGTTCCTGCTTAAGGAAGAAGTGATTAAAATTTGAGACATTGGAACAGGGGAAGGGTGCAAATGAGGGGTGGGGACATGTTTTTGCCTTGTTTGTCTGTCATCAAGATATCTCAAGAACTGATGATTGGATTTGGATTAACTTTGGTGTGTGGTTTTGTTTCTGTGATTAAAATTGAGACATTTTGTAAGAGGGTAAGGGTGGAAGAGATGGTGGGGACATTTTAAGGTGAATTTGTCTGTCATCAAGATATGTCCATAACAAATTTGGTGGGTATTTTTGTTACTGTGATTAAAGTTTGAGACTAATTGGAACAGAGGAAGGGCAGAAATTGAAAGGTGGGGATGTTTTGTGATGAGATTTATCAAGACTTAACCCTTACTCTACCACGCGGCGATATTATCGCCGTTTTGGGTGCCCCGTCTTTGGCCCCGCCTCCCGAGCGCATTTTCAAAATAGTGCTGGTAGAGTAAGGGTTAAGTTGTCAAGACAAAGTTAAAACTTTCCAATGAAATGTGCTGAACAATAACTTTGAGCTCTAAATGAAAATCCTAACAATACATTTTCTGGACTCAAAGAGACTTACATAAAGTGTTTTCTGGAATCAATAAAAATGAAACAATCGCTTTGTGGCATGAATGGAAAATGATGGAATGTGAATCCTGGCTGAATAAAGCTCAAACAATGATGCTTCACTTGAATGAAACTGAAAACAATGGTATTGCCTTGGAAGAAATCCAGTCAGAAGATAATCTTCAAGTGTTCGGTATGCAAATGATCATTACAGATCAAAACTTCCACAAGTTCTCTTTCCTCTTCATCGACTGCTCCACTGGGAAGGCTCCTCTGCAGGTGCTGCCTCCTGTTCTAACCTTACCCTCTCCTCAAGGTTGCCCGATGGAGCCTCAATCTACATGTACTCTGCTGAAGCAAAGGCTATGCTCCTGGCCTTAAACTTTGTTGAACTCTCTTTGAACAAGACACTTTGCTCCAGTTCACTCTGCTGTAAATGAGTACCACAGGGTTGGAAAACCATGTGAACACCGGAATGCCTTTCATCTCAGCAGGAACAAATCATTTATAAAAGAAATAATCAAATGTTAAAAAAAAATCCACAACATGAATTTTGATGGCAAAAAAGCATGAAAAACCTCAAATTTCCTGGGGGCTTTGTCCCATGGAACCCCCACAAGAGGTTCCTGTTAGGGCCCTTTACAGTAACTGGGCCCCTGGACAGGACCCCATGCTGTTATGGCGCGTGTGCAAATGAGAACAGCAGCCATTATTTCTTTATGTTTGTGGGAACAGTTCCAAGGTATTCCTACCCTGGAGTAAGAGCACTGCTGGGAAGTTAATCTGTGACAGACCGGTGTCCTATCCAGGGAGTCCATGTGCTCTCATCGGCCCACCCCAAAGAAACCACGGATGTGAAGCTCCAACATGATGAGTCATCATGGCCTGAGTATGTAAATTTAAGTCTTGGGAAAGTTAGAGAAGTAGATCAATCAATACCTGTAGGAACTATGCATACCAGGCAGACCCCTAGCTTTGCTGTTTCACAGGGGCTTTGTCCCATGGAACCCTCACAATCCATGGGCCAGCCCTGCCCCCTTGGGGTCTGCCCTGCCCCTCATGAGATAAAAAAAAAAAAAATTAAATTACATTTTTTTCTTTGAATTTAACTTTAATTAGCCTTATGAATGAAATACCTTACATGGATACAGAACACAGAATGATAGCATAGTAAGCAATTGTCCTGTTTGGCTAATGACTGGTCCTTATCAGTCAGAAAAGCCTCATTCTGAGATGTATGATTATAGCTAAAATCCCAGAGCTTCTTCATCAGGAGATTGAGCTTTAAGGGGGCCCCTAGACTCCATTCCGAAAAGACACAGCACTTTGCGTGCACACTAATATGCCCCTCAACAAGTCCAGCACCCTGCCCCTTGATCAAGCTAGGAGTCTGTACAGTTCTTATTCAACTCATAAATTTTTTTGATTGTTTTGTATTCAGGACATCAGGAAATTCTTCAGTCCAGTACGGAAGTCAACGTCAAGCAACCAATCAAAAGACAGCAGTAAAGGAAGTAAGAGGAAGAGAATAGAAAACGATGATGACTTTCGGGACCCAAAGAAGAAGCTGACATCTAAGAAGGAAAAGGGAAAGAAAGGGAACATCATTTTTGATTCAGGTTCAGATTATGACTTTCTTGTAGATTGTAGGTATGGTTAACGAGGACTAAAG
Organism: Chiridota heheva; assembly: GCA_020152595.1. Taxonomy (NCBI): domain Eukaryota; kingdom Metazoa; phylum Echinodermata; class Holothuroidea; order Apodida; family Chiridotidae; genus Chiridota; species Chiridota heheva. The sequence goes on from JAIGNY010004252.1 coordinate 183,526, forward strand.
AATTAAATTAGATCAGTTGACAAACTAAAAGCTGAACGATAAGATTGTACCTTCCCGAAATGATGAAACGTACAATTTGGAAATTGTTTTGATCTGATATTGACATGGAAAAATCAGGGCTCTCCTTTTTTTATGAAGTTTGGTAATTTTACTCCTCAAAATTGAGATATACTGTATTGTACTGTACTGTATTTCTTTTGTGATGTTTCCAAAGTTTGTTGGCAATGTTCCTTTGTGTGTTACAATGACAATGTACAGGTCTCCATTTGTACAAAAATATGTATTTTCCATTTTGAGGTTTGTAGGAAAGTGTTCTTTAAATGAAAATTATAAGTGCATCTCCTTAAGACTTTAGTAATTTTCATCCAAAATATTTTCTACTACCCTACCTCATACTTCTGTCAACAAGCCCATTCTGTTTTCAAGCTTTAAATAGTAGAGCAGGGGTGTCGCCAGCCTTTTGGAGTGGGAGGTCAAAGAGGGAAATATTTGGACCTTTTAGCATATTTTCTGGACCATTTTACCATTAATTGTCATTTTACTTTAGTTTTTTTTTTTATGCGGGGAGGAGGGGCGGGGAGGAGTCTAGAAAATTGATCGTTTAGATCTTTATTCAGAGTGCAAAGTCATTGTTCAGCACATTCCATTAGAAAGTTTCAACTTAACATGTAGTCTTGTCATTTTAGTCTTGACAGATCCATCCTAAAACATCCCCACCCCTCAATTTCTGCCCTTCCCATGTTTCAATTAGTCCCAAATCACTTCTTTATGAAACAGTAACAAAACCACACACCAAATTAAATCTAAATCCAACCATAAGTTCTTGAGACATCTTGATAACAGACAAACAGGCAAAAACATAATGAACCCCACCCATAGTTCTTTAGCTTGATGACAGACAAACAAACCAAAAACATTCCTCTGTTCCAATATGTCTCAAATTGTTATCAGTTCTCCCTTAAACAGAAACAAAATCACACCAAATTTAATCCAAATCCAATCATCAGTTCTTAAGATATCTTGATGACAGGCAAACAGGCAAAAACATGTCCCCACCCCCAATATTCCAATATGTCTCAAATTATTATCATTTCTTCCTTAAGCAGAAACAAAATCACACACCAAATTTGATTCAAATCCAGTCCCCAGTTCTTGAGATGACAAACAAAGAGACCAACAATCAAACAAACATATTTACAGAGGTGAAAACATAATCTCTGTCCAACTTCGTTGGCAGAGGTAATAAATAGGCCTGGAATAAAAAAATATTGTTTAAGTGGGCCAATTTTAAATTATTTTAACATGATTTTCAGAGATGTTAAAGGAGAGAAAGTCTGGCTTTTTCTTCATTTAATATGATAGAAATGATAATTATAAGTCATCTGAAGAACTTGCACTTTAAAACAATTTGGCATATATTTTGTAATTTATTAAAACATAAATTATGTTAATATAAACTTACATGTGAGTGCCCATTTTGTTCATATGCCCTCTGATGTCATACACCCAGTGCAGATTAGATTGTTAGTTTTTTAATCTAATTTCAAATGAATGTTTCTTCATAATCTACATGCAATTTCATATTTTCTAAGAACAAATTTTTTCTTTGCATGGGCCTCAGAATTGATATTTGTGTATGATACTGTAGTAATGATTCAAGTCCTTAAACTTCATATGAAAGCATTTTAAAAAAAAAATTTCAAAGAGAATTTCAAAAGATATACATTATGTGTGTTTGCACATAGGGAAAATAATGTCATTATAGGCATGAGTTCCAAGCAAAATAAGACAAAATGTCAGCGCCCATGTTACAACTCCAAACTTGGATAACTTCAGATTGGAATAAGATTTTGTGATGGGGTTTTTGGTCGTTGGTTTATTTTTAATTCTCTATCATATATGAAGCTAGAATATTTGACTTTGTCTCATTTAAGACAAATAGCTTATTTGTCTCGAGGTAGAGTACCTCTGTAGAAAAAGATACTGTACTTGCATCAATGCCAAGGAATTAGTTGTGTTTCCTACAGTAGATGTCCTTTAGCAATTAACTTAATGGATGATAATGATTATCAGCTTGATTTAAAAAGGGGCAGGGTGTTAGATTGTTGAGCGGCACATTAATGTGCATGCTAAGCGCTGTGTCTTTTCGGCATGGAGTTTAAGGGCCCCCTTAAGGTTCAATCACATGGTGAAGAAGCTTTGAGATTTTAGCTATAATTATACCTCAGAATGAAATTATTCTGATTTATTAGGACTATTCATGAGCCAAACAGGACAATTGCTTACTATGCTATTATTCTGTGTTCTGTATCCACGTAAGGTATTTATTTATAAGGTTTATTAAGATTATTAAGTTTGAAAAAAAGAATAATATTTGTTTTTCTCTTGAGAGCAGGGCGGCCCCACTGAGGGGCAGGGCGGGCCGCTCCTGTAAAACAGCAAAGCTAGGGGTCTGATTATTAATAATATTGACATAATGAATAGGCCTAATCCTTTTGTCTGTATTAATTTTTTCAATCATTTGTGTCATTTTATTTACAGATTCTGATGATGACGTTCAGGTTGTGGCCAACACCCCTCCCAAACAAAAAACAGGTATGATTTTTAAAGTTTTGTAGCTTTGCTAACGGACCCCTTGCTTGATGTGAAAAGGGGCAGGGCGCTACATGTAGATTTCTTGAGGGTCACATTAATGTTCGTGAAGCGCTGCGCCTTTTCGGCGTGGGATCCATTGACCAGCTAAAGCCTTAAGGCTTGAGCTCCTGGTGAAGCTCTGGGATTTTAGTTATAATCCTACCTCAGAAATCAGAACGAAACTATTCATAAGCCAAACAGGACAATTTTTACTATTGCTATCATTCTGTGTTCTGTATCCATGTAAGGTATTTCACATATGAGGTTAAAATTAAGTGTTTAAAGAAGTTGACCTCTTAAACATGTGTCATTGAGGGGCCAAAGAGGGGCAGGGCCGGCCTCCCCTCTGAAACAACAAAGCTAGGACACTGGTTTTGTTTAGTCAACACTAGTATACAGTACCTGCACTGCTGATAGCTATAGGATTCTGTATGTAGATACCGTTATAAAGGGCCCCTGCTCTATCTAATAAGCACCCAACCAATAATTTTTGACTGATAAAATCATTTCTTTGAAGAATTAAAATAAGTTTTGTTACATTATTTGCTTATTTTGCGTTTGATGCTCATGATGTTTTTGTGTGGTTATTATGGGACTAGTATAGAACCAGTTCACACAATGCAGTTTGAATAGCACACTTTATACCTCGAGCATGGGCGCATATCAAGAAAAAAGTTTGGGTCTAAAGAGTGGTGGAATTCTATTTTCGTAAGCTCCTGGGCGCTTATTATGTTGAATACAGTATATAGATTAGTGGTATGCTTATAGACAAAGCATTTATTTTGTTTACATCAAACCGCTTATCGCTTCCCTAGTTCGTGACCACTGGCAAACCTCATGGAACTCCCAAATTGATAACAAACTCCACGTCATCCAGCCCACCATTCCGATCAAACCCACCATCCACAACCTCTCTCGTATCGACAAGGTTCACATTACCCGTCTTAGAATAGGTCACACCCACCTCACTCACTCCCACCTCCTTATTGGCCCCCCCCCAACCCCTCTGCAACAATTGCCATTGCACCCTCACAGTCCATCACGTTCTCCTTGCTTGTCCCCTGTACAACCTTTCCAGAGCTTCCCTCGCTCCCCACTACTCAATTGCTGAGTTCTTCCAAAAAAACCCTCTGGATAAAATTATCTCCTTCCTTCATCATGCTTCCCTCTACAACCATATTTAATGCTCCTCTTCCACGCCCTCTCTACTTTGTTTTTTTCACCCATGCACCTCCTCTCTCGATCACAGCTTTCTGACTTTTTATTCTTGTATTTCTCTTATTCTCCCCCTGTTTCCTTTCCTTCCTACCTCTAGAATGATCTGACCTCTCAGGCACAATTTGACCCTCGTTGTTGTGGTGCCGTTAAGCCCTCATCAAACAAACATCTATTGGCATTTCTTGAGTGCCAAAACCAAATAAGAAACTGTAACAAGTGATGTTTCATGTCATTTATCCTCAACAAAAAAAAAAACTTAAAAAAGTAGACAACTCCTCCAATCCCCCATTCCTGCCCCCTACCCCTTTCCCCTACTTGTCATATATTCTCACTTGTTAAATACACCATTCATTTCTTTTCTTTTTTCATTACGTTACTTTGGACCTAAGTTTCTTTTGAATTATGTTAATCTTTCTGGAAAAATTGGCCTCTGTTGACATGCTGTTAAACACCACCAAGCTAAACTCGCTAAAGCCTGTTGCAGGTGAGGATGCATAAGATCTGTGATGTATTTGATGTTTGTAAATATAGAACATATCAGTGATGAGCTAAATTGCGAAGAGCTTTGTATGAAACAAGAACTAATTGATTGAAATAGATTCACTAACAAAATCTGCAACCATTGCAAGGTAATTTGTCAGTGGTAATGGAATCAAAAAGTGTATGGCTAATGCCTCGTCATCATCCATCGGCCACAGCCGAGATGCAATAAACGTCTATGAGTTATGAAATAAGCCACACCCACCATAGCAACGCAGTAACTAGGTGGGGGAAAACAATCCTTAAATCTGCATTGACATTCAAATATTTGCGAGGCCTGCTGCAAGCTTTGGTCCAGTTATGGCAATTCTCTGGATCTGTAGAGTTTTTAGCAAAAGGGATAAACAAAGTTCAGTTTGCTTACTGTTCTGGGTAACAGCAATCAGATTTACAAAGCGCGAGCGGGACTAGCACAATTTATGTTTACCGTTTTTCTGTCGCTCAGTCTCTGTGTGTGTGTGCAGAAATTTGTTTTGTACAGTAAATTGCATTAACTGCATGAATGCACATTGGTAGCTAGTTGTATTGTACCAGTACCACGTAGGATGTTTGCCCCACTTTACATGTAGTTAAACAGATTTTGTTGCTAGGCAAACTCATGCGGTGATTGGTTGAAAAAAGCTGACAATCATCTAACTCAGACAGGTCAATTGGCAACAACCTTCCACGTGCTTCTCTCTGACATAGCTCTTGGACTTGGGGAGTCTTGCATCTCTTGCAATACCATCCTGCAGAGAATGGTGTATCCTTGACATGGTGACATTTTGTGACAAAATTTCATTGTCCAAAAATCTGTGACATTCTGTGACATTTTGAAAGTTTTGTGACAGAATGCAACAAAGTGAACATAAACAGATGTATTCAAATTTGTCTGCCATTTTGTAACATGTTTTACCCCTTCACTCACATTCATTGGCACTAGGCCATGTCTTTTATGACCGTGCAGTATTCTTTTGCATTGTATAGGGCCTACTGTATTATAGCTTGTCAGTGTATTTGTTATGTAGGAACTTTCATCTCTGTGATCGTGGGAAAGCCAAAGAGATTTTTATGAAACGGCCAAAACCAAATGATCCTTTCTATGAGCATCACCGGTAAACTGGTCATGATGTGTGAAGCTACGCCAATGAAATGTGACTTAGGCAAAACTGATGTGACATTTTGTGCAAAAGGTGCCACAAATTATGTGACATTTGAGACATTTATGTGACAAATTTGAAATTTTGTGACATGACATTTTTTGACAGGCCATCATTCATCACCGGGATCCTAGAAAGTCATACGTCACCTACTTCTTTGTGTTGTGGGAAGTCCACTAAGTTGTAGATCAAATATAATTTGATCCTCTGTTCAATGGCAGTGCGCAAAGCATGCTTTCTTCCTTACACAGTTGTAGAAATTGACTGGACGTTCCTGTACTGTCTACTGAAAGGGCGTTAGAATAGTTAAAGGACAGGTATCTCCCATAAATACATTCAGAAGTGAACGTGGCGTGCTTGCACCATCACTTCGTTTTTCAATTTTCCCTATCAATCGCGAGAAATCTGACGTGCTATTGATCACATATCCGCCGAACCAAACATACGGGCCTATACAATATAGAAAACATCACAGATTTTTCGCAATCAATAAGGAAAAATGAAAATCGGAAGTGACGTTACCAGTGCAGCGGAGTTCACTTCGAATTTATTTATGTGACGATACTTTTCCTTGAAGCAATAGTTTAGGGAAGTGGTCATTAATCCTTCCAAAGTATGATTATTTTTTATCTTGTGATAAATGTTGTGATTCATCATGATTTTTTTCTCATGCAGGAAATGGTGTTAAAAAGGGTTTCCATACGGTCAGGTCAACCCCACCCCGGAAGGTGAAACAGGCAACCCCCGTCAAGAAAAATGTTTCCGCCTTGGATTTTTTTGGTGCGGAACCTGTGAAGCAGTCTGAAAAGAAATCTGAAAAGAGCAAGAGACGAGAGGTATGAGAATGGCCTTAAAGGGAAGTTGTTGTCCCATAAATGAATTTGGAGGTGAACGTTGCCGTGCTGGTAACTTCACTTCTGGTCTTCAATTTCTTTATTGATTGCGAGAAATTTGTGATGCTATGGATAACACATGAAGGCACTTATGTTCGCCGGTCCAACTAATGTGAGATCGATAACATCGCAGACTTCTCGCAATCAAGTGACGTTACCAGCACGGCAGCGTTCACTTCTGAATGTATCTATGGGACGATACGTTTCCTTTGTATCTTATACACAGATATAAATACGCTTAGAACTGCAGATCTGTAACAGCACAAGCGGTCATAGAACTGCAGATCTGTAACAGTACAAGCGGTCATAGAACTGCAGATCTGTAACAGTACAAGCGGTCATAGAACTGCAGATCTGTATACCGCATAGACACAAATCGTCCCTTATTTGACATAGTGGCGAATGTGAAAAAGGTGGTTGATCGTTTTGACATAGTGACGAATGTGGAATCAACAAAGATTACAATATTTTTGTTGTGGTTATTGAGGGGCTAGTATAGAACCAGTTCACACAATGCAGTTTGAATAACACATTGTATGTAACTGCTGAGTACGGGCTCTTATTGGGAAGAAACTTTGGGCCGAACAGTTGGTGCAATTCTATTTTTGTAAGGGCCCTGGGTGCTTATTTAGTCAAATACGTTATTTGCAGTTTAGATAACTTATTAGTTATAGAAAACGAGAAAAATACATGTATAAATGATAGTAATATGCGTTTAAAGACATTCGTCACTATGTCAAAATTTAAAAAATGCTTTTTCAGTCGATCCTACATTCATCGCTATGTCAAAACAGGGACGAAACAGGCTTAGAACTGCATCTCTGTATCTGTAGATGCAAATGGGCTTAGAACCGCATCTCTGTATCTGTAGATGCAAGCGGGCTTAAAATTGCATATCTGTAGATACAAATGGTCTTAAAATTGCAGATCTATACCCATAGATGCAAAAAGGCTTACAATTATAGATCTATATCTGTAGTATAAGCTGAGAACTGGAGTATATACAAACTGGCATAGAATTGCATTTCTCTACCTGTATATATAAAGTGCAAATCTATTTGAGTATTCGGTCATCTGGGCGTTTTGAACATCCGGGACTCTTTGTCAGTGAAAACGTGCTACAATTTGTGCACAAATGAACACCACCCTTTATTCTGCGTATGCATGATACATATATTTCAAACTTCAAGATGTTCTTTTCTACTATATTTTTCCACATTTTCAACAATTTCCTGCAAAATTACCAAAGTGAACCTAGAAATTTAGGCCTCTTAAAAGTGATTCATTTCACTGGCTGTAATGGTAAAATGCTTTCGTTTTCACCCACAAAGTGGTTGTTCAGATTTACGCACGTTATTGTGACGTCATCCCGATTACTTGAATACCCGTAGATACAAGTACCGTATTCGATGTAATAAGCACCTGGGGCGCTAAAGAAAATATAACTGCACCATTTTGTTTAGGCCTGATGTTTCTTTCCAATAAGCGCCCATGCTCCGCGGCGGCATACAATGTGTTATTCGAACTGCATTGTTTGAACTGGTTCCATACTAGCCCCACAATACCCACCACAAAATCATCATGAGCGCCAGATGCAAAATAAGCAAATAATGTATCAAAACTTATTTTAAGTATATAAATTAATCAAATAAATTATATTATCGGTCACAAAATGTTGGTCGGGCGCATAGCAGGGGCGCTTATTAAGTCGAATACGGTAAGCTTAGAATCTATAACTGTAGATGCAAATAGGCATCTACTGTACAACCTCTCTCTCTCCAAAGCCAACCTGCTTTCTCTCCAAAGCCAACCTATTCTCTCTCCAAAGCCAACCTACTCTCTCCAAAGCCAACTTATTCTCTCTTCAAAGCCAACCTACTTTCTCTCCGAAGTCAACCCACAGTACTCTTTTCTCCAAAGCCAACCTACTCTTCTCTCCAAAGCCAACCTGCTCTTCTCTCCAAAGCCAACCTACTCTTCTCTTTAAAGCCAACCTACTCTCTCCAAAGCCAACCTACTCTCTCTCCAAAGCCAACCTACCCATCTCTCCAAAGCCAACCTACTCTCTCTCTCTAAAGCCAACCTATTCTCTCTCTAGAGTCAACCTACTCTCTCTCTAAAGCCAACCTACACTCTCTCCAAAGCCGACCTACCTTCTCTTCTCTCCCTCTCCAAAGCCAACCTAATCTCTCTCTAGAGCCAACCTACTCTCTCTCCAAAGCCAACCTACACTCTCTCCAAAGCCAACCTACTCTCTCTCTCTAAAGCCAACCTATTCTCTCTCTAGAGCCAACCTACTCTCTCTCTAAAGCCAACCTACACTCTCTCCAAAGCCAACCTACTCTTCTCTCCAAAGCCGTGCTAATCTCTCTCTAGAGCCAACCTACTCTCTCTCCAAAGCCAACCTACACTCTCTCCAAAGCCAACCTACTCTTCTCTCCAAAGCCAACCTACTCTCTCTTTAAAGCCAACCTAATCTCTCTCCAAAGCCAAGCTAATCTCTCTCTCTAGAGCCAACCTACTCTCTCTCCAAAGCCAAGCTACACTCTCTCCAAAGCCAACCTACTCTTCTCTCCAAAGCCAACCTACTCTCTCTTTAAAGCCAACCTGCTCTTTTCTCCAAAGCCAACCTACTCTCTCTCCAGAGACTTCAAAATAAAGCCTCTCGCCTTAAGTGTTAAGAGTGCTTCTTCCACAGCTTTCTTTTAAAAACTTCTCAAAACTCACTTGTACACCTTTTATCTATATTTCATTGTGAACTCAGGTGCATCATCTTTACCTGCACTTTGTAACCATTGTTTGAACAAAAGGTGCAGCGTATAAATGCCGGAATGTATGTATCTATAGGCCTACCAGTAGAATAGTTCATCAAAATTATTCTGAAGAAGAGTGGCAAAATCATGGTACGATTATTCCAAGCTTTTCAAATATCTTGATGGTTGACAAATGTTTAATTTCTATGGTATGTGTTACTTACTTTCAGGATTTTTACACTATTTATTGCACTGATTCTTCTGAACATATGAAGTGGAACAGTGTTGGTGCTGCATGGCCTGCCCCTTTTTTGGTAATTAGCGCCTTAAGTACGCTTTTATGGACCAAGCAAGTGGACGCCAGTGCACCACAACTGGTTATCAAAGGCCGTGGACATTGACTTGGTTGTCGATGTTATGTCTGTCCGTACGTCGTACCTGTGTTCTCGTCCGGGTCGCATTAAGCGTTTCGTGATAGCATTTGTACTATCATAACCGAATACGCAGGCGACGACCCCGTCATTGTAATTGTGTGTTCAACTCTCTCAAGCGAGTGGTTTGGGCAAGTTTGATTGATTCCAATTTTTCTCTCTTTGTAGACTGAGAACGGTGGAAGATCCAAAATACCGAAGCTAGAGTTGGAGAACCACGAGGACGAGAGCTTCCAAGAAACACTGAAGCAACTAGATCAAAAGGGTTCACCAAAAAAGGTAGCTAGCAGGGTTTTCTCTGTGTGGGTTGGGGATGGTCAACCTGCCAATCAGCTATTGACCAATAAGGTTCCAGTACTACTTCACCTGGTAAACATGACAGTGGCATAGCCAAGATTTTCATGTTGGTGGGGTTAGTAACAAAAAATAAACCGACAGGATACAAAATATGGCCCCTGCCGAAGAACGGTACTAATTTTGAACCGATAAAAATGAAATATTGAGGAGTAATGGTGGGGTGATCACCCTTTGGCTATGCCACTGTACCATGGTTTGTAATGAATGTTCATTACATATTAGAGCTTCACAACTGACATTGAACTTCATCTGCATACCAAAATATTTCTGAACAAGAAATTTTAGAACTAATGGTTTGTACTGTTTTTAGTTCAGAGTGCACAATAGAAAAGATGGAAAACTTCCTGTTTTTTCTCGTTATGGAGGAACTAATAGCTTGTGGTTCCTCTAGTGTGGCAGTGTGTCATCACCAAGAAACATTGGAAAATACATCACATGTAGGTCAAAAGTGTAAAGTTTTACATCCCGGAAATGCCAACATAAATGTACATTACTACATGGGTGGTGTACAGCTGCTTGAGGTATACAAGGAGAAGGATTTGGGTGTTGCTGTTTTTTGTTCTTTAAGTAGCTCAGTGCATTGTGCTGTAGCGGTAGAAAAAGCCAATTCTATCTTGGGGATGATTAAAAGAAACTTTTTGCATCTATCTCAAGACATTGTCCTTAAAAATCCTTGGTTCAAATCCTTGTACAAATCCTTGGTTCATCCTCATTTGAAGCATTGTCTTCAATTCTGGAATCCATATTTGAAAAGGGATATTGATTTATTGGAAGGTGTTCAAAGGAGAGCAACAAAGCTGATTTGGGGATTATGTTCTTTAAGTTACACCGAGCGCTTCAGGTTACTTAATCTGTCAACATTAGAGGAGGTTGAGAGGTGATATGATACGGGTATTCAAGATTTGGATAATGTGGACTTTTGCAAAAAAATTAAGCTTCAAGCAAGCACTACCACCAGAGAACATAAGTCTAAAATGGACAAAGAGCACACACGCTTGGACATACGTAAACATTTCTTGAGCAGCGTGTTGTTAACAATTGGAATTCGCTACCTGATTATGTTGTGGACACAAAATCTCTCTTGCAGTTTTAAAATGAAATACGACTCATACAGTGCCAACAGGATCTTAAAGGGTGTAATATGGGCTGGAAGGCTTCCTTACCCTTGGTCACAGAAGCCCATACATGAGTGGATATGGCTGTACTGGTAAATTCTTGGTAAAAGAATCTTTCCCCAACAACGATAACATTCCAGACCGCTAGCTTAATTTGAAAAGGGGCATGGTGATAGAATTGTTGAGGGGCACATTAATGCGTGTGCGTGAAGTGCTGCACCTCTTCGGCATGGAGTCCAGGGGCCCCTATAAGGCTCAATTCCCTGGTGAAGCTCTGGGGTTTTAGCTATAATCATACTTCAGAATGAAACTGTTCTGACTGATTAGGACCAGTCATTAGCCAAACAACTTCTTACTATGCTATCATTATGTGTCCTGTATCCATATAAGGTATTTCATTTAATTTTTGTAGTTTTTTTACAAAACGTTTTTTTTTCGAGGGGCAGGGCGGGCCAATGGAAGGGCGGGGTGGGCCACCCCTGTGAAACAGTAAAGCTAGGGGTCTGCATTTGCAACATCATGTCTTGTCTAACCTTCACTCACTCACACATACGCATGCATTGACAGATCATACAATAACACAACTCAAGTAGGAATAATCACACTTCTATTCACACACCTAATTGTTCAATAATTTATCCATTGAAAATTATCTATCCTGCGAAAACAATGGCACCCTGACCAGTACTGGCCAGCCCGACTGGTACTAACTGACCAGCCCTGTCAATCATGAAAACTTCCTTAGAGCATTGACAAGTTGAAACGCTATTGACATTTAACTTACGCGAAAGAGCATCTAAAGTTGTAAAAGAAAAGTGTTTAATTAAGATTTTTTTTTTTTTTTAGGTCTTCGCTTATAACTGATCAAATTACCAAGAATTTTTAATAAAGGCATAACTCATGACATAATGTGAAGACTTAGCCAATATTTGTGTGGGATTCTTTGGGAAATAATTTTACTGATGCCATCACATATTTACTGTTTTATTGAATAAATAGGCCTGAAAAATGAAAAAGCTGTGAAACGGCCAATTCTGAACCAATTTTTTCATAATTTTAAATGGTGTAATTTTTTGTCTTTCTTTCAACTGTTGCTCACACACAGGAGATTATTAAAAGATTGGAGAAGAAGTTATGTTTTCCTTTTTTTCCCCTAAAGAGTTCAAAGTCAGGAAGTTTTGCCAGCAAACTTGCAGAAAAAGCCAAAGCGTCCTCCGTTCTCGTGCCAGATACACCAGAACCATCGTCAAAGAAAACAAGCGTCAAACGGGAGAAGCCGAGTCTTGGGGATTCACCAGTGAAGAGGGTGAATGGCAATGGATCACCTAGAAAGGTAACAATCTAGGTTGCACTAAAACTAGTCATGCTTTAAGTCTGATGTTTATGTAAATATGTTAATAATTATAAGTATGTTAATAATTATAAATATGCTATCAAATTTAAGTAATCTACAAATCACCTAATACAAGTGTTTGTAATAGTTGTTTTCAGTATGAATTTGTACCATGCAGTACCTTATAAACATTCTTATATATGAACCTGTATTAACTGTGGTTCTATGGGTACATTGCCCACATAATGGTGTTGAATATTGACAGAACCACAAGGGAAATGAAAGGGGGTTGCATATTTTGTCGCAAACATGAATTTTTTTCATTAAGGTCTCTTACCCTCTTTTTGTGGTTACGCCACTGTGGAAATAATTTTCAATATGCAAATGAACTTAGTCTACCATAGAAAATAATTCATTCTTTCTTGGCTTGAACGTAGTGAGTGCTCCATAACCTTTCTAAAACTTTATGTCACAAGTTTCCACCACGACTGTCTTTTTCACCAGTCGAGAGAAGAATCACGCACACCTCCAAAAGCCAAAGCCTCACCACATACACCTGACAAAAAAGAAGTCAAAATCAAAGTTTAAGCATAGTATTGAGATCACAAAGACAGCAACGCCCAAGCCAGAGACATCCCCACCCAGTAAATCTGGGGCCGATCTGTTGAGAAGAAGAGGGGCGGACCTGCCTACAGAAGTTACCTGCAGAGGAGGGGCCAAGATATGTAGGAGAAAAGAAATTCCTGAAGTAAGTTTTGACAAGTTTTCTCTTTCTGTTTTTGTTGTCATGAAGAGCCGCCTAAAATATTAATAGGGTCAAGAAAGATTTGTTTTTCAAAATGGTAGAATAATCTTATTAAAAAATTTCAACAAAGCTCATTACATCCAGATTACTGCTGATCAGTGTTGAACATATTTTAACACATGACAATCAGAATCTGCATGTAATTCTGTATGAAAATGTGGCAATATCTTTTGAGAAAGATGTTGATTAAGGTATGGTAAATAAATACAAGTCACTTTAGTAGGTGGAAAATGTATAGTGGAGCATAAGATATTTGTTTCAAGGGGTCAACCATTAACCAGAAAAGATTGGATTGCACAAGTATAATGAATAAAATGACTCAATAAATAATATTGCCCATATGATCTTTTGTGCTCATTTCATCTGCCTGATATAGGCGTATGGTAGCTTAGCATTCAGCGAAATATAATGAGTAAATTTGTGGGATTTTATGATTAGATAATTTGATGTTGTATCTGTTCACAGGGAGAGGAAGGATGTTTCAAAGACCTTTCCTTCGTGATCACAGGAGTGCTGGACTACATCGAAAAAGAAGACGCAAAAGCGTTGATTGAGAGTCTGGGGGGCGCTGTTCGTACGAGTGTCAGCAAGAAGACGTCCTATCTTATAATTGGAAGAGATCCCGGTGAAAGTAAAATACAAAAGGTGAGAAGAATTTTCCCTTTGAATTATTGTGTGTATTGTCAGAGGTATAATGTATTTGACGTATTAAGTGCCCCTGCTCTAATAAGCGCCCACCCAAATTTGTTTTGACTGATAACATAATTTGTTTGATTAATTTAAAGGCTTAAAATAAGTTTTGTTATTTGATTTGCATTTTTTGTGTCTGAAGCTGACGATGCTTTTGTGGGGCTGCTAGTATAGAAGCAGTTCACACAATGCTTTTTGAATAGCATATTGTGGACGGCCCAAAACATGGATGCTTATTAGGAAGGAATTTGGGTCTTAAAAAGTGGCGCAATTATGTTTTTGTAAATAATACCAATCTTTAAACTTAAATATCTCATTAACAGAATAAGATTTTTGAATGCTTTCTTGACCATTTTCTTCCTTTTGAAGTCCTCTTTGGTATACGATAACATGCTTGACCACTGAATGAATCCTTTAATGGAATGTGGTTTTTGAATGTTTTCTTCACCATTTTGTTTCTTTTGAAGTCCTCTTTGATGTAAGATGGACTTGCTTGACCCCTAAACTAATCCTTCAACCTAACCACCACAACAGCAGGTCAAATTTTATTCCAATCTCAAGTTATTCAATTTTAAAGTCGAAACATGGAGGCTGCCATTTTGTTCAATTCTGTATTGAAATCTTGTGCATGAAGACACTATTTTCCCACAAGGGCATAAGGATTATAATGTATTTCTTTACAAAGTTATTTAAATTTTTAATCAAAATGATCAGCATGTTTTAATCAGCATGTTTTGATCAGCATGTTTTAATCAGCATGTTTTGATCAGCATGTTTTGATCAGCATGTTTTGGTCAGCATGTTTTGATCAGCATGTTTTGATCAGCGTGTTTTGATCAGCGTGTTTTGATCAGCGTGTTTTGATCAGCGTGTTTTGATCAGCGTGTTTTGATCAGCGTGTTTTGATCAGCGTGTTTTGGTCAGCATGTTTTGATAATTTCATGCATACGCACAAATGTTGTAGATCCTTACAAAAAGATCACACTTTTTAATAAGCTACAAAACTTGAGATAGATTAGAAAGACATGCTATTTTTGATGTAATAGTGCTTATAAAAAAAGAATTGGCCTAAAGTTTCTTCCTACTAAAGTGCCCATGCTCCTGAGTCTTGCGCAGTGCACCCTTCAAACTGCATTGTGTGGACTGGTTCTATGCTAGCCACACAATAACCCACCACGATAGCGGCAGAGGCAAAATAATGTAACAAAAGTTATTTTAAGTCTACAGATTAATCAAACAAATTATGTTGTCGGTCAAAAAATGTTGGGTTGGTGCTTATTAGAGAGGGGGAGCCAAATACGGTACAAGTCATTGATGACATCTCGTTTTGGATGGTATAAAATCAGAATGGCAGCTTCATAGTGGTAGCATCAAAGTTTCTAATAATTACAACAAGTGTGTTAGATTGCTTTGGAAGGTATGAAATTTGGTCAGAACATTTGTTAGCTTTAATTCTATCAGTTATTAATGAGGTGCAGATGCTCAGTTGTTAAGGAGTGATGGTCGTATGCGAAAGGTATCGAGTTCGATTCCCGCCGCAAGTGCTGCATTGTGTCCTTGAGCAAGGCACTTTATACTCTACTTGCTTCAGTCCACTCAGCTGTGCAAATCAGTACCAGCACTGCTGGGTACTTAATCTCCGATGGACTGGCATCCCGTCAGGGGGAGTTGTGTACTCTCATCCACTTGCGCCATAGAAACTGGGGATAAGCACCGGCTGCTGAGCCTAATGGCTTGTACGGATTTAGCTTAGAGGTGCAGTAGCTCAGTAGGTAAGGAGTCATGCTCATATGCGAAAGGTACCGGGTTCGATTCCCACTGCGAGTGCTGCATTGTATCCTTGAGCAAGGCACAGACCTCCATGGTGTAGTAGTTAGTGCTTTGTCCTCTCACCCGCACGTCCCGGGTTCGAATCCCGGTGGGTCTGCAACCAGCAAGTTCACAGCTGGTTATCAAAGGCCGTGGCCGTCTTCATATAATGTCCAGCACTGGATGCTTTTGGGACATTAGACCTTGCTATGCTATGCTATGCTACTCTACTTGCTTCAGTCCACTCAGCTGTAAAATGAGTACCAGCACTGCTGAGGATTTCACCTGTGATAAACTAGGGGAAGTTGTGTACTCTCACCCGCTTGCGCCATGGAAACTTGGGATAAGCACTGGCCCTATGAGCCTAATGTAATGGCTCGGATGGATTTATCTCTAATTTTATCAGATGAAATAAGGAGTATGTCAGATTTGATGTCTCCTTTCAGCTCATCCTTTTGTTTGATTTGTATTAGGCTATGGATTTTAAAGTGGAGCAGATTAATGAAGAGGAATTATATGATCTAATAAGAACAAAACCAGGAACAGGCAAGAGACGAAAGGTCAAATCCATGTCAAAGGTTGGTATTATACTTAGGTTATTTAATAATATTTTGTCCCTCTTTTCACGTAGTAACGAATGTCATTTGTGTATAGTGACAAATGTCAAAGTTAAAATTATTAATTCCGCATACTGACAAATGTACAGAAAATTTTAAGCTTGAGGAAATAAAAGTTGATGAACACATTACATAGCTTTATATATCATTGGAAAGAGAAAATGCTAATGTTTTGACAATTGTACTTACATTAAAGATATTCTAAGCAAAATATTATTTCATGAAGCTTCAAAAACATTCGTCAGTACGCGGAAATAATAATTTAGTATTTTGCGCCAATTTTCGTTTCACCTAAATAAGGCATTCGTCAGTACGCGGAAAGAGGGACGATTTGTTAATAGCAGTTGCTACAATATTGGGAATGTGTTATTTAAAGATATAAACTATTGATTGCAAGCACTGAAGTACTAGGTGGAACAATGTTTTTGCATGAAAATATACCAAGATAATAATATATAAACCTTATTGCAACAAGCATATTGATTAGATTACTGTATGTTAATAGCTTATGGACATCTAGAGTTGACTAGCCAATTGGAAAGACTTATAGATTTTGGGTAAAACGGGTTGGATTTCGGAAATAAATCTTGAAATTTCGGACAAGGTAATGTGAAATTTAGGAATACCTCTTAAATTCTGAGTCATTGCCAATCAAAATTGAAAGAAATTATATTAAATTTAAATTTATGGCCGAGCAGGTAGCTGAAAATATTTGTTATTCTTTAAAATGATTCCTAACATCTCAGGTACTGAAAGTAATCAAAGATGTCTATTTTTGCTAGAATTTTAGTGAGCATATTGGTACAGACTCAATTTTTTTTCTTTTCACTTTTTAAACAATTGTGAAAGACAATGTAAAAACCAAAGATCATACGCAAGAAAATACCTGGTCATCCAGCCAAATATCTCAAATTAGCCTGAAATCAAAAATCCAAATGCAAAATTTAAGTTTAATAACTGATTTTTATTTTACTTTTTGACTTTTTGATTTCGCTAAAAAAACCTAATGTTTTCCTACCATTCCTTTACAGGATACTCCAGAAGAAACATCTGAATCTACATCTCCAAAGAAGAAAAAAAAAATCTCTGAAAAAGCAGAAAAACATGAAAACTCTGAGAAATCTACACAAAATTCAGAACAATTTAATTCTCAGGAATCAACAGATTACAGTCAGGAGAGTTTAGGGAAAGTAGATGCACAAGAAAAGGAGAAATCGACCGGCCAATCAGAACAGTCGTATCTAATGTGGGTTGACAAGTACAGACCTCAAAGTACAAAGCAAATAATTGGTCAGCAAGGGGACAGAAGTAATGTCAGGAAGCTTTCGAAGTGGCTGAGGTTGTGGAATGATAATAATTTTGGTTGCAATAAATCAAAAGGTATGGATTTTGTTGTTGTTGTTGTTAGCTTTTTGTTTCCAGACGACCGTTTTGGGATGAAGAGGACAATTTTTATGTAAAGTGGTTTTCTGGTCTCTTCGTTACACTCTGGAAAGAAAAAAAAATGGGGACTTTGAATGATGACCTAGTTACACCTAAGGTTATGGTGCACACAGTGTACTTGAAGAATTTTCATTTTCATACATATGATCGAGGACTATGAAAGAAATAATTGGATATAAAAATCATGTTGATATCTTTTTTTGTTAATGAGTCATTGTATTTCAGAGATTGTGCAATTTTGTTGAAAAGTGACCTCACAGTGTACAGTGTGATGTCATAAAGGCAAATTCATGTATTTAAAACAAAATTAAATTTCTCTTTCTAAATTACTAGAAACATTCGTTATTTGATCATTTATTAAAATGGTATAACATACACTTCATACAAACGTGCTTTTATGGATCTGCTCATTTACCTTACACTTGAAGTAAACCTTTATAAATTTTTTTATTTGATTACAATTTTACATAAGAATTGTCTTGGCTCTGCCTTTATGACATCACATTTTACTCTGTGAGGTCACTTTTCAACACACTCACGCAATCTTTGAAATGCAATAACTTCTAAACACGAAAATATGTGAACATGATTTTTACACCAAATTGTTTCTATAATAGTCCTCTATCGTGTATATGAAAATGAAAATTTAGGGAATATTCCTTTAATTCCCCAAATGGACATCTGTAGATTCTACATGTTTAAATTTGGAGTACTTTCATTAGTAAAATTTGGTTGCATCACTTTGAAATCGCCATATCAGTTAAAAATAAAACATACAGTATGCTCGATTATATCTGAGTGATTTCAAGCATTCTTATTGGCTGATATTGACATGACTATTTAGAGACTTAAAGGTATATGGACTGGCATAGGTGTAGGGATGGGGGGCACATACTCCCCAATATTGCAGTGATCTACATGGTGCTCTCTCAACTAAGTCAATTTTTTACCATTGAAGTAGTGTTGTAGCCTATCTTTGTGCCCCCACCTCCCTTTAATGAAGAACATGTTCCTACTTCTATGTGGACAGGTAGAGGCAATAGCTAAATTGATATAAAACATACTAAAAACATGAAGAAAGCATTTAAGTTGTCATCAAAATTGGTTAAAATGTGGCCATTTTTCAACTTTTTCATAAAAATACAGGCAAATATACAAATTCTGTGTTTACTCTTGTGATGTTTGAACGGGATATAGTCTCTATTCTCTGATGTAAATCCATTGTCTTTTAACCTCTGCCATTTCTCTTTAAAAAAAGGAAGATAAATCTAATGAAGAGCATTTGATCTTTACCATACACCCCCAACTAACCTCAAGGTGGAGAAGACATTTTGAACATTTTCAAGGTCTAAAATTAAGGGAAGAAATTAAAAGAAAAACAAAACCATTTGTGAGGTGTTTTCCTGTTTTTACATCACATTTTTTGCAACACGAAACAAATGTCAAACTTTGATTACTCATCAGTTGAAAACTAGACAATGTATTTTCAAAATTGAATTTTTTTATTAAACATTGAATTTAATGCTGGTTTTGCAACGTGGTTGAACAGAAAACTTTTGTACCTACCGTTGCAGCGCACTATGTGCACCACCATATAAGGTTGTACAAGTTGCAAAACTCTCATCATGATCTGAGTACCTAGAGAAAAATCATGGGGTATAGAAATGACTGGTGTACCAAGTCTACTATGGAAGGTTGGCGCCTTCATCCTCACATTCTGAACAATTGTTAATGTATTTTAAATACAATTTATTTAATGTTTTTACTATTTGAATTATTTTTCCTTCAACTTTCTTGAGGGTGGTAAATTATAATTATCCTTACTAGATTTTGTTTTACTACTTTCCTGATATATCCAATGGTTTTTAAGTCTCAAAATCGCTGGACAAAATATGATAGGATACATAAAAGATTGAGGAATATGAGGCTATGACATCACAAGTAGTCTGATTTCAGTCGTTTCTTCACAAATGATACCAAGCGTTGACCTAAATATCTGCTTTAACGGAATAATATATTTGATGCTTTTTTTCACTATTTTGTTTCTTTTGAAATCCTTTTCATATCAGCCTGGCCCCTGAATTGGTCCTTTAACTGTGCACTGTAATGTGCCGACAGTTGTCACATATCAGCATATAACAATTACATTGTATTTTGTAATTACGTTTCAGCTAAATTTAATCGTGAAGATGGTTTCTCTTACAAAGCGGCTCTGCTTTCAGGACCGCCAGGGGTTGGGAAAACGACATCAGCACAGCTTGTTTGCAAGGTAAGAGTGATGGTAGTACCTACATGAATCTAGGACCTAAGAAGGTAAATGTGCGGTGGCGTATTCAATCGGGGGTCAAGGGCGGGAACTTGCACCCCTGGTGAAATTCTGTATGTAAATTATAAGTAGCGGGATATACCATATATATACAATATGCTATACATTTTAGGGAAATAAACTGAAAAATGATTATAAGGTTAAATATCACCCAAATTTGTTTCTTTGTTCCTAGCAAAATAAAGTGTCACTTTTTCGGAAATTTTATTTAATTTTCGGAAAATTTGTTCAATATTCAGGAACTTTTTTTAATTTTCGGGAATTTTTATTCAATTTCCTTCATTTAGGGGCAATTGTTTTCGATTTTAGAAACTAGTCTTCAATTTGCGGGCAATTTTTTTCTCTGGAATTATCTTTAATTTTCAGGAAATGTTGCCAAAGATTTTTTTAAATGTACACAATTTTCCAATAATTTTACCACAAGTTCCCTTCAATTTTGGTGAACATGCGAAGCATAATGCGAACCTATGTAATGGCGATTTCTTCCGTTCACAGTTTTGCCTGAGATTTCCTCAGAAATGTTAAAGCTTTTTGAGAATTTCTCAGAAAATATTAGTTTATTCAGAGTTACTCAGGAAAAGTTGCAGTTTCTTCAGATATCTTCATGGAAGGCTGGAATTTCCTCACTAAATGTTAACATTTTTCAGAGACTCTTAAGACAGGTTGAAGAATAGTTTCCTTAAAAAGTCTACAAAACATTTGAATTTTTCTTTGAAGATAACTGTAAGATAAATTGTGTGCACCAACGGCTGTATCAGGCATGACTATTAAAATGCGCCTTCATTATTGTGGTCATTTGCATAAAGTTGCTACAGTATATGAGCTGACAAAGACTTTTTTTACTTAGTATGCTTAGTCAGGGAGTGTGACAGGTTGTGACTGCATATGGACATAGGGAAGGATGTCATATGGGACATGGATGGGGCCATACAGGACGTAGGATAGAATATATACCATGTGGTATGCACCAAGGCATGATTATTTAATTTGCCTGTTTTTCTTATTTAACAGTTATTTGCATATAAGTTATGATATGGGCTGACAGACTTTCATATATAATGTGCTCAATCAGGGACTGACAGCTAGGACAAGACTTCTTATGGAGCTTATGCCATGTGGGAGATGGGGTGGGATGCCATGTGGGGGGTGGGATGCCATGTGGGAGATGGGGTGGGATGCCATGTGAAACAGGGTGGGATGCCATGTGGGATATATGGTGGAATGTTATGAGGGACATGGGGTGGAATGCTATGGGATGGGATGTCATGTGGGATGGGATGTTATGTGGGACATGGGATGTCATGTGGGACATGGGATGTCATGTGGGACATGGGATGTCATGTGCGACATGGGATGTTATGTGGGACATGGGATGTCATGTGGGACATGGGGTTGGATGCCATGTGGGACATAGGGTTGGATGCCATGTGGGATATGGAGTTGGATGCCATGTGGGACATGGGGTGGGATGCCATGTGGGGGACATGTGGTGGGATGCCATATGGGACATGGGGTGGGATGCCATGTGGGGGACATGTGGTGGGATGCCATATGGGACATGGGGTGGGATGCCATGTGGGACATGGGGTGGGATGCCATGTGGGACATGGGGTGGGATGCCATGTGGGACATGGGGTAGGATGCCATTTGGGACATGGGGTGGGACGCCATGTGGGACATGGGGTGGGATGCCATGTGGGACATGGGGTGGGATGCCATGTGGGACATAGGGTAGGATGCCATGTGGGACATGGGTGGGATGCCACGAATAACACAGAGTGTGACAGGTTGGGATGCTATGTGTGACATAGGGTAGGAGGTTATGTGGGACAGGGTATGGGGACATAGGATGTAATGCCATGTGGGACATAAAGTAGGATGGGAACATGTGGAACATATGGTGGGACATAAGGTGGAATGCTATGTGGGACATCAAGTGGGAAGCCACTGATGCAAGAATATAAGGTCGGATGACATGGGGGACATAGGTTGGGATCCATGTGGGACATAGGATGGGATCCATGTGGGACATAGGATGGGATGCCATGTGGGTCATAGGGTGGGATGCCATGTGGGACATATGGTGGAATGCCATGTGGACATATTGTATGGTGAAATGCCATGTGGGAGATATGGTGGAATGCCATGTGGGACATGGGATGTCATGTGGGATATGGAGTGGGATGCCATTTGGGACATTGGATCTATGTGGAACCATAGGTGGGATGCCATGTGGGATATATGGTGGAATGCCATGTAAGAAATATTGTGGAATGCTATGTGGGACATGGGATGTCATGTGGGATATGGGGTGGGATGCCATGTGGAACATGGGGGTGCCATGTGGGACTGCCATTTTTATAATTGGCTGGGTCATATGATATGGGTGTCAATTTGCATGGGCATGCGAACCACGGCCGTATTTACCATTCTAGTTTCAGTTTTGTATTAATAATTTCCCAATTTTGCTTCCCAACCAGGAAGGTGAAATCACACACCCCTCCCTCCCCGCTTCCTATACGCCTCTGGGCATAAATAACTCTTTTCTTATAATTACTGTTTGCCCCCTTCCCCTACCCCCTTTCCCTCCCCGGCACCGAAAGCTAAATGGTACTTTGATGTTTTTGCCTTCAAAGAAGTTAAAATTATAAGTCTTGCTCTTGATATCAATTTAAATCTAGCTTGAAGAGAAATGGTAAAATCGAAACTTTGCCGAAAGAACTGAAAACAATTTATTCCTGGTCTGAACAGTAGAACCTTACATGAAAAGAAATGAAACAATTAGGATGTACAGAAGGATGACCTATAGACCTTTTCAAATCTGAATCGGCAATTTCCAGATAGCTAATTAAAATAATGTCAAATAGCTGAGATTCACGTGTCCATAATGGACCAATCGTATACTGGAGGAATATTATTGACCTATAAAATACTGGAGGAATCTTGGCCGTCTGCACAATTCACGCACGGTATGGGACCAAGCAAATGGAAATATATTTTCAAGCACACGTATCATACGTGTGTTATACATGAAGGAAATACACGCACGTATTGCTGCTTACATTTTTTTCTTTAAACCTGCACCTGATTGGTTGGGAAACAAAGGAAAAGTTCCTCCAGATTGGTCGAAGTACTGAAGAAATCACGTTTGGCTAAACTTGGTTTGAAAAGGTCTATAAGATATTGTGAAGATGCTTCAGTAAGCTTTCACCTCATTGAGGTATACAGTACTGCACTGCATTTATTCAAGCATACTGTTTTCATTTCTTTTGGTGATGTTCTTTGGAAACTCATACTTTTCATCTCTCTGTGTTGTTATGAACGCATCTGCGTTAATACTGTTAATGCTAATAGTTGTTAAAGATGCAGTGGAATTCAATAAATAAATAATGATATTATGATATGAATAATTATATTATAATGATATTATAATCATATATTGTAACAAATTATAATAGAGGAGGGGTTTTTGATGTCTTTTATTACAAAAGCAAAATTCCTTGTAGTTTTTCGAACTATCAAGGAATATAAAGTATCTTGAGTAGTTACGGAGAGACCATTCCACTCGCAAATTTAAGTGGTAGAAAAATTGAAAATTGTTTAATTTGGATTGTTTACCTTTTAGAAGAAGATCAAAAGTTTGTATGAATTATACATGCATCCAATTGCAACATATCATGTGTCCTTGCAACATATCATGTGTCCTTGCAACATATCATGTTTCCTTGCAACTTATCATGTGTCCTTGCAACATATCATGTGTCCTTGCAACATATCACGTGTCCTTGCAACATATCATGTGTCCTTGCAACATATCATGTGTCCTTGCAACATATCACGTGTCCTTGCAACATATCATGTGTCCTTGCAACATATCATGTGTCCTTGCAACATATCATGTATCCTTGCAACATATCATGTGTCCTTGCAACATATCATGTGTCCTTGCAACATATCATGTGTCCTTGCAACATATCATGTGTCCTTGCAACATATCATGTGTCCTTGCAGCATATCACGTGTCCTTGCAGCATATCACGTGTCGTTGCAACATATCACGTGTCCTTGCAACATATCACGTGTCCTTGCAACATATCATGTGTCCTTGCAACATATCACGTGTCCTTGCAACATATCACATGTCGTTGCAGCATATCACGTGTCCTTGCAGCATATCACGTGTCGTTGCAACATATCACGTGTCCTTGCAACATATCACGTGTCCTTGCAACATTAAACAAATATATAATTTCCTACTTAAATATTCTTTTATTGATGTATTCCTTAATAATACCATAGATTTTGGTTGTAATTGGTATACGTAAAATCTGTTATTTGACTAAATAACTATTTGAGCAAGTTGAGTTATAGTAAACATAATATTTTAAGCATGGCATGAGAAGATAAACATGGAATTATTTAATCAAAAATCTTAAATTTATGTTTTTTTTCTCTTCTAGGTGAGTATTTGATCACTTTATTATTTGTCAATTTTTACAGGAGGAAGGTTTTACGTACTTTGAACTGAATGCAAGTGATGCAAGAAACAAGAAGTCCTTGGAGCAATACGTATCCGAGTACCTCAACAACATGGTGCTCGGAATTATGTTTAGCGGGAATGTCAAAGGTAACGAACGCAAACACTGCCTGATCATGGACGAGGTGGACGGAATGTCGGGAAATGAGGACAGAGGTGGAATTCAGGTGAATATAATTATTTAATAGTTGTATGCATAAATAACAGAAAATGCCGAATTTCGGACATCTTTTATTTGGTAAAGAATGAAGAACCTAACATCGAACTGCCACATTTTAAGTGGGTATTCACCTGGAATTCAGGTGAATATAATTATTTAATAGTTGTATGCATAAATAACAGAAAATGCCGAATTTCGGAGATCTTTTATTTGGTAAAGAATAAAGAACCTAACATCGAATTGCCACATTTCAAGTGGGTATTCACCTGGAATTCAGGTGAATATAATTATTTAATAGTTGTATGCATAAATAACAGAAAATGCCGAATTTCTGAGATCTTTTATTTGGTAAAGAATGAAGAACCTAACATCGAATTGCCACATTTCAAGTGGGTATTCACCTGGAATTCAGGTGAATATAATTATTTAATAGTTGTATGCATAAATAACAGAAAATGCCGAATTTCGGAGATCTTTTATTTGGTAAAGAATGAAGAACCTAACATTGAACTGCCACATTTCAAGTGGGTAAGATCTAGGCAGTATTACTTTTACACCATATATGTAAATGAGTAATGTTGTAATGTGTGATACCACTGATATGATGATGTGTATGTATGTATGGCTGTCATCTCATGGGAGAGACTCACTTTTAACCATTTTACAATATTCCGAAAATGTTTATGCTAAAAATTTAAGAAAGTTGAATCTAATAACCATGACTTTCAAATTGTAAGAAAAACATGGTTATGTTTATAATCTATCAACACTGCCATCAAGTTTTGTACTGGGACAGTGGGAATTGGTTTATTCTGTCAGACCTGGGCGAACAGTCTAAAAGGCCGAACTGTTCAACAAATTGCACTGCACAAACAACATTCATAATTGTAATATTATCTTTTATTCACGGATGCCTATTATTATTAATTTAAAAAATATATACAGAAAATACTGCGGTCAAAACACCTTCAATGTTATCATAGTAACAGTGCTTTGTTTATCTTACATATGCAAACCAGTTTTTCGGTTTAAACCGGGTGATTGTATTTGAAACCATCCGGTTTTGAAAAAAGTCAAACCCGTGCAGCCTTTCCATACACAGATGACGGACTTAAAATTCTTGCATTTCATTTGTGTTTTTCAGGAATTAATCCAGCTCATCAAAGGCTCCCACATTCCAGTCATCTGTATTTGTAATGACAGGGGCAGCTCCAAGATGAGGTCATTGGTCAATCAATGCTTTGACCTCCGATTCCACAGACCACGGCTCAACCAAATAAAGGTAAGGTAATACCTACATATCTGGTAGTCTAAAGATGTAATTATGTAGGGGGCACCAGAAGTAAGGGGACACCAGAAGTGAGGAACAGATATTTGAGTTGGGAAGGAAGGGGATATAAGAAAAAGTAGGCACCAGTCATGGAGAATAGAGCAGTGGCGTATTCAGTCAAGGGAGGCAACTTGCCCCCCCCCCCCATCTCTCCCACTGGTGAAATTTTGTATTTAAAATGTTAGTAGCGGGATATACCAGAATACAATATGCTCTACAACTTGGGGAAATAAACTGAAAATGAATAAGGTTAAATAGTGGGCAAATTTTAATTTTAGGAAAATTTTATTAATTTTCAGGATATTTTTTTTATTTTTTTCGATTTTGGGGAAATTTTTTTCGGTTTTGGGGTAATTTTGTTCGATTTCTGAGTTAATTTTCTTTGATTTCAGGCCATTTTCTTCATTTTCCATCATTTCTTGGAATTATTTTTTTATTTTTGGGCAAATTTGCCAAATTTCTAATAATTTTTACAAAAAGTTCCAAACATTACCAAATTTTGCAATACTTTAACCAAATGTTTCCTTCATTTTTAGTTGATAATTTTGCCTCCCAACTGGGAAGGTGAAATCAGTCCATCCCCCCCCCTCCTCTTCCCGCTTATGCTTGTAATGTCTCTCGGTGCAGCCTTTTTCCGATAATTACTATTTGCCCCCTCCCTCCCCTCCCCCTTGCACCTTGCACAGAATGCTGAATACGCCACTGGAATAAAGATTTGATTTCAGGGATGCACGAGTCTTGCGGATCTCTCAGCCCCAGCTTCTATGTTTGATATGTGATTATGAAAGATGAATTATAGGTTAACTTCTAACTATCATCCTTAAACATTTTTCTTTGTTCTTACAGGCAGCCATGCTGTCAGTAGCATTCAAAGAAGGTATGTCCATACCTGCTAAATCCTTGGAAAATTTGATTTCCGCCACCAACCACGATGTTCGACAAGTGAGTTAAAAAGCATTTGGAATTTTCTTTATATTAAAGGATTAGTTCAGTGGTCAAGCATGTCCATCTTATTTGAAAGAGGACTTAAAAAGAATCAAAATGGTGGAGAAAGCATTCAAAAATCTTTTTCTCTTGAGGAGACATTCCATTTTAAAGCACTTTAAAGCTATTTGAATTATTTTTCCTCAAATTTTCTTTAGGTGGTAAATTAAAATTACCCTTACAAGATTCTGTTTTTTTACCTTCCCGACTCATCCAATGGTTTGTAAGCCACAAATTTGCAGGAAAAAATATGATGGAATACATAAAAGACTGAGGAATCTGAGCCTATAACATCACAACTAGTCTGATTTCAGTTGTTTCTTCACAAATGATACCAAGCTTTAATCTTGAATATCTCCTTAATGGAATAAGACTTTTGAATGCTTCCTTTATCATTTTGTTTCTTTTGAAGTCTTCTTTCATATAAGATGGACTTTCTTGACGTGGTTATAACTAAAGGAACCGTATGTTTTTTCCAGCTCCATACCAAGGTCACCTTGTTATACATAACAAATTACAATAAGAATTATATATTGATGCCTAAGAAATGTAAAATCTGTTAAGAGGTCAAAGTTGAACTGATTTTGATGATTTGGTTTTCAATTCTCATGGTTTTGATTGTATTTTAAAGCAGTTTAGGTAATGTTACCTCGACACGTCCATAGATATTGTAAGGTTTTCTCCCAAAATTGTCGTTTGATATTATAGCAGTGTGTTTATGACTTTGTACTTTTAGAAAATCCTTAAAATTGTAATAGAAACCATTTCTACGCATTATTATTTTCATTCAACATTTAGATGGTAAAGAATCACTGTTACAGTATATTTCTTTGATCCATATTTTAATTTATTACAAATCCTTAGTACACATTGCAAATGTCTACCTATTGTGGTGTAGCGGTTATCATACCTGTCTACAGACCACGAGGCCCTGAGTTGAAGCCTGGGTTGGGTAGACATGCCAGTGCACCACAACTGGTTATCAAAGGCAGTGGACATTGACTTGGTTGTCGATGTTATGTCTGTCTGTACGTCGTACCTGTGTTCTCGTCTGGGTCGTATTAAGCGTTTCGTGATAGCATTGTTACTATCATAACCGAATACGCAGGCGACGACCCCGTCATTGTAATTGTGTGTTCAATAGTCGTCGTTGACGTTGCAAATGTTTTGTTTTGGATTTGAAATAACTTTTTACTATAAAGCAAAGTATTGTATTTTCTCCTCTTTCAGGTGCTGCATAATATGAGTATGTTGGCAGCAGACAAAAACAAACTTAACCAAGACGATGCCGACAAAAGTGCCAAAGCAGCAAAGAAGGACCTCAAGCTGGTAAGAGAATTTTCTTGGATAACTTGAAATTTTAATTAATTTAATTTGACAACAATTATTTTAGCTTTCTGAATACAATCAGAATAGCAAACAATTTGTGAGTTTGTCTTTGCAAGAAGGAGGAAAGCTAAGGCGTATTCCCAGAAATGAAATGTGCTTGACCTATCCTTTAACCTAAAAATGTACCAAGAAAACATTGCATATCAGAATCCACCCCTTGAACACAACTTCATTGCCATTTTGCTATTGCCATGAAAATACGTAATTGCTCTTTTTGTAGTTCTGATTTTGAAACTCTAAAACACTTGTTCTGGACCTGTCCTTTTGTTCAATCCTTTTGGTCCGATTTGATTATTGCTTTGAGTCTGTATGATGGTTTAATTGATTACTGTGTTATTTGTTTTGGCATTATTGATGACAGGAATTTTATAATTATTATCACAAGTTTTTGATAAGAAAAGATGCATTTTAATTTGGGTGTAAATATTTTTGAATTTTTGAAAATAAATGTGGAGAACAAGGGAAAAAAATTGAAATTGCCATTTGCTATTTTCACAATTTCTGCACCAAATTTCAAAATTAAACCAGGTATGAAGGTATAAATAAACAAAATATGAACCTCGGATGTCAAAATAATAGATCATGACAAAATTTCATCCTTTTTGTCAAGTACCTGGCAGGCCAGCTCATTACATAATACCAGGGTTGAAAAACCACTTACCTACTTGCCATAGGCAAGCAAAAATTGGTTTTGGCGAGTAGAAATATTATGATATACTCTGATACTCGCTACACTTAATTAAGTCTTGCCAAGTTTGGCGAGTGATTTTTTTTGTATTTTTCTATTCCTGCGTAATACATAACCAAGACGCTGGTTTAATGTCCTTCGATGGTACTTAAAATGGCCTATGTCAAATTGAACTGGTCCGTGTGTCAAGGGGCGTATTTTTTAAATGGTTTGAGTAACGTAGCATCTTTCTTCTTTCTATTAAAATGGTTTGTGTAACGTAGCATCTCTCTCCTTTCTATTGAAATGGTTTGAGTCACATAGCATCTTTCTGCGTTCTATTTTCAGGGATCATGGGGTGTGATTGAAAAGATATTCTCCTACAACGCGGAGAGGAAAAATATGAACCTGAACGACAAGATTGCCTTGTTTTTTCACGATTATTCCATAACACCGCTGTTTGTTCAAGAAAATTATCTCAAAGTAATACCATATAATTCCAAGTGAGTATTGACCTTTTCAGAAATCTAATTTACATAATGTCACATGGCGAAATTCACGTGACTATAAAGGACCAATCAAATGCTGGGGAATACTGATCCTTTGTGCAAATCGCTAGGATATGGGGTCCAGCCCGTTAAAAATGCGCTTATACACACTAATCAACAGTACATGCATGCAGAAATGGGCACTTCACTGAACTAATCAGTGACTTGAATTGTAACGTGATTTGGTTATTAAATTCCATGCCAGACTAAAACTTCATATAAACTGTATTCTCTAAATTCATAAAAGTTTTCCTGATATGGAAAATCTGTCGTCTCATTCAGAAATAACATGGGCGTTAGCTGTTGATAACACTCAATACTGCCTTCTTATATTTGTGTTGTCAGGTTAATGGACCATTTCATACCATAAGGCACTCTTCGCTGAACACCACCGTTTCTAAATTTAAATGATTATTGTCAATTTACGTCCTTACTTTGTGTTTGAACTGTTTCTAAAGGATATTATTTTTAAAGGAATGCTGAGGGAATGTGAATTCCAAAGAATACACAATGTTACAGTAACGGAATCAGCGTATTTGAGTACACATTCTAAGCCTGCATTAAACGTATGCTGTCATAATCGTTCGTGAGGCCCGATTTGCCTTTTGAATCTGAATTGGACATCTCACTACTTCCTTCTGACGAGTTGATGGGAGAACTGTTCAGAATTTTTTTAATCCTATACCAAGTAATTGGTCTTACAAGCAAAGCAGTTTGGACTTTGATGTTTTCAGCTTGTTGTACTGTACTTAAGTGTGCATACCAAAGCGTTATATGTATTTACACACTGTACTTTTGCACCGCACGTATGCAATGTATGTACTGACTTAATGTTTGTATGCACGTTGCTTTGTTGAACAATGTTCCTTGCAGCTGATTGGTTGGTTATTAAAGGGAAAATTCCTCCAGCATTTGATTGGGTAAATGAATATTTCCATGCAATTTCATTTTGATGTATCTAATAGAGAAAAATTTAGTAACAAATTGGTTAAAAATATATTATCTTATTCCTAGAAGAAGTTATTGAAATTTAAAGATTTTTCTTGCCGCATAAAAATGTCTTTTGTACTGAGTCTAAGTCATCATGATATCGTCACAGCACTTACTGTACTAATCTTTATGTATTTCTTTAAAAATTAATTGTCAATTTTTCATAATTCAAATATAAGTTACAAGAACAGATTGGAAAACATTGTAAATCTTATTCTACACTATTCTTAATCATTTCTAAAGAAAAATGTTCCCAATCATTTAGAAAATTAATTTTCAAAGAAATACATAAAGAATAGTACAGGAAGTGCTGTGATGACATCATAATGATAACTTAAGACTCTGACCAACAATCTCTTTTATGCAGACAAGAACAATCTTTAAAATTCAATAACTTCTTGTAGGAATGAGATAATAACTTGGTTCCTTCACCAATCTGTTTTTTCTATTGTCCTCTATCAAATATATTAAAATGAAATTCCATGGGAATATACCTTTAAAGTATAGTGACATTTCACTTTTGGCTAAACTTGGTTTGAAAAGGGCTATATGTAAGAAATCCTATTTTGAAGGATGATGGAACTTTTGACAGGACAGGGCAGAGTGAGACCTGCCAACTAGTATGATTTTGCCGTATTTAATACAGGAAGATGTTGAGAATACGATTATGCGTTTTTGGCACCAGAATACGTTTTTTTAAACTATTATTATTATTTTTACTCATACTTTTAACGCTTGGTTGGCGTTCATGTCCTTTAAAGGATTTTTGCCGACTTAACCGATTCAGATTCATATTCAGAATACGATTTATAACCATTTGCGGCTGCGCTAAAAAGTGTAGACTACAAGTTAATTATACATAAGGCAACCTACCTGCAACAGAGTTTCGATCAAATTTAAGTACTCCAGTTCTATCAGACTGTTTAACTAGCAAGATCTATTGGCAAGCAGCAGGGATTCCATTCCATCAACGTACATTAAAAAATGAAGCACTCCAGAAATGCAAAAAGGCAACTGCCGCGTACAATAAGAGAAGCTGAAAGTACAGTGGTAATTTTTTTTCAGCCACAGAAAACCTTTGTTTTGTACATTTTGTTTGGAAAGTACAGTTTTTTTATCAAAAATACAACTTTTGTAGTTCCAAAATACAGTTTGGTGATCCTAAAGGTTGGCAGGTCTGCAGAGTAGACATTATGAAGTAATGGAATTTTGACTGACAAATAATGTTTCCTTTTGGTAGCATTTTTGTGTATAATGATAACATTGTATACTGTATTCATTCTAATAATAGCGTATGCTCTAATAATGTCACAAAGTTTTTAAGGGGAAAACAGGTAAAAACATCCAATAATTCTGATGCAAATCAGATGACATTCCTAGGAGGCAAAGGTTTATATTGCAAAACTACCATGGCTATCTGTTTCTATGTGTTTTCTTCTGATGGATTAGAAGGAACAGGGTGAAATAAAAAAATCCCAACAAATAATTGTGAAGTAAAAATTGCCATTGCACCCTCACAGTCATTTCCTTCAATAGTTGTAAGTTGTGTGTGTGTCAATAAGTTCCACAATTTTTATTGTATTTCTTGTCCATGGAAAAAAAATCTTCGGTTTCGTGGTTTTAATATCACGTTACCGGAAACGATCGTTACCGGAAACCATCGTTACAGGAGACGATCGTTACCGTGAAATTTTGAGGCTTGATTTAGAGGACCGAACAAAATAGTAGCATAAAGTGGAAAAGAACATTTTTGTTTTTTCTTAGTTCCAGGTTTTTGGTATGTAAACTTTTCTTTGCTTTTTTCCCAGGGGTGATATCAAGAAGTATTTATCGCAAGTGAGTAGAACAGCTGACAGTCTGGCAATGGGTGACTTGGTAGAAAAACAGATTCGTTCAAACATGAAATGGAACCTTCTACCCACTCTGGTAAGCCATGCCCTTATCCAGTGGAACTGACCATATGGCTGTATGCACGGTCAGAAAGTGATTATCAATACCTGTAGAAAATGTATTATTTTATTTTTCCCAATCTTATGTGCATACCAATCAGTAACATCTTCATCCAACAATACATTTCAAAAGCCTGGAGCAAAACATTGCTCACCATTGCTAATACCCCCATTCCTCACACAGACTTTCTTCTCAGTATTTCTAGTTAGTGATGGTAAACCTCTTGGAACTAAAAGACGTCCATCATACTTCACTCTACTCCTGAAGTAAGTGACTGACTGTATCCCTCTACACACCCCATATCGTAGAGAGGATGTTAGCATCACTCGGTCATGCCTTTGTCACACGTATTTCGCTCATTCTTACTTCTTATCAGGCTCCCCCAAACCCTTCCGTCGACCTGCTATAGAACTTTTAAAAGCGAGTTAAGCCGAACGTGATTTCTTCAGTACTTCGACCAATCAAATACTGGGGAACTTTTCCTTTGTTTCCCAACCAATCAGATGCAGGTTTGAGGGGAAAAATGTAAGCAGCATTATGCGCATGTATTTCCTTCATGTATAACACACGTATGATACGTGCACTTGAAAACATTTTTTCATACGCTTGTCCCATACCGTGCGTGAATTGTGCAGACAGCCAAGATTCCTCCAGTATTTGATTGGTCAATAAGATTCCTCCAGTATACGATTGGTCCATTATGGACAAGTGAATCTTGGCCATGTGTCATTATTTGAATTAGTTATTCGGAAATTGCCGATTCAGATTTGAAAAGGTCTATAGCAAGCTCTCTGATATATTTCTAACCTGCCCTCTAAACACACAATTATGGGGCACCTCTTTCCCCTTATGACTTCATCTCGGACCTTTCAGAAAAACTCTTCCTCTATAATTATTAGTTTCATCCGTAAATACATTCTACGATATTGAATAGGTATGGCTGTGTCCCTTCCTGTTCTGTTACAGCTCCCTCCTCCTTCTCTCCTCTCTTCTTCCTCACTTAGCCTTTATTCGTAACCTCAGGGGTCGAATTTTCTACTGTTTTGCTGTTCCGAGAACGGTGCATTTTATGCTGGAACAGTAAATTTTCAAACACCACTATTCCAGTGGAACAGTGTTCTTTTCACAAGCATGTTGCATCAATAACTTGGATTTTCTGCGAAAAAACCCTGTTTGTTTTCAAACAAGATTATCCTAAAAAAACATTCTTCCATTAAGAAAAAGCTTTTCTCTCCTTGCATACAGTTTTCAGTACAATTAATTATGAATACACATGTGCACCGCTGCTTGCATGTGTATGACTGTACAATACTAGATGCTACTGTATATCTTGTAAATACTAATAAACGACATAAACATTTGCACATATTAATTAATAAAAGAGTTGTAAATTAAGCCCGTTCTGAAAGAAGGATTTTGTCCTGTTATGGGTAGAAAAGTTGGAATAGTGAAGTCTGAACCGGAACAGTATTATTTGAGAAAGTAATGTTCCGTGGATCAGCGGTGAAAAATTTACATTTTGACCCCTGAACCTCTCTATTTTTTTTTTTAGCTCTCTGATTTTATTTTTACCGTAGTTTTTAACACCCTCTTGGCACATTTGACTGTGGCTGTCGTGGTGCCGTTAAACATCACCAAACCAACCCTTAGTATGCCATATTTGAGTGCCGCTGTGCTGAACATCCTCCACAAACAAACAGAAGCATACAATAGGTATATGAAGATGAACAGAACAAAGCAAAACATGTCACTTTTCTCCCTTACAGGCCATTTTTTCAACGGTGTTGCCGGGTGAGTACCTGCAGGGGCATATGAGCGGGATGGTTAACTTTCCCAGTTGGTTTGGCAAGTATTCAACCAAAGGCAAGAATTCAAGGTTATTACAGGGGCTTACACTTCATATGAGGAAAAGGTAAAATTATCTTTCTTAATTTGTCATTGAAAGGTATGGATGGGAAGAGGCAACATTAGTGTAATTGCTAAGGTATGGATGGGAAGAGGCAACATTAGCGTAATTGCTAAGAGATCTATTTAAGAAACATCAAAATGGCAAAAAATTCATCAAGATTGGTTAAAAGTCAACTTATGTAATTTTATAAACTTAGGCAACAATATGCAAATCTGTGAAGTATTATAGAGTGACCTTAGTATTTTCTTTTGTTAATCTTTGGCTCCCCCCAACCCCTCTGCAACAATTGCAATTGCACGCTCACAGTCCATCAGTTCTCCTTGCTTGTCCCCTGTATAACCTTCCCAGAGATTTCCTCGCTCCCCACAACTCAATTGCTGAGTTCTTTCAGGAAAACCCTCCGGATAAAATGATCTCCTTCATTCATCATGCTTCCCTCTACAACCATATATAGTCCTCCTCTCCCACCCTCCACCCCCCTCTCTCTACTTTTTTTTTCTTAACCCATGCACCTCCTCTCTCAATCCCAGCTTTCTGATTTTCTCTCAAACTCCCCCTGTTTTCTTTCCTTCCTACCTCTAGAATTGCATGGGTGCAATCCAACCCTCTGTTCATTGTCCTCATTCATTCACTTTTTGCTTGGGAGCACTTTCAATATGTGCTAGTACACACAACACTGACTGTGTATGGTCTTCATTACTGGAAGTTACATACAGGTCTTAATTGATAACAGAGAGTTTTTTTGTTAAACAAGCTGGTAAACAAGCTTGTCGGGTTGGGGTATCATTCTACCAGACTTTTTATATGAAAAGTCTGGTGTCGGGTAAGCTCTGGAAAGCTGTATAGAGAAACTTTTGGCATGAATTTTAACAAAAATTGAACATGGATCAACTCTTGATCAGCCAGGCAACTAAAGTACTATTTTAAGAAAATTGAAAAATTTTGTGCTCAGATTTTAATCCTTTTTAAACCAATATAGAATTTGATACATGTGCAAAAAGCTTCAGTGTCTTAACCCTTACTCTACCATGCAGCGATAGTATCGCCGTTTTCAAACCACATTTTTCTAAAAATAAAATCGGGACTTTACCACAGTCCTATAAGAGTAATCTTGGTATCATTTTAAAGTACTCAGATATTTCTTTCACAAAATGAAACTTTTTCATAGGGGTCATATTACATAATTTGTAGAAAAAGTACATCGAAAAAGAAAAAAACTCAATAATTGCTGAAAAATTTACAATTTTTTTATTTTTCTCTTTTACATCTTACGATAACTTTAAGATCACATTTTTGCTTCAAAATCAAACATGCTAGTTCTATTACATGAAAGTATTGGTTTCTGGTATAATTTTTACAATCCCTACGTGCAATCTTTTGTTCTGAAGAAATTTCTTCCAAATTTTTATGAATTTCTGCCATTTTTGGCCCATTTTTTTCCAAAAAATCATGTACCCAAACCTTACATCACGCATGCTTCGTTGAACCACCGTTTAAAAGCGCTTGAAATTTCCTTTCATTTGATATATAAATAAAGGCATACCCCCTGTATTTAGAACCTGTCCTATAAGAAATATATTACACCTCTCCAACTTGAACGACTACGCGGTGCAGAGGAAATGTACGCGACTAGCATGCGAGCGCTCCGGGTTTGAGTCTCACCGTAATTATTTTTCTGCTGCAGCTTTCAGGGGTCGTTTGACTTTTATCATTTTTGATGTGTTTTCATCTTTTCCTTCTTTCTAAAAATTATAGATTAGTATCATTGGAAAGGAAATTTCAAAAAGAATCTAAATATGTAACACAAATCTCTGTTTTTAATACTGACAAGAAGTTATACTTCTGCAAAGATTGACCATTTGTTGACCAAATTTAGCCAAAAATTGCTTAATTTGCATAATTTTGTCCAATATTTCCTAAATTGGTTTTAATTACTCAAATGATAAATATTTTAGCATATATTCCAACCGAACTTGTAACGAAAGAAAATGAAAGGAAAGTTGTTAAAAATGCATATGAAAAAAAAGTTACGAAAATTGGGGTCGCTTTTTTCAAAGCCCTGGAAGAGTAAGGGTTAACCATTACTCTACTGGAGCATTTGAGATTACAAGTGTTATTTTAGGGAACGTTTTGGAAAGGGGGCTTTTTCACAAATTTACCTTCATTTTCTATTGTAACAAGTTTATGTTATATGAAAGCTAAGTCTTTGGAATTTACATTTGGTTTGCATAATATTCTGGTAAAATATGCAAATTTATGCAAATGAGGTCATTAATTCAGATTACTAGATCTAAGACTGCTATCTTTGTGATATTCTGCTCTCTCGTGGCTAATTACAACAACAAAATATTGATAGAATTGATAAATTGTTGAAAGAAGGACCTTTTATTTGATACTATTGATATTTTTGAAGCAAGGAAAAAATTTATAATGTCAATTTTCAAATGTTTGACCTAAAAATTGACCTCCGATTTTGCCAATGATTTATCTATCTGATAGGATTTGGCACTATACTTTCCCATAAACATGCATTGTTTCTGTCTATGTTGCACAAAACTAATATAATATAAAAAGAAAATGTTTACACCATTATATCAATACAAATGTTATGTAAATGATATGTAAATTAGCTCATTTATTTCATTTATTATGCACAGACTTGAAAGTTTCAGTTTATGACCCAATTTCAACCATTGGAAGATATGAACAGATTTATTTATTCAGGTTATGCTGAATGTCTTTTAGAAACTTACTTCTGTTGATTCTATTCGGAATTCTCTTTGAAAAGCTACTCTAAAATGGTTCAGAGCATCATACCTTTTTATACCTTGCCAAACTTGGTATCCTTGAACCGCATATGAAATGTCAATAAATCTGTTCAAATACAGAAAAATACTTGTGAGAAATACAATTGCAACTGTTTCCAAGGAAGTACAGGGGGGATGTTCTGACTTTTTTTATATTGGGTGGGGGACCAGGGGTAATGCCATTTCAAAAATATGGCCCCCTTTCAGGATCCAAATTGCTTAAAAGAAAAGAATTTTCCCTAAATGGGACTGCTTGGCCCCCACCATGGGTCTTTTGCCCTCAACATAGGTTTCTTGCCCCATCATGGGTCTTCTTTTCCCCAACATGGGACCCTTTCCTCTTAAAATTTTAATCCTACTCCACTGCGCCACAACCTCACAACTAAACTGGCACTGTTTTTCCCCAATGTGAAACTGGCCGGTTTCCAAAACAAAAACTGGTTTTAACTAGAAAGCTAGTTTTTCACCCATAATGTAAACAAGCCCTGAACATAAAGTGCATTGCATGCACTGTTACATGATTACAGCTGAAGATGCTTGTATGACAGTATTTTATGTAAATAATGTTGAAAATGACAATGGAGGCATTGATAACTAAAATGTATTAATAAATTGTAGTGTTGTTTGCATGTAAATTGATTTTATTGCCCCCATTTGCCCCTCAAATGATGCGGATTTTACCCATTTATCAGTCTAGGTCTAAAAGGCATTTAAACAGATCCCGATGTCCCAAGCCAGTCACGTAAAAAGGTTATGAAAAAGCTGTGTCGACAGGCCACCTATATGCCCTTATTTGCTCACGATTTCTATTCATAGTGATGATTGAAATTTTATTTCATGTAAAAAAGA
Source organism: Chiridota heheva (assembly GCA_020152595.1). Taxonomy (NCBI): domain Eukaryota; kingdom Metazoa; phylum Echinodermata; class Holothuroidea; order Apodida; family Chiridotidae; genus Chiridota; species Chiridota heheva. Next base: position 221,749 of record JAIGNY010004252.1, read on the forward strand.
AAAAAATTGGTCGGATAAATGTAAAACTTATGCAAATTAAGCCTCTAAATGCGTCATTTTACGATGCGATGCTAGCCATCGTGTACTTCAGTACAATGGTTGCTTATTTGCATATAGCCTACAGCAGGAAAATCTTACAGTTGAGATCTCACGCACTTGGTACTTAACATTTCTTTGAAACATTAACCATTGGCAGGCCATGGCTCTTGAGCTCGACCAAAAATAAGAAAATCATTAATCATGCATACCTCTGTTATTTTTTTCATCGACTTCAATAATCATTATTGCTATGCTTTTACTTGGCCCCGTTTGTGTATCGCAGTGGCATTTTCAATCACATTTAAGCCTCCAAGGGTCCCGCCCTATAGCCTTATATGGTATTCGACAAAACTGCGCGAATGGGAACGTACAGAAATGAAAATGCCCACTAATGAAAAGTAGTGTCCTACTCCCCACCAAATTCGTGTTTTCTTCTTTAGAATAAAAAGATAAAAGTGTATTACCTGCAATCTCTATACCAATAATACGATACTTGATTTGAATACATCATGAATGGAAATTAAACTGAATTACGTTGTATTCTGTGCTTAAACCTATCCTTGTTTCAGCAAGGAGCTATGAAAACAGTTTATTTTAACAACACATGCCTCACACATACGCCCAAGTAAAATCAATTCTTCGGCACTCTGCAGATAAGATTTTTAGTTGTACATTGATTTCAAACATTTAACAATGATAAGCAATAATTTGGTCTCAAAATTGTATAAAATGGCAAAGCACATCTGTATTTGAACATTTTCTTTGTTCTTTCTACTTGTGAAACGATATGCAGAGCGGAATGCAGAGATAATATTATTAATTTATGCATACCAACAAGGCTATCACCTAAGGGGTCCGCAAAAAACATTTATAAACTCACTCTACTTTGAACCAATGAAATCATTTGAGCTTGTACCCCTAAACGAATCACACGCGCCATGGGTCAATTTCATACACACATGAATGGATCGGAAGATTCCACCGCGAGTGCTTTTATGAGTAAACATAATTACAGAGAACAAGAAATTTTTCAAAACAAAATGCATGAAATCCTTCGTTGTTTTTCAATCTGAACAATTATGACCAAGACACTTGTTCAAAAGTATATATTACACATGAAAATGAGACCGGAATGGATATAGAAAAATTGAGATGAGTGATCATTTTCTCTTGCGATTTAATTGTGAACCAGCTTCCTGGAGTGTGATACTGTTAGCAGGGGGATAATTTTTTTCGTTTTGAATCGTGTTATTCCATAATGATTGTGCAATTTACCACGCTACAGTATTTATAGCGACGGTTTTTTTTAGATTCAAACTTTAAAAACTTTCCAAAATATGATACACAACATCAAAGAACAAATTATCGGCCCTTACCGCTTATCGGCGGCAAGTGGCCTTGACAACTCCCTGTTGTTACTGTACTGGCACGGCCCGTGAGCAAAAAATCACCCCTTGCACTGATTTACATACAGTGGGAATAAAGTTACCTTTTTTGACCAATTACGTCACTGAAGTCATGCTCGTGAGTCATGATATTCATTCACAAGTTTCATATCCAGGGGCCGTCGTGCCCATACGCAATGTGTTGTAAATTGAAGTTAATGTACAGTAGTCTTGCACAGTGCATGTAGGGCAGGGTTTGTTGTGAATTTATGGGTGAATGTTCTTGTGATTTGCAATATTGTTATCGCCGGGATTTATAATGGATTTACAAAGTATTTGACAAGACAAACGGACTCTGGAGAATGTTAAGGACTTAAACAGGATTATAAAGAAATGAAGGTACAGTTGTTGTGTTCGTGGAAATATTGGCCCAGAAATAAGAGACGTTATGGAGCGGATTTGAGCCTGTTATTACAGGAACATGTAATATTCATGATTATGCATTTCCAATCATTCTCATTTCTCAATCGTATTATTAATTTAATCTGCATAAATATCACATAGTTTCACAAATATAACAAAAGATACTTCAAAATACATTCTTGCACAAAGCATGAACTTTCTTTTTATTAAAATAAAAACTATTTTTACCATCTTTTTGATTTTTTTTTTTACAATGATTTTTTTTTTCCTCAGTACGTCCAGTTTTTAGTTTTTTTTATATAAAATATGAATCAAGACCAAAACGGCAGTTTCACCAAAGCGGTTTTAGTTTTAAAACTGGTAGACCGTGCAAGCTTACTCTCACAACATGGAATTAAGATTTCACAAAATAGGTACGTGTGCACTCTAACACTACGAATAAGGGGTTGGTCTGTGAAGTTTCATCCAAAATTACTTTTAAAAGCACAATTAATGTTCATCATTTTGGATTTTAGTGAACCATTTAAATACTTGTTTTTAATCCTTACAAGTAAATAATCCCAGCTTAGTTATAGTTTTATTTTGCAAAGGATGTGTACTAGCTATGCCTAGGCCTAACGTTAATAAGCATGAAGTTTGAAAAATGCACTCACGAGTTTAGAAATTTTAAAAAGCACTCTATCCATTTCAGCTGCTTCTGATAATCCCTGGGCCTCTTCTGGGATTGGTCCAGATACTAAAGAGATCATCATCACTGTCGATAAGCCTTCTGACTCTTCCTCATTATCAGTTTCACTTTGAAACAAGATTCGGGATGCACGTTCTTCTGTCGTCTCACAATAAATGCCAAAAAATCTAAAAATAACTCTAGTGACATAGCTATAACATGTTGTTAGGAACCTTCGAGGGGGGTATGTCTTTTATTGCAGCAATCCATGTAAAACCACATTGTTTTTGCTCGGAATGGTGTTTGAAACTTTTCATTACACGATTTTTTAACAAAAAGGGTAAAAACCTTACAACATTTTACATATTTTACAAATATTAAGAGAATTATGACCAGGTATGAGCAAACTTTGATTAGATTTGGACAATATCAATAAATCTACATATTATATATATATATATATATATATATATATATATATATATATGTATATATTTAAAAAGAAAAACAATCTAAACTTATTTTCCAAGCAAATTTTATCAATTTTTCAAAAATATGCATTTTTGGGACATTTGAAACAAAAGTACAATTCCTGAATGTTTGGACAAAATTTACTGAAAAAAGTGAGTATAGACCCATCTAATAAATACAATATTATGAAAGATCTTTCCGAGATCTTTACTGAAACTAATCCTATAAGATTTTGGTAAAGTCCTGATTTTATTTTTAGAAAACTGTAGTTTGAAAGTGGCAATATTATTACCACGTGGTAGAGTAAGGTTTAAGATGTTGGTGGAAACCTCTCACAATCAATTTTGCTTGAGTTGTCAATGTTTTCGCATCAGGGCTTCTCCCCTCTGCCACCACATCCAAACAAATTTTGTTATATTTATCTTTCCGAAACTTTTTGTAGCACTTCATCAGCCCTCCAAGCTATCAATCAAGAGTACTTGCCCCACCTCCGTAAAAGATTGACAGATCCCTTACTCAAAGAAGGTACGGAAGGCGTGCCCGATGTCATTGAGCTCATGAATAGTTATGACTTGACCCGAGAGGATTTTGAAAGTATCATGGAGGTCACGCAGTACGCAGGAGTCAAGAACCCAATGAACAATGTACCCACAAAGGTAGGATGCAAAGCTTTTTTAAGTTTGGTCGAAAATTACGTGGGAGCACAAGAGAATGGAGATACAATTGAAAAATCATATAATCAGGGGGTGAAAGAACTACTTGGCCTAAAAGAGAGATTATTTTTTTTATCCTTGCCATTGAAGTTAGTGAAGAGAGGATATTGCATCTTTACCCTTTCTTTATTCCAGGGTTTGCATTAGCAGCGCGATTGCGAGAATTGTGCAACCAGTTTTCTCAATCCCGCACCAAATTAAAAGCAATGCGGAATGGTCGCGCACAGCTACCAGGAGTTGCTGGCTACGACAAGTGTTGAATCCGCGCTAAGCATTCAGTGATAACATTAGGCCTTGAGTTAATGATATGAATTTTAGCCATTAGACATGTCTCTACCAAAGCTACCTAAAATAAACCGCAAGCTTCTTTGATTTGCACAAATGTTGCACGATATTCTTCGCCAATTGCGTTGTCATTATACATACTTTATACATACGTTGATTGTTAGGATAGGGTGAGGTGATGTGAGTCACAGAAAGATCGTTGAGTAGAAGATGGCATGATTGGTAGATGGAAGAATTGGGATGATGATGGGGTGGCATGTGCAACATGATATGTGCACAGGGATAGAGGATAAGCGAGTACATTGGAGGTGGTAGCTATGATGGGGATAGTAAGTAGGTTAGGTCGATAGAGGTGGGTTGGTTGGACAGAATTTATTTTGGGGAGGATGGATGAGGGTGGGAGAATTGGGATGAAGATCTGATTGGTAGTAGGTAGATTATTTTGTTGGGAAGGGAGGAGGGGTTGGGAAATAATGTTGGGTAGAAGACGGCATGATGATTGGTAGATGCAGGAATTGGGATGAGGATGGGATGGCATGTGGGACAGAAGGTGGGATGGCATGTGGGACAGAAGGTGGGATGGCATGTGGGACAGAAGGTGGGATGGCATGTGGGACAGAAGGTGGGATGGCATGTGGGACAGAAGGTGGGATGGCATGGGACAGAAGGTGGGATGGCATGTGGGACAGAGGGTGGGATGGCATAAGGGACAGAGGGTGGGATATGGCATGTAGGACAGAGGGTGGGATATGGCATGTGGGACAGAAGGTGGGCTGGCATGTGGGACAGAAGGTGGGATGGCATGTGGGACAGAAGGTGGGATGGCATGTGGGACAGAAGGTGGGATGGCATGTGGGACAGAAGGTGGGATGGCATGTGGGACAGAAGGTGGGATGGCATGTGGGACAGGGTGGGATGGCATGTGGGACAGAAGGTGGGATGGCATGTGGGACAGAAGGTGGGATGGCATGTGGGACAGAAGGTGGGATGGCATGTGGGACAGAAGGTGGGATGGCATGTGGGACAGAAGGTGGGGATGGCATGTGGGACAGAAGGTGGGATGGCATGTGGGACAGAAGGTGGGATGGCATGTGGGACAGAAGGTGGGATGGCATGTGGGACAGAGGGTGGGATGGCATGTGGGACAGAAGGTGGGATGGCATGTGGGACAGAAGGTGGGATGGCATGTGGGACAGAAGGTGGGATGGCATGTGGGACAGAAGGTGGGATGGCATGTGGGACAGAAGGTGGGATGGCATGTGGGACAGAAGGTGGGATGGCATGTGGGACAGAAGGTGGGATGGCATGTGGGACAGAAGGTGGGACAGAGGTTGGAATGGCATGTGGGACAGAGGTTGGGATGGCATGTGGGACAGAGGTTGGGATGACATGTGGGACAGAGGGTGAATGTGCGTTATTTGCGGCAAGGAGATTGCATCATTTGCGATTTCTGGTTAATTCATATTTATATATCAATACAAATGTTCTCATCAAGTCGTAGACAGTAGATTCTTCATACTCTTTATCTTCTGCAGGTTAAGTCGGCATTCACAAGGGCCTACAACAAGGATACCCACATGACTCCATATGCGATAGATAGCTTCAAGAAATTAAGAGGCAAGAAGAAAGCCGTGACAGATGAGGAAGGGATGCTGGAGGAGGAGGAAGCTGCATCTCAAGAAGATGAAGAAGATAGTGATGATGATGACATCAGTAGCAGTGCGATGATCAAGGTAAGTGAGTTATTAGTGGTGTGCCACCCTGCTTATTCTAAAGAGAAAGTAATCCAGTACTCCCATCCAGTACTCCAACCCTTCTCTATTTTTGCACCATTTTCATGGAAAGATATAGGCCTATTCGAATTAGAATCAGCAATATTTTGGAAAACTTAATTTAGATATTGTTACATGGCCGAAATTCACGAGTCCATAATGGACCGTCTACTGGGGGATCTTATTGACCAATTAAATACTGGGGGATTCTAGTCTGCATGCACAATTTACACAATGTATGGTGACAAGCGTATTTGATGGTGGGGGTGGGTAAGGTAAAACCTTTTTGGGTAAAATTTTCTTCATCCACTTCAATGAATTATGATAAGCATAATTCTAAAAGCTAGTTCAGTAGTCAAGCATGTCCATCTTTATAAAAGAGGTTTTCAAAAGAAACAAAATGGGGAAGAAAGCATTCAAAAATCTTATGCCGTTAAGGAGATATTCAAGTTTAAAGCTCTTGTCTTTAATCTGTGTAGAAATGACTGGTGTAGTAAATCGACTGTGGAAAGTTGGCATCTTCATTCTGACATTAACAATTGTTATGGTATTTTAAAGAAAGTTTATTTAATTTTTATACTATTTAAATTATTTCCCTTTTAAGTTTTATCAGGTGGTATATTACATATACATCCTAGATTCAGTTTTACTACTTTTTTGACATATTTGATGGTTTTTGTGACTACCAGATAGGAACTTAAAAACCTGAATCATATCGCCACGTACTCCTCTTAACTCAAGCGTGGTCAAACCAAGAATTTGCAACCTAGATTCATAAGAGAAATTCGTTATTTCGGGAATAAGTTTCGTGGCTCTTCGCTGAGCCTGCTCCAAAATCAATGTCAAGTATTACAAATCTGCATTATTTCGTTGCAAATAATGACATTGTTTGACCAATACAGAAAATGTTTTTTTCTCACATGAAACAAACAGGTGGGAATTCTCTTTTGAGTTATGAATCTGAATTCGGAGTTGTCTAAACCACTAATGTTAACAGTTTGACCAACACAGAAAATGTTTCTTTGACAGGTGAAACAAATGGGTGGAGATGCCAAAAAAGAGTCAAAGGGCAAAGCACCCGCCAAAGGAGGAACCAAGGGCAAAGGAAAGAAGAAGTGAAGAGGTCAAAAGGAACCACCAATGAGGAAGCAGCACTGGGTCCAGAGCCGACCTACGAAGATCAGAGATTTCATAATGTTGGTTAAATGCCTTTATGTTCAGTAGATCATGCAAAAAGAGTATAAACATTTTCAGTTCTTTCTTATTTTGGGAAATCTGTAGCCGATTTATGAAATGGCATTCACATGACTCTGTAAATTCTGCAAACTTTTGTGAGGAATCTTGTTGCTACAATAGAAATCAGGTCATTTTCAGTAAATCATGCAAAAAGAGTAAACATTGCAAGTTGTCCCTTCTTTGGGGAAATTTGTGGCCACATTATGAAATTGGTGGCCATTTATTCAACTTTGTAAATGGGGTAGCTTCTGGCTATGATAGAAATACTGGTCCATTCAGTATAGGACATGTGGCGGGAAGATAGGAGCATGTGCTCTCCCACTGTTCAGAAAGTCTTTATTGGGAAATTTGTAGCCGATTGATGAAATGGTCATTCACATGTCTAAATGCTGCAACCTGTTGTGAGGAAATCTGTCATGCACCTCCTCTTCACCTTCCAAATATTGGCATCCAGTACCCTCCTCCACCCACCCTCCCCTCTAAATTTCACACCTTCTGTGGTCACTGCAGTAGGTCTTGTAAAAACAATTGAGTTCATTCGAAATATATTTCAAATGAGGATTAAGCAGTTGCCACCGCTTCAGTGTCCAAGGTTGTATATTTCATATTTGTAAATATTTTTATGTTTTCGGGATGAAAAAATCGAGAATGAAGGGGATGATATTATAAAGCAATAAATAAGGAGCAAAGCCCAAAATTTGTCTAAATGCTTATATAAATTGCTGTGTACTCAGTGTGTAATTTCATGCAGTAAAATGTACCTAAATAGTGCCTTAATGGGAAAGACTTCAGCTGGGATTTTGCAGTATTATTTGGAAAAAATTCAAGAGATTTTTTGATATCGAAAATCCGATTAAACAATCTCATAGATACATTGGTCTTGCATAGGAACTCTTGACAAAATGCAAGGGTCTTTAACGTAGGCAAGATTTGATTTGCCCTTACCTAATATGTACCTTTTGTACAGTGCATTTTTCCCCCAAGGGCCCCCACTTGTGACTTAACCCACCCACTTTTGGTAGGCAAATCCTGCCAATGGTATTTTATCTTCTAATTATTGAGCAAAGGCCACTTCATCATTCAGTGTTAGACTCATCAAGTATGTACTATTTTTTGTAAACAGCACAAACTTTTTACCCACCATGCCATTTTCTTCAGAGACTGATATCATATGCCCACAGGTAATAGTGCGGTGCTACTTTAATTATTGCTGCAGTTTTTTTCCCCATCTCGAATGTCGAAGTATTTGTTATCACATGAATTTCAGATGTAAAACTAATTGTGGGTGGTATACTGGCATTACATAAGTAGTTTGAGATGATATTAACATTTTTATTACAGTAATTTATGCGTATAAGGTATACATGGGCAAGAGTAGGATTTAGAACAGGTCAAGGTGGTTATTATATCTTTACGCAACGGCTTTATGATAATGTTTTGGCATCGCGTTTATATGTGTATTTAATGCACGGGGCAAAGTCCTTTGAACCGTGCATTAAATACGCATATAAACACGATGCCAAAACATTAATCTTTTCATAAAACTTTTGTGTTAAAATTGTTTCAAATGCATAAAAAACAACAAAGAATGAGAAAAACAAAAGGAGAAAAAGTTTACATACCTTTATCACTTATACCTGTTTTGAAAATGAATAATTGTCGTGCATTAACAGTGTTTAATGCACATGTCATAACAATGCGAATACTCCATAGAAATGTTATAACAGCTATTACTTTGAACAATCTATGGGAGAGGTAACCTGACCTTTTTTGTGCTGGTGGACGAACCTGCACATTGTACATGGAAATTTGAGAAACAATACTTAATAGCAATTTTCAGAGGATTTGGAGGGAAAATTGTACTTTCAAGGGGTACTTTTATCAACTTTTTTGTTATTATTTTGTTATTGAAGTTACAAAAAAAAAGTGGAGGATATCTGTCTCTCTCAGAACCCGTGGCACTGGTTTGTTGATGTTTAACGGCACCGTGAGAGTCGGATTGCTTCTGCTTTACAAATTCAATATCTATCAATGCCATTTTTGCTGTCAAATGGCCCACCAATTTCTTTTAAAAAAATTGAGGTTACATTTAGCAAAATGGTTTTAAAATCTAGCCAAAACCATGAAAAGTGCACATCCTTATCTATTTATGCAAATCTGTGATGTATGTATGGGCTGGCCTTCTGTGTTTTCTTATGTGCATCAATCACCTTAATCTTGTCCCACAACTCATTGAAAAAGAGCAGCTGATATCCTGGCTTTTGAATATTAACCAACCAAACCCCCAGTTGTAAGTTTTAACTGTGGAAAGAAAAACAAAATTAAGCCATTGGGTTGCCCATTTATATCATGATATTTCATTAAGTTTCAAGAAAAGAAATTTTATTCATGCAAACTTTTGAATGTACAATTGCACTTAAAAGCTCATTTCTTTAAAGGATCACCAGACCGAAAAGTGATGGCGCTTGTTTGCGAATTTCATGAATAAATTATCCACAAGAGATCGATAAACTTCATGCCTCCATTTGAGGGCAAAGGTCACTTAAATATTCATATAATTAAGAAAATTGCTATACCATTGCGTGCTAGATAAGCATTCAATTTTGGGGGGGCTTACCCCCTAAAAATACGCCCTCACTTTTCGGTCTAGTGCCCCTTTACGTTAACCAACCATGTGGCTTAGAAAGACTTATGATTTTCTTGTTTTGAATACATTTTTATAAAAGACAATAATTTTCATGAAGTGATTTATCATCTTCATCTCTACAAAGGCATTTTGTTTTCATTAAAATAGATATAATTTGTTATTCACTGGTTTGCCAATGTACTACATATGCTAAATTTCTCACTGGGAAAATAAAATACAGCATATAATACTACAGTTGTTGTGATCATTATGAGAATGTTTGTGTAATTAGTTTATAACAGGGGGCGACCCTGATAGACTAAATCCCAGCAGCAGCGGAATGAAACAAATATTAGGGGAGGGAAACTGAAATGGCTAATGAATTTTGCGGAAGCCAAATTGCAAATCCACATTGATGTGATACCTCAAAATAATTAAATATCTGACATTTTATACCAAAATTATGACTGGGCTTAACATGATTAAATCCCCCAGTTCCACTGCCACTGCAGTACCCCATCCAAGAGGCCATGCCTGACCACAGGAGGGGGTTAAACCAATCAAGGACCTATTTTCCATTAAGGAGACATAAACGCCCATTAGCAGGTAATACCTCAATCACGGAAGCCCGAATGCAATGAAGGCCAGACCCCCAACAGGCTAATTCCGAACCTACAGGCTATCCCTCTCCAAGGAAGATATCCCAAATCAAGAATTTCTCTCTTATCGATGAGACTTTCTCCTCCCTCCCCTCATCAAGGAGTCTATTCCCCATCAAGAAAACCCCCATCGGGAGGTAATACCTCACATCAAGGAAGCCCAAATGCAATGAAGGCCAGTCTTATTCCAATTGCCATCCCTCAAGGACATTATCCCCAATCAAGAATTTCTCTCTTATCGATGAGACTTTCTCCTCCCTCCCCTTATCAAGGAGTCTATTTCCCATCAAGGAAATTCCCATCAAGGAAACCCCCATCGGGAGGTAATACCTCACATCAAGGAAGCCCAAATGCAATGAAGGCCAGGCCCTCGAAAGGCTTATTCCAACCTACATGCCATCCCTCCCCAAGGACATTATCCCCAATCAAAATTGTTTATCTCTTATTAATGAGACTTCCTCTTCCCTCCCCTGCATCAATGAGTTTATTCCGCATCGTGCAGTATTCCCATCGGGGATTCTATTCCCCATCGAGGATTCTACTCCCCATAAAGGAGTCTTATTCCCCATCGAGGAGTCTATTCCCCATCGAGGGATCTTATTCCTATCGAGGAGACTTATTTCTTATCAAGGAGTCTATTCCCCATCAAGGGGTCTATTCCCCATCACGGAGTCTATTCCCCATCAAGGAGACTAAAGCCATCGGGAGGCAATACCTCCATCAAGAAAGCCTGAATGCAACAAAGGCAAGACCCCAAAAGGCTATTCCCGCCCTATAAGCTATCCCTCCCCCAAAAAGGCTATCCCCATCAAGAATTTCTATCTCATGAGATTTCATTCCTCCCCCCACCACACCCCCTCCACCAATAAAATACGAGTTTTAGCCACTTCACTGCATAAAGACTAGACCACATTGGAGATTGTCCCTCTTCTGATTACTCGAGCTGGTTAAGCGTAATCCTCATTTCTGAGAAGTCATAAGATATGTTTCTACGTGTCCTGAGCGACTCCAGTATCTTTAATTATATGGTCACGTCCATTCTTATTCTCCTCCGTTATGGCAACCTCGTGTTTGTGATCTACAGACCAAAATTTTGGCAAGAATTGTGGATCCATCGTCCTCACAAAATGTTCCCTCCACATCTTCTGAAACTCCCACACCCCACTGCCCTCTTTCTTCACAGCCTCCACGACTTTCTGTCCATGACACATTCTGAAGTAGTTATTCGCCACCTTTGTTTCAATTTCTTGAGCTTTTTCTATCAAGTCTTGCCTGATTTCATCAACTCCATAATAATCTTTCAAACATTGTTCTAATACTTGAATTCTATTGGCTGGAAGGTTGTGCTGACTTAAGTTGCGAAAGAGGGCTTTCCCTGCAGATCTGACTTTTGATTTGGTCCCATCCTCGACAGTTGATGAGTTTGATTGGACGTCTAATGGGGCGTTGTACTTCTCCGCCAGTCTTTGCCTTACTGCAGTATCATAAATCCATGTGCGCTGATGACAGTCAAGACATAATAGAAGAACATCATGGGAGGAATACATCTTGAGACGGTCAGGGAAATACCTGTTCAAAGGACGTAAAAAACGTTTGGACATTAAAGGCAATTGACCAGTAGCATACATGAAAGGGGGAAATAACCCAGCTTTCTCAAAATGATTTTTGTTCAGTTTGACAGAAAACTTGGTAAGCAAAACCTTTTTATCCAAATTTTTTTGTTCATGATTCACAAAAAGGAGAATTCTTTCAATATCTATCTTTGCCACTCCCAACACCTCCCCCTCCACTACCATGGAATCTTTTTCATCACCTGCTTTCAATAATTACTTTTATAAAATTTGTATGAAGTATTTGCATTGTTATGAGCAGTGCATTAAATACCGTTAATGCACAGCTGATTATTTAGTTTATTCTATTTTCAAAACAGGTAATTCTTTTTTCAATAAAGCGATAACATTTATGTACACTTTTATTGTTTTTCATTCCTTTCTATGCATTTTAAACAATCTTAACACAATTTTTTTATTAAAACATTAATGTTTTAGCATCGTGTTTATATGCCCATTTAATGCAGGCTTCAAAGGACTTTGCACTCACGAATGACCCTCCTCAAGTCAGGACATACTGCTTGGCCAAAGTCCATTGCCCTGTGCAATAAATACACATATAAACACTGCCTCAACATTAATCTTTAATTGTGGTCAGACATCAATCTTGTGTGGTAGAGAGAAAAGTGATCAACGAAATTAGGAGATGCTACTGGGATCTTTAATTCTGGTCACATTACAAATCATAACCACAAACTTACTGTAGCAAATAGTGAGACCACTTTATCCTAATTAAAATAACCACACAATGAGGACTTCATCCATTGCTAATATGATACTCGGCACTAACTTCCACAACAACTAAGGTTTTCAGAATAAAGAAAATAAACAGGAAAAATCTGACCCAACCTGGTTATGTATCAGGTGGGGTCTGACTGTTTAAAACTTTAAGGAGCAGAACAACTAATGCAGGATATACAGTATCATGGCTATAAAGTATGGCACAGATAAAACAACTGGTAAACAAAGTCTACTGTTAAAGAGTGACATCACTAACTCTCTTAACAATTTTACAGGATAATTCAGGGGTCAAGCATGTTCATATCATATAAAAGAGGCCTTCAAAGGAAACTGGTGAAAAAGGCATTCAAAAGTCTTATTCTCTTAAAGGATTAGTTCAGGGGTCAAGCAAGTCCATCTTATATGAAAGAGGACTTTAAAGGAAACAAAATGGTTAAGAAAGCATTCAAAAGTCTTATTCAGTTAAAGGATTAGTTCAGGGGTCAAGCAAGTCCATCTTAAATGAAAGAGGACTTCAAAGGAAACAAAATGGTGAAGAAAGCATTCATAAGTCTTATTCCGTTAAAGATTAGTTTAGGGGTCAATCAAGTCCATCTTATATGAAAGAGGACTTCAAAGGAAACAAAATGGTGAAGAAAGCATTCAAAAATTTTATTCCATGAAGGAGATATTTAGGTTTAAAGTTTGGTATCATTTGTGTTTAAACGACTGAAATCAGACTAGTTGTGACATCACAGCCTCAGATTCCTCAGTCTTTATGTATTGTGTCATGTTTCTTCCTGTGTTTTTGAAAAGAAAGTAGTAAAATGGAATCTCGCAAGAATATTTAAAATTTACCATCTGAACAAAGTTCAATGAAAAATAATTCAAGTAATAAAAAAGTTAAATAAATTTTAAAAATTGTTTGAATGTGAGGACGAGAGCACCAACATTCCGTAGTAGACTTACTACACCAGTCGTTTCTAAACAGACAAGCCAGTGCTTTACCCCTTGCTTGACCTCTGAACTAATCCTTTAAATAGTCCATTCTGTTATGTTACATGTGTGACAAGCTAGAGAATGGCCCCAGTGGATCCCTGGGAAACCCCAGGGGTCCACTGGGGCTTTTCTCTGTTACATTACATGTGTGACCAGCCAGAGAATGGCCCCAGTGGATGCTGGGAGACTCCAGGGGTCCACTAAGGCCATTCTCTGTTACACTAAGTGCAGGCAGAGAATGACCCCAGTGGACCCCTTGGAATCCCCAGGGGTCCACTGAGGCCATTATCTGTTCTGTTATGTGTGTGACCAGCCAGAGAATGGCCCCAGTGGATCCCTGGGAGACCACTGGGGCCATTCTCTATTACATTACATGTGTGACCAGCCAGAGAATGGCCCCAGTGGATCCCTGAGAGACACCAGGGGTCCACTGAGGCCATTCTCTGTTACATTACATGTGCGACCAGCCAGAGAATGATCCCAGTGGATCCCTGGGAGACCACTGGGGCCATTCTCTATTACATTACATGTGTGACCAGCCAGGGAATGGCCCCAGTGGATCCCTGAGAGACACCAGGGGTCCACTGGGGCCATTCTCTGTTACGTTACATGTGCGACCAGCCAGAGAATGACCCCAGTGGATCCCTGGGAGACCACTGGGACCATTCTCTATTACATTACATGTGTGACCAGCCAGAGAATGACCCCAGTGGATCCCTGAGAGACACCAGGGGTCCACTGAGGCCATTCTCTGTTACATTACATGTGCGACCAGCCAGAGAATGATCCCAGTGGATCCCTGGGAGACCACTGGGGCCATTCTTTATTACATTACATGTGTGACCAGCCAGGGAATGGCCCCAGTGGATCCCTGAGAGACACCAGGGTCCACTGGGGCCATTCTCTGTTACGTTACACATGCGACCAGCCAGAGAATGACCCCAGTGGATCCCTGGGAGACCACTGGGGCCATTCTCTATTACATTACATGTGTGACCAGCCAGAGAATGGCCCCAGTGGATCCCTGAGAGACACCAGGGTCCACTGGGGCCATTCTCTGTTACATTACATGTGTGACCTGCCAGAGAAAGTCCCAAATGTATTTTATTGACAGAAATTAAAAATAAATACAAAATTTTTACTGACTTCAACTTACTTCCGATATTCATGAGGAATGATATTTTTACGAATGTAGGAGTCATCCCTTCCACAAACCACGCAAACATTCTCCTTGTCTTGCATGTAATACTCTTGATCCGGACCAGGCACTCCTGCCGGTTCAAATAACAGCCTCACCGTGATTGGATCATCACCAACAAATTCACCAATCCCTTTGTTCACGTACCATTCCGCTTTTCTGCGATCGCAAGTGGTCAGCATTTGTCCGTTCGGGGAGATCAGCTTACAGTTATCATACAAAGGCTGTTTCCTTGCCACAAATGCCCTCGTCAAGGACTTCTCTCTGGGAGTATCTAAATTTGTTGCGTTTTTGTGGCCTTTGGAAGAATATTTTCGGAGGATTGTCTGAGAATTTTCCTTTAAATTTGACATCGTTAACCCCTGACATGAAGACATAAATCTCCTCCAAACATGACCTTCAACTTCTCCATTTCGAAGTTCTAACTTCTCCTGCAGTAGTTTGAAAAAGATTTTGACAGCAACACTCGCATCTTGAGCTGCGTAATGAATCTGAGTAGGGTTCAATTCACTAGCCTCCCAATTTCCGCATCTCACTTTCATTGACTTTCCAAGCTCAAAGTTCAAAGTCAGCGAAGCGAGTTCTCGAAGGCTTCCACTTTGTGCCTGGACAGCACGTGGTAGGTGGCGCAATGCTAAGTATCTCAAATCTAGGCAACCTCTCGTGAGAAGGCAATGGTCTCTGTTAAGCTTCTTTGCATCTTCTAAGATGGCCACGCCAACTTTCAAAATGCTGCAAGAAAAAATACACAATAGGTAGCGATGAAGTAAATTTTATATTCTTAAAAAAAAATCATAGGAATATTTATTGAGAACTGGTGAGTTCTTAGTTTACTTTCGGCATTACATCACACTCATAGAGAAACAAACGTCCAATCATTTACCTAGTAATTACAAGGAATATACAATACTTGAAATGTCTTAAAGGATTAGTTCAAGGGTCAAGCAAGTCCATCTTATATAGAAGAGAACTTCAAAAGAAACAAAACGGTGAAGAAAGCATTCAAAAATATAAATCTGTAAAGGAGATATTTAAGTTTAAAGTTTGGTATCATTTGTGTAGAAACGACTGAAATCAGACTAGTTGTGACGTCACAGCCTCGGATTCCTCAAAGTCTTTATGTATTCTATCATATTTTTCCTGCAATTTTGTGGCTTAAAAACTATTGGATGTGTCAGGAAAGTAGTAAAAGAGAATCTTCTAAGGGTAATTAAAATTTACCACCTGAAGAAAGTTTGAGAAATGAATAAATCAAATAGGGAAAAATGTAAATAAATATTCTTTAAAATGCATTAACAATTGTTAAGAATGTAAGGATAGGTGCATCAAACCTTCCATTGTAGACTAACTACACCTGTTATTTCTACACATATAAATAAGCAGGGCTTTAAACTGGAATATTTAGATTTTGTAATGCTGTCTTGACCATTCCGTTTCTTTTAAAGCCCTCTAGATAAAGTTGTTTGACCCCTGAAATAATAAATTAAATATTACTTAAGAATGACTATTCTAAAATTCTGGAAAAAATCTTGATCCATAATTGATTTCATACAAATTCTCAAAACTTGTTGAAATTTTGCTTAAGTCTCACTTAATAAGTTCATAAAGTGATAAAGGGCTACTCTCTTGCTAGAACCAGACAATCCAAAAAGTTGGGAGTCTAACTCTTAAGTATAACAATAGAAAATTGACTGAATGAGTGACATGATTGGCTAACAATAAAAATAAAAAGGAGAAGAAAGGCTGCTATTGGTCGATAATAAAGTTTATGTCACAAAGGAATTGTCATGGAGGGATCAGCTGCTTCTTAGATATTCATATATATTCAAAAAATTTGATGACATAGGAGGGGGAAAAGGACATGCACCTTACCTCAAAATCTAACCCTCCCCAAGAAAAAGCTCCGAAAAGCTCCTTGGTGCAAGGGAGAGAACTTTTCCTAGGAAATTTTCAAAAATTGGGATAATATTTGTTTTTTATATCTTTTTTTGCTTTTAAAAAACAAAATTGCCCTCAGAAGTGGGCTCAATTTTCACACTTTGTCTTGGGAAGGGGGTCTAGGACCTTCTCTAACCCCCTCACTTTTTAATGCTGACTACGCCCACTGGTTGTGTTAGTACACATCAATGATGAATTTCTTGTTTGTGTAAAGCCTATGTTTGTTTGTTTGTTTGTCTGTCATCAACATATCTCAAGTACTGATGACTGGATTAATATACAATATCAGAGTGTGGTTTTTACTGCTTAAGAATGAAATGATCAAAATTGGGAACAATTTGGAACATGGTAAGGGAAGAAATAGAGGGGTGGGGATGTTTCAGAGTGAATTGTTTGTCACCAACACATTGCAAGAATTAATGATTAAATTTGGTGTGTGGTTTTCACTACTTAAAGAAGATGTGAATAAAATATGGGACATGCTGAACTGATAAAAGGAAGAAATGGAGAGGTGGGGATGTCTTAGGGTGAAATCTGCTGAATTTGCTGAACAAAGAGTTCATGCCCTGAAAGGAAATCCAAACAGTCACTTTTTTGGACTAAAAGAAAATCAACACAATTGGATTTCTGCCATGAAATGATGGTAAAATGTGAAACATGCCTGAAAGGAACTCAAAAAATAAATGCTTAGTTTCAATAAAAGTTAAAAAGATTTTCTAGAAAAAGCTTGGTGAGCCTAGGATTTCTGAGGTAGATTATAATGGGGATGGGGGCTGAAATGGGGGTGAAGGTATGCACTTTTAGAGTGCTAAAATTGTAGTAAGTTCTGTTTTATATGTCCAAAACATTTAACTTTTTGGATACTTTAGCTTGAAATTAGGTTGTATTTCACAAGCACTCAATCCTCTTGAAATTTTAAAAATATGACAAAATCGCCTTTTTTCTAAGATACCTCTAGTTGCAACTTACCTTCTGTCGCTTAGCAACCTCTCCAGTTCTATACACCTTGATTGGAGGTTATGAAATTTGTATAATCTGATCATGACACATAATTCGCTTGATGATGCAAGATTGAAACAATTTCAAAAATATTACAAAATCTCATTTTTTCCAAAATACCTCTAGTTGACACTTACCATCTGTCGCTTACCAACCTCTCTAGTTCTCTACACCTTGATTCAAGGTAATGAAATTTGTATAATCTGATCAGGACATATAATCCGCTTAATGACACAAGATTCAACAATTTCAACAACAACAAAAATCTTTTTTTTTTTAAGATACCTCTAGTTGCCACTTGCCTTCTGCCACTTAGCAACCTCTCTAGTTCTTTACACCTTGATTGGAGGTTATGAAATTTGTAGAATCTGAAGAGGACAAATAATCCGCTTGATGATGCAAGATTACAACAATTTCAAAAATAATACAAAATCTCATATTTTCTAAGATACTTCTAGTTGCTGTTTATCTTCTGTCGCTTAGCAACTTCTCCAGTTCTTTACACCTTGATTGAAGGTTATGAAATTTGTATAATCTGATCAGGACACACAATCCTTATGATAAAAGATTCAAACAATTTCAAAAATATTACAAAATTCTCATTTTTTCTAAGATACCTCTAGTTGCCACTTACCTTCTGTCGCTTAGCAACCTCTCCAGTTCTTTACACCTTGATTGGAAGGTTATAAAATTTGCATAATCTGATCAGGACACATAATCCGCTTGATGATGCAAGCTGTAATAAGGCCACAGGGTTGGGTTTCCTGTGTCCTTTCAGTGTGACCCACTCGCAGTCTAATCCCAAAATCTGGAAGGAGAGGAGAGTATAAAAGTGTATATTAAAACAAAATGTGCATATCTCAGCATGTACAGCTTCGGCATATCAAATTGAGAGGATTAGTGCAGTGGTCAAGCAAGTTGATCCTATATGAAAGAGGACTCTTGTCTAAAAGAAACAAAATGGTAAAGAAAGCATTCAAAAATCTCATTTCATTAAGGCTCTGTCTTATTTGTGTAGAAATGACTGGTGTAGTAAGTCTACTATGAAGGTTGGCGCCCTCATCCTCGCATTCTTAACAATTGTTAATGTATTTTAAAGAAAATACATTTGACTTTTTACTATTTGAGATATTTTCCCTCATACTTTCTTCAGGTGGTTAAATTATGATTACCTTACTTAATTCTGTTTTACTTCTTTTCTGACATATCCAATGGTTTTTAAGCCTTACAAAATCACAGGACATTGAGGAATCTGAGGCTGTGACATCACAACTAGTCTGATTTCAGTTGTTTCTACACAAATGATACCAAACTTTATATTTAAATATGGAATAAGATTTTTGAATGCTTTCGTCACCATTTTGTTTCTTTATCTTTCATATAAGATGAACTTGCTTAACCCCTGAACTAATCCGTTACAGTTACCACATTTAAGCGTGTAGTGGCAACAGCAGCTAAATTGTTTTAAAATGTATCAACAACCACTGAAGTAGCAACATATTTCATCAAAATTGACCATTTAACAAGGTTTTCAAATCTCAGGCACAATATGCTATTCAAAACAGATTACAAGGGACCTTTGTAGTAGTGTTCACACTATAGTTCAAAATTTAGGAGGATTCCCCACCTTCCCCCTTCTCTTTGTATAATTTTTGTAAAAATAACACTGTGATATTTGGAAATTCAATGTTCAAGCATAAAAAGCACTGTTCCCAGAACAACAGAATAAGAAATTGACCTCTACATATACTGTAGATCATTTAGGCTTTCTGCCTGGCAGTCATACATCACAAATTTCTCATGAATTAAAAGCCGTAACTCAAAAAACACTAAAACTTTTTAATCAGCCATAACTCAACCAATAAAAAACTATGCAGCAAGTCCATCTTTTTTTCAATCTTATTCAAAATCCTATATGAAAGAGGACTTCAAAAGAAACAAAATGGTGAAGAAAGCATTCAAACATCTGCATAGATCTTAATATTAAGAGGACTTTGAAAGAAACAAAATTCATTCAAACAACCAATAAAGTTTAAAATTAGGTCCAGCAAGTCCATCTTATCTGAAAGAGGACTTCAAAAGAAACAAAATGGTAAAGAAAGCATTAAAACATCTTATTCTGTTAAGGAGATATTTAAGTTTAGAGTTTGCTTTCATTTGTGTAGAAACGACTGAAATCAGACTAGTTGTGACATCAGCCTCAGATTCCTCAAAGTCTTTATGTATTCTATCATATTTTGTTCTGTGATTTTGTGGCTTTACAACAATTGGATACTTCAAGAAAGTAGTAAAACAGAATCTTGTAAGGGTAATGATAATTTACCACCTGAATAAAGTTCAAAAAAAAATAATAAATTCAAATAGTAAAAAAGTTAAAATACATTTTCTTAAAAACAGTGAGGATAAGAGTATCAACCTTCCATAGTAGACTTACTACACCAGTCATTTCTTATTTCTACATCAATAAGACAAGCTTTAAACTTAAATATTTCCTTAACAAAATAAAAGATTATTAATTCAACTCAGTTGTTAAAGGAATATTTCAATGGGTTTTCATTTTCATATATGATAGAAGACAACTTGCAGAAACAAAATGGTAAAAAAACTATGTTATTATCTTTTTCCGTTGAGTTATAACAGTTATAACAATTTATCGTTTTGGGTGCCCCAGCATTTTAAAAAGTGCAATGTTCTTCGAAAAAAACAGCGTGTTCCCGGTGAGGCCCAGCGGGTTCGGGAGCGGAATGGGCCCAACTCTGCTGCCTGGAGTACAGTATGTCCTTCAATAATCATGCCTTGATTAACCCTTACTTACCAAGTGATGCCGTTTGGGTGCCAAATCAATCATTTAAAAAAAGTGCTGGTAGAGTAAGGGTTAAAGAGTAGGAAAATGTTTAAAAACACCTCGTACAGCACATGTTCTTTATGTATTTCTTAATAAATTTATTTAATCACACTTTTTTACATTATCAAACAGCATTTTTGGTTCATTATAGAGATAGGGTGAAATATATAATTTACAAAAAACATTTTGTTTTTTCTTAGTGTACATCACATTTACAATGAGAAACAAAATCCAGATCATTTTAAAATACAAAAGAAGTTTGGTTGAAATTGTCTCTATGACATTACAGATGTTGCCAATCAGTCACTTTTGTCCAAATAAAAAAAAAAAATTATTACTTCTAAATGGAGTAAGATATTAACATAGTTTTTTTTCACCACTTTGTTTCTAAAATTTGTCTATATCATATATGAACAAATGAAAATCCATGGGAATATTCCTTTAAATAAGTGCCAGTGCACTGCATGGGATTGAGCCAGTGATAGACTAGTGTCCCCGGTGAGGTCAATACCAGAGGTCAAATTTACAACTACTTCGCTGTTCCGAGAACAGTGATTTTTATGCACAAACAGTGAATTTTCAAACATCACTGTTCCGGTGGAACAGTGTTCTTTTCATAGCATGATCATGATCAATGACTTGATTTTGCTCAAAAAATACATGTCTTCACACAAGATTATCATAAAAATAATTTCTTCCAGTAAGAAAAAGTTTTTCTTCCCATCTTGCCTGCAATTGTTAGCACAATTAATCATGCATACACATCTGCTTGCTCACATACTGTACTGTACGACTGTATGCAACTGGATGCTACACCATGTAAATATTCATAAGCAACAAACATATTTGCACTATTAATCAATAAAGTAGTTGTAAATTAAGCCCATTTTGAAGAAGGAATTTGTCCAGTTATCAGCAAAAAAGTTGGAAGCAGTGAAATCTGATCTGGAACAGCATTATTTGAAAAAAAGTACTCTTCCTGAAATAATGGCGGAAATTTTGAATTTCTACCCCTAAATACCCCCTTCTGCTTGCGGAGGAAACCAGGGAATGGATCAACAAATCAAGCAAAAAAACTATGAAAATTTTGCTGAAAACCAAGTTGTCCATTTGAGCAGGTCAAGTAAATGTCATGGTTGCCCAGATACAACTTTTGGTTGTCCCGGGCAATCAAACATATGATTATTTGAGCGCTGAATAGGGGTAACTTAAGCGTGAACGCTCATTGTCAATCTTAAGAATTGGAGCACCTTTAAATCTAACATTTAATAAGATATTTGGTTGTCCCGGGCAACCAGACATATGATTTGTTGAACGCTGAATCGGGGTAACTTAAGCGTGAACATTCATTGTTAATCTAAAGAATTGGAACACCTTTAAAATTAACATTTAATAAGATTTTTTGTTGTCCCGGGCAACCAGGTGTAGATTTGTTGAACGCTGAACCGGTGTAACTTAAGCGTGAACATTCATTGTCAATCTTAAGAATTGGAGCACCTTTAAAATTAACATTTAATACGATTTTTGGTTGTCCCGGGCAACCAGGTGTATGATTTGTTGAACGCTGAATCGAGGTAACTTAAGCGTGAACATTCATTGTCAATCTTAAGAATTGGAACACCTTTAAAATTAACATTTAATAAGATTTTTGGTTGTCCCGGGCAACCAGGTGTATGATTTGCTGAACGCTGAACCGGGGTAACTTAAGCGTGAACGTTGATTGTCAATCTTAAGAATTGGAGCACCTTTAAAATCAACATTTTTTCAATTGATTTTGATCTGGATTTTTTGGAATCTTTATACTTATTCATGAATGTTGTATCAAATCACTCTTCAGGTCACAGACCGTTATAAAGTCATAGACCAATGACCTGTAGACTTACATCACTCTTCAGGTCACAGACCGTTATAAGGTCATCGACCAATGACCTGTAGACTTACATCAGACTCTTCAGGTCACAGACTGTTATAAGGTCATCGACCAATGACCTGTAGACTTACTTTATATGTTCCCAGATCCTTGTTCAGTCTCTCAATTGCTTCAGCACACTGATGCTCATCTTCAACAATCACCACCTCTGATTGGTCAGGATCATAACAAGTCACCTTTCTTCTTCTCCTCCTTGCGATGAAATAAACAATAACTGAGAAAGCAGATGCTGCCAGGAGACTTGTGAGCAATTTTGTGCTCAGACTGCCACTTAAGGGCATTGCTGATAAAAAGTGTTAGGCTACAGTACCTCTGTAAAAGAAACAAAATTCAAAAATGAGTTTTTCAGCATGAAAATTCAAACATAATTGAAAGTTAGGCTTAGATTGACATTAATGTAAGTTGCATCAAAATTGCCATCCACATACAGTAATTTATACTGTACCTGCCAAGCTTCTGCCAGCAGAGTTAATTTCAATTACAAAGTCAAGTGGGCATAACATGTGCTGCAGAAGGGAAATGGAGGGTGGAGGATGGAAGGGGGTGAAGCTTTGCCAGCTAATTAATTTGTAAAATACATTTGAAGGTATAGTATATGGACAGGTAGAGGCAACTTTAGATCAATTGAATTCAAATCCACTAAAAAACATGAAAGCAAAACATTTCATCAAATCGGTTACATTATTGGCTATTTTACAGCTTTTTAAAGATTTGTGTGCAAATATGGGCAAAATACAAATTTTTCTTATATTAAATCCATTAAATTAAATCAGTATGGTTTGTTGATGTTTAATGGGTTCCACGGCAGTCAAGAGTGGAATGTGCGAAGAGGGTGTTAAAAAAATTAAGGTGTAAGAGTTAGGGAGAAAGGAGATGGAGGATTGAGATGGAGCAAAGAGGGGGTTAGGGGGGGGGGTTAAGGTGAATTTGGGAAAAATATTAGAAGAAAAGAGAGGGGTGTATAAGGTAAGGCTTGTTTGTTTGATGAGGGCTTGATGGCACCACGACAACGAGGGTCAAATTGTGCCTGAGAGGTTAGATCATTCTAGATGTAGCAAGGAAAGGGGAGATTGAGAGAAATACAGGAACTAAAAGTCAGAAAGCTGGGATTGAGAGAGGAGGTGCATGGGTGAGAAAAAAAGAAGTAGAAAGAGGGGGGTGGGAGAGGAGGACAAAATATGGTTGTAGAGGGTAGCATGATGAAGGAAGGAGATAATTTTATCCGGAGGATTTTTCTAGAAGAAGTCGGCATTTGAGTTGTGGGAAGCGAGGGAAGCTCTAGGAAGGTTGTACAGGGGGCAAGCAAGGAGAACGTGATGGACTGTGAGAGTGCAATGGAAATTGTTGCGCAGAGGGGTTGGGGGAGCCATAAGGAGGTGGGAGTGAGTGAGGTGGGTGTGACCTATTTCAAGACGGGTAATATGAACATTGTTGACACGAGAGAGGTTGTGGATGGTGGGTTTAATCGGAATGGTGGGCTGGATGACGTGGAGTTTGTTATCAATTTGGGAGTCCCATGAGGTTTGCCAGCAGTCATGAACAAGGGAAGCGATAAGCGGTTTGATGTGGGCCAGGAGAAGGTGCCAAGAGTGGCGGGTTGATGCCGAGATGGAGGAGGTCTGATTTGATGCGTAAGCTAAAGGGAGGGGATAGGGTTTTAGTCCTATCAAAGAGGGTGGAGAAATTGGGGTACCTAATGAGGTAAACAGCATTCTGGGTGTTGGTGAGGACTTTAAAAGCATAGGAGAGGCTAAGTTTTCTACACCTTAGCAGAAAGGGGGGTTCGTTGGCTTCAACATGAAGGCTGGTGATTGGGGAGGTCCTGTAAGCACCCAGACAAAGCCTGAGGGCTTCATTTTGGATGGTGTTGATGTAAGAGTTGTGAGCTACACAGTAGACAATATTGCCGTGGTCAAGCTTGGTACGAATGGTGAGCCTGAAAATTTTGAGGAGAGGATGGCGATTCGCACCCAAAGTGGTGTTAGAGAAGAGGCAGAGAGCGTTGAGGGAGCTGTTGCATTTCTGTTTTATGTTGGTGATGTGTTGCTTGTAAGAGAGCTTGGGGTCTAGAGTTAAACCCAGGAACTTATTATCTTCAACTTTAGGGATGCAATTAATGTTTACACGGGTACCCGAATTATCGGAGAACCTGCCCGATTGTGTGTTGCCCAGTTCCAAAAATACTACCCGGGTGTGGATTTTCAGAATATTACCATTTACATACTGTTAATTTGTCAGAATTGTATCTTAAAAGAATAAATATTAACTTACAAAAATTATAAAGTGTTGTTTCCTTTCTATTCAAACGCAATACAATAAAACGATCACAAATATTGTCACAGATCGCAGAAAATGCCAGAAATGATGTTTAACGAGCGATGTGGCTAGTAACGTGCTAATGTAGCTAGTAGTACTACATGTAATGATGTATACTAATGTCTGACTGTACTAGTAGTGCAAAACTTAAACTCTTGAAACTTCGCGGTAAAAAAAAGTATCCAAACCAGTGCACAACAAGCTGTGTGTGTAGTATGCTGCACAAAAAAGATAATAATGCGGGTGTACATTACCACACTGTTTTGAAAGCGTGTCTACTATTCGTGTTTAAATAAAATCATATATCTTTCACAAACCACATTTTGACAAGTAATAAGGAAATTTAAAGGACTTTTCCTTTGCTGTATTGAAGGATTCCTAGCCGTAGTACAACAAAATGGCTTCAAAAAAAGAAAAGTTGTTTGGAAGTTTTTTAACTTATTAAAACAGAAGGGTCTCAAGAAAGTAGAGCCAAATGCTCTCTCTGCTCGAATACTTTTTCATATTCTGGGAGTAGCACTTCATCACTGCTAAAACATTGCAATTCTCAACATCCAGGACAGTTGGCAGAGCAGGTCCCTGGCCCATCAGGTTTGAAACAGAGTCGTGTTGGGGACTTTTTCGCACGTGTCGCTACCGACAACAAACCATGTTCACCACAACAGAGAAGCGAAATTACAGACTTACTCTGTAAAATAATCTATGAAGATTTGAGGCCTTTATCAATGATCAGGAGTGGCACCTTCAATCAGTTTCTGAACTATGTTGAACATGATTTCTCCATTTCAAGTGCAGATACTGTTCGTAAGAACATTGTCCGATTATATGATGTTCAACGTCATAAGATTATGGAGGAATTGATAATCTCTCTATCGTGTCACTTACCTCGGATCGCTGGACTTCAGCAATCGATGGCGCCTATCTTGGTGTTACTGCACATGGAATGACGGCAGAATGGGAAATAAAGACCCTAAATCTGGGCACAAAAGTCACTTTACAACACCACATTGCCATCAATATTGCCAGCGACTTGCAGGACATGTCACATGAGTGGAAACTTGAAAAAATATTTACGTACGTTTATGACAATGCAGCTAACATGGTCTCAGCCATTTTAAGTTTGGAGCTGTATTCTGTCCCATACTTTGCACAGACTATTCAGCTGGCTATCAATGCTGGGCTAGACATGCTTTGCGCACACTATTCAGCTGGCTATCAATGCTGGGCTATAGACATGCTTTGCGCACACTATTCAGCTGGCTATCAATGCTGGGCTAGACATGCTTTGCGCACACTATTCAGCTGGCTATCAATGCCGGGCTAGACATGCTTTGCGCACTCTATTCAGCTGGCTATCAATGCTGGGCTAGACACAAGGACAGTCTCAAACATGATTGCAAATACCCGATCCTTATCAGGTTTTTTAGGAAGTCTAATCCAGCTGGGGTTCTACTCCAAAGAAGACAAAGGGAAAAGGATCTATCCTGCTTTCCGCTAAGACCAATCCAGGATGTTTGTACCAGGCAGAACTTTACCTACCAGATACTGTATCAGTTAGTGAAGTTAAAGGCTTCAATTTCAGAGACGTTTGCAGAGGAAGCTATGGACGCTGACATCCGCCACCATAAAGCGAAGCAGCTTTGTGACGACGAGTGGTACCTCGCCTAAGAGCTCACAAAACATTTGGAGCCTTTGGCACAGGCAACTGAAGTGGTGTGGTGAGAAATATGTCAGCGTCAGTCTAACCTACCCTGTCCTGTGTGGGCTACTTGAAAAGTTGAATTTATCAAAGGAGGATCTGCCAGCGCTTTTTAACTTTAAAACAGTTGTGAAGAATGGACTAAAGTGACGGTTTGGACTTAATGGTTACGACATTGGAGCAAAAATACCAGTCATTGCTTGTGCTGTGGACCCAAGGTTTATCCTTACTGTGGATGCCAGGGAAGCGGTGTTTCAAAAACTTGAAGAACTTGTAAATAAGTATTACCCCACAGAGAATGTTGTGTCAATGGAGGAGACTACACAGCAAGTCAAAAGACAGTTCTAGAAAATTTGTTGGGAGCGACTTTTCAGAAAGCTCAAGAAGACGAAAGACTGACTGCAGCCAAGGAAATTGAAACATACAGG
The DNA here is from genome assembly GCA_020152595.1 of Chiridota heheva. NCBI lineage: Eukaryota > Metazoa > Echinodermata > Holothuroidea > Apodida > Chiridotidae > Chiridota > Chiridota heheva. Next base: position 248,707 of record JAIGNY010004252.1, read on the forward strand.
AACCTTAAACAGTAAGTACCTACTGCAGATATCCTCAAATGGTGGATGTTGCATGAAAAGGAATTCCCAAAGATGGCATTCCCAGCAAAATTTTTACTGGCAGTACCAGCAACAAGTGCACCGTCTGAAAGATTATTTTCATCAGCAGGTGAACTTTTGTCAAAAAGAGACTCCAATTAAATCTAAAGCTTACTGATAAAATTCTCCTCCTGCGTGAAAATTGCTGCTGCGACAGTTGCCTGCAACTCCACTTCTGTCAGTAGTGATGATGAAAGTGATGAGTAACACACCAGACAAAATATATAAAACTTTTTTTTTTTTTTTTTAGGGGGGGGGAGGGGGAAGGGGGGAAGGGGAACTGTAAGCCAAGAACAATTATTTGATAATTTCCAAGTTTCTGAGTAGTTATGATTAATCATGTTACATGGCAGCATGGCTTGAAAAATCACCTTCACAAAAATACATAGCAAGGTTAAGGTTTAACATCCCAAAAGCATCCAGTGCTGGATATTATATTTGTTTGTTTGTTTGTACATGATCCTCCTTTGCGGGAACTCACAAGACTCCTATATGGAGCATAGACGCCAAGCTATAGCCTGCATAGCAGATGCCAGTCTCGTGTGGCCGGGACGGAAGTGGATGAAGACTGGGTTTTCACCCTGCTCTTTTTAAAAAGTGTTTAAAGAAGCAGGTAGGGTGTGACTGTCCTACCATCAGGACCGACAGCTTAACGTCCCCTCCGAAGGACAACGAGCACCATTCAACCATTGCCACTTTTCTTAACAGCTGAATGAGGAGCAGGAGCTGCAAATGACATACTTCTGCTTTGATGATCGGCGTATCTGTTTGCATAGCTGTGGAAAAAGTGGTTAGACCTGTCTGAGGCTTGAACAGGGTACCTCCAGCATCACAGTCGTGTGCTCTACCAACTGAGCTACCTGACTCCTAGACAGCCACGGCCTTTGATAACCAGTTGTGAACTCACTGGTTGCAGACCGAATGCTTTACCATCGGACATTGTACATGCACCAAGTCTAAACTGTTTCGAAGCTAAACTTGCTAAGCTTGTTGATTGATTCATTTTATTTCATTTTATTCTCATACTTTTGCTACGCTCAGTTGGCGTTCATGTCCTCTAGAAGGATTTTTGCCGACTTAACCTATTCAGATTCAGACCCACCGGGATACGAACACGGGACATGCTAGTGAGAGGACAAAGCACTAACCTCTACACCACCGAGGTGTAAGTAAATAGCATTACAATTTTTTTGTAATTTTTGTGAACGTTTTTCTT
>JAIGNY010004252.1:255000-274240 GCA_020152595.1 Chiridota heheva
GGAAACTTTTTACCCGCTTGGAAATGTTTTCAAACCTCGGAAAATTGGAAATTTGGATAATTTTACAAAATATTCGATTTGTTTTCTTCTCCGAAAGATCCGCTGGGTAATTCTTTAAAAAAATTCAATTATTTTTATTAAAGATTCGGATGATTTTTTGTTTTCAAATTTGATTTAACATATACCATTAGCAAATCTCTGGTGAAAAACAGGCACTTGCTGGTACAACTATAGAATACAGGTTCACCTTGATATTGTCCCCGGCTGGCAGCGCACTTCCGATGTCAAATTAACCATAAATATTCATTAATTCATCGTTCTTGAGTAAATCTCAATAAAGATATGAAGTAAATTTCACGCCTCATCGACTTCGGAAGTCCGCTGCACTGCCGAGGTTTATTGCCGGACTTGGAACAATTTTAACTCCAAATTGCTTTCATATAAAAAGGGATACAAAAAATTCTACCCACTGTGGTGTAGCGGTTATCATACCTGTCTACAGACCACGAGGCCCTGGGTTCAAGCCTGGGTAAGGTAGACACGCCAGTGTACATGGTGTACCACAACTGGTTATCAAAGGCCGTGGACATTGACTTAGTTGTCAATGTTATGTCTGTCCGTACGTCGTACCTGTGTTCTCGTCCGGATCGTATTAAGCGTTTCGTGATAGCATTGTTACTATCATAACCGAATACGCAGGCGACGACCCCGTCATTGTAATTGTGTGTTCACTCGTCGTCATCGAAGGGTTTGTAATTTACAATTATTAGGGACGCAACAAGAGGGTGGGAAGTGTGGGTAAAAACTTCACCGGCCCCGGGAAAAATTGTGATTTTAGGGGCCCCAAGCATTTCGATGATATGACCTATCAAAATGAATAATGCAAGTGGACAATGCAATGAATTATGAATAATGCAAAAAATTGAAGTCGACATCTTAATTCTAATTCTTACCGTTTACAAAACCAATTGTTTGTCTTTCTGTGCCCATCCATTCACAATTCATTATTGTAACACACTTATTACGAACCAATCTGACAAATAAGTGTATTAAACCCATGGCCATTGACAAATTATTCCAATTTTTAGGATTGATCCAAATACCAACCGATCAAAAATGATAGTGTTCTACACGTTATAATCAGGGAGTTGTTATACAGTTATATATATATATATATATATATATATATATATATATATATATATATATATATATATATATATATATATATATATATATATATATATATATATATATATATATATATATATATATATATATATATATATATATATATATATATATATATATATATATATATATATATATATATATATATATATATATATATATATATATATATATATATATATATATATATATATATATATATATATATATATATATATATATATATATATATATATATATATATATATATATATATATATATATATATATATATATATATATATATATATATATATATATATATATATATATATATATATATATATATATATATATATATATATATATATATATATATATATATATATATATATATATATATATATATATATATATATATATATATATATATATATATATATATATATATATATATATATATATATATATATATATATATATATATATATATATATATATAAATAAATAAACCTTACACAAGTACTCCAGTTAAATTTCTGAAAATGGCCACTAATTTTCAGGACTCACATTCCCGGACTCTTATTCTTTTAAATTTAAGCAAAAGTTTTGGAAATTGAAATCAATTTTTCAAAAAATCATCTGAATCTTCAATAAAATAACCGAATTGTTTGAAAGAATTACCAGCGAATCTTTCGGAAAAAATCAATCAATTATTTTGTAAAATTGTGCTCGATGCCACTTACTTCAAGAAAGTTACACGCACATGAGAGTAAATGGCAGACGTCAACTGCCACGAGTGGCGGTTCACGTCTGCCATTTTCTCTCGTTTGCGGCGGACTTAAGGCCCCCTAGTGTGGTCCTGGGGACCCCGGAAGCTTTGCGATTTCTGGGGTAAATTTCGATCAGAATTAGCGATAAAGAATGTTCATTCTGGAGTTGTTTTTATCGGAAAGAAGTATAAACCCATCTTTCATATATAAAAGGGATCATTTAATTTCAAATGCATAATATGTGATGTAATTTATTGGTACAAGCAAAATTTTCTTCAGATATCAGTCTAAATTTTGATCAAAACTATGCCCCATTTCCCAGTGGCTAAAGGGGAAGGAGGGGAAGGGAAAAGTGCTCGCACTCGCTCAAAATATTGTACTTTTCCTTTAAATTTCCAATGTTTTTCCTCAAAATTTCCGAGTTTCCTCTCAAAATTTCTTTTGGCTTTTTGCTCAATTTCTTTACGCTTTTTACTAAAAAATATCGACTTACCCTTCAAAATGTCTGAAGTATTTGCTCAAAATATCTGCATTTTTGCTCAACATATCCGACTCTAGATTCTAATTTGCAAAATAGAAACTCAGTTTTTTTATATTCTTATTTGGAAATCCTGATGAAAGCAATCGGTCTTAGAGAATTTTTGTATTAGATCTAGTCGACTTTTTGAAGTATCAATTTGCTCAAAATATATGAATTTTCCTCAAACTTTCCAAAGTTTGTCCTCAAAATATCCGAAAGTGTCAGTATCAAAGGGAAAAGGGACGGGGAAGAGGGGGTCAAGTACACCACTGCCATTTTCTGCCTGTACCTTCAGTCGGGAATTTGATTTTAATTTGTCAGGTTTGTCGGATGTTGGGAAAATGTGTGTGTTTGATTATTAGCATATTTTTCGAATTTTATCGGGAAAACTATACCCTCTCCACCGACATATCCTGGCGCAGTGCATGCATATGAAATAATTGTGGCTCTCAATAAAATACATTTTAACTCGCTGAAGCTGCACATGTATTCATTAAACGAGTCTGATATGAAAAACTGAAATGATTTGTCAGGTATCAACAGTATAACGTTTATGTTCTGTTTTCTTTTCCGCGGAGGGAGGGGGGAGTGGGGGGGGGGGGGGCGGTTCTATAGGTAATGATTAAATAAACCCAACTGATCCAGAAAGGCAATAACAAATCCCACAAGTATAGTAAAACAAAACGTCCGAAAAATTCTGACTAAATTGAAGGGCTCGACGCGCGGCACTCACGACATACGCATTGCGAATTTTCTATTTGTCGGCATAGATATGTTAATTGTAAGATGAAAAACTGTGTTTGGATTATAATATTTTGTGTGCTATAAACTAGTTAATTATATTTTATTGTCTCAGATCACGACCTAGCTATTATACACATCCCTCAGTACGGGTTGACGTTGGGATTGCCGTACGAGGACTGCCAGCCATCACCAACGGCAGCCATATTAACAAGGCTGGCATCAGTCCGACGGAAGTGCTTAATTCATTTACACAGTATGTTAATAAGTTTTACAAGCAAGTTGCCAAAGAAGTTTTCCGAGAACATGAAAGATCTTCCCAAAATGTCCCGACTAAATACCAAACTTTCCCGACAAATTTGAATTGGGAGGAAGGAAACTTTTCATAGTTTTAATTTTTATAGTCAATCAATCGCAAAACACATACCAATCGTTTTACTTCGGAAAATACAAAAGAAAGCAAAAGGTATTGAAAGCTTCCCACACCGGGAATCGAACCCGGGCCTTGACGGTGAGAGCGTCAAATCCTAACCACTAGACCATATGGGATGGCTGCCAGAAAGTGGAATTATACAATTATAAAGTAACGTAAATATTTTATTAGAGCAGTCGAGAAAAAAATGCTGGTTATTATTGATTATTTAGTACTCTTGCAAAATATTATTTTAAAACAAAAGAAACACTTAAGACAAGAATTATTTTTGACTTATTTTGTAGGTATAATTTGTTCGCTGCGCATATAGTCGTGGCGCTAATTCAGATCTTATTATCTTCTGAATCTAAATCTGAATCTGTTAGTCGGCAAAAATCCTTCAAGAGGACATGAACGCCAATCGAGCGTAAAAAGTATGAGTAAAGAAAAAATATAAAAAAACTAGTGAGCAATACAAGTGTTAGTAAGTTTAGCTTTGAAACAGTTGAGTCATGGAGGTACCACTTTTAAAGTGGTACCTCCATGGTCTAAAGTGGTACCTCCATGGTCTGACGGTAAAGCATTCCAATCCTTTAGTGTGTGTGTGAGGGAAGAAAGAGTGTTTATATACATTCTTTTTGGCCGCGGAACCTGGAAATTAAGGTCATGATTATTTCTTGTATTAGTTCTGACGGTGGGGAAAAGTTCATCTTTGTTGATGGCGACAAGATTGTTATTGATTTTATATAGCATATGTAGCCGGGTGTTGTATCTTCTTGTTTTAAGCAGGGGCCAATCTTTATGAAGTATGTTTTTTACACTAGACTTATAAGAGTAGTCTGCCAAACAGAACTGGCTGCTCTCCTTTGAATAGATTCAAGTTTATCCACATCGCACTGGTGATATGCGGCCCAGACTGCAGATGCGTACTCAAGTACTGGCCTGACTAGAGCTTTATAAGCAGTGGATTTAACGTCGGTGGGACAGTTTGAGAGGTTACGTTTTCAAAGGCCAAGTACAGAGCTAGCTTTCTTGGTTATGTTATGTATATGTTTATCCCATCCAAGTTTATTATAAATTTCAACACCTAGCTATAGGTGGTGGGAGTTGACATGTTTTAGTGGCTGGTTGCATAAGGTATAAACAGGTGATTTAAAGCATTTCTTAGAGGAAATTGACAAGATGTAGCATTTAGAGGGGTTGAAATTCATTTGCCATTGGTTTTGCCATAGTTCAAGTTTGTTAAGATCATCTTGGAGAATTTGTTGGTCAGAGGTGTTATCAGTTGTTTTGTACACAAGGCAGTCATCAGCAAACAGTCTAACTGTGCTGTTTATGTTATCAGGGATGTCATTTACGTATAAAAGGAAAAGTAATGGACCCAAGACAGTATCTTGTGGTACACCGGATAAAACCTGTTTAGAATCAGAGATTTCACCATCACAGACAACACGCTGGATGCGGTTGTTGAGGAATGATGTAAACCAGGCCAGGAGATTTCCATCAATGCCATAGGCGGAAAGTTTGGACAACAGGCGTTGGTGTGGGACTTTTTCAAAGGCCATAGAGACGTCACTGTTTTGGTCAATTTAATTAGAGATATCATTTATTGTTAAGAGGAGTTGTGTTTCAGTCGATCTTTTTGCACGGAAGCCATGTTATTATGCTCATCAAGGAATTTCTAGTGGATTATATGCTCAAGGATTTTACTACAAACGCAGGTGAGGGAAATAGGTCTATAATTTGCTGGGTTTTGTTTATCACCTTTTTTAAAAACGCTACATATGTTTGCTTCTTTCCACTTGTTAGGGATAGTACCATTATCGACAGAGGTTTGAAAGAGATCATTTAGAATTTCATAGAGGTCATCAGCGTGTGCTTTTAGAAACCATGGTGGTAATTGGTCAGGACCTGAGGCTTTGTTGGGGTCTAGGTTATGCAGTTGCTTTTTAACACCTTCTGAGGTAATTATAAGTTGGTTTATTTTGCTGAAGGTGAGTGGTTTAGTTACAGGGATTTGGGAGGTGTTTTCTTCTGTAAAAACACTGAAAAACTGGTCATTTAGAATTATAGCTTTAGTTTTACTGCACTGCAGAGTTTACCATTATTTAGTAGACCAGACACACCTACAGATACAGAGTTACCTCTGTCTTGTTATGGTTTGTGTTACCCACTACCAAGTACAAGTTTACCTGGTACCATTGTTTCGTATGCACGGTGGTGGGGAAGGAGAAGGGCCCTCCGTTGTTACATTTTCGAATATGAAAGACAAAAAAGAGAAATTTTAGGACTTGAATGCATTGCAGCATGTTCTTATTATATGATGAATTCCTTGGCGAATCCGCTAGAGAGTTTTGAATAAGGGAGTGTAGCCTGGGGGAGGGGGGGTAGTCAGAAAATATCTGACTGTAGTATATGCTATAGCCACTACATGGTTGCTATGCGGCCCCACTGGCGTAGCCAGAGGGGGGCCACGGGGGCCATGGCCCCCCAATCCCATATTAACAGCAAAATTCTGGCAAAATTGTGAACAATCAAAGAAATACAGCCTCAAATTTGCAAGTTTTTGGCCTAGGAAGTGCCATTTCCGGCAATCTATAGGCAGCATTTATTGGAAAAATTTCTCTGAACGCTACGCGCCAACCCATGGTGGCGCTCCGCTTAGATACTGTCACGGGTTAAAAATCATACCAATGAGTAGCCCCCCCCCCAAACAAAAAACCTGCCTACGCCAATGGCTATGCCCAGTATGAAAGTGTTGCCTTGCAAGTAGTACCCTACTGAGTGAGGTATTTATCTCACTAGGGATGAGGTGGGGGGGGGAGGGGGCACTTTCATACTAAAGTGGTAGGTATGTGCGGCCCAGAACTTCAAAATATGACTGCAGTTTGAGATTGGTTTGGGGTAAAGTGGTGTGACAGTTTATGATTTGATACCTGCAGTACGAAAATTGGTGATTTTTGATACCTGGGTACGAAAATAAGTGATTTTTGATACCTACAGTATGAAAATATGCACAAAAATTTAGACCAGCAGTATGAGAGATTGGATTTTTGATACCTGCACTACGAAAATTCTGAAAAAAAGGCAACTGCTCGGGTGGCACATGTATATATACCTCCCATAAGAGGGGAGGGGGTGTTGACAGTGATTTTTGCCGACAAAATATCGCCTTTGGTAACATGCCGCGATAGGCGGCACCGCGTATACATGACCGTGTGGGTCCAGTGCTTACTTGGTCGAAGACCCTGGAAGCTCTGAAAATTATGTGATTTCGATGCCTCAAAATGGCTTAAAATTAAACAACAATCAGTGAAGTTAAAGTGAGAAAATGCATTGCCGAAAGTTCAGTTGATGAAAAGTAGAATGAAAAAATCAGTCACGGACGAAGCCCTGGTAAGGGTCCAGGGGTAAAAATCCCGGAAGCTCTGAATATTATGTGAAATTGTGGGCCAAATGACTTTAAAAATAATATAAACATTTCAATGAAGTTTACATGTGGACACGCATGCACTTTCAACTGTCTGACTGTTCAATTAATGAAAAGAACTTTTTTTTTTTTTTTAAGTTAAAATCAATCAGGGCGAAGCCCTGGTAGAGATCCAGGGGCGAAGCCACGGAAGCTTTGAAGATTCTGTGAATTTGATGCCCCAAATGTGTTTTAAAATTATTTAAAAATGTAAATGAAGTTTACATGCATGTAAACACATGCATTTTCAACTGTTCAACCAATCAGGGGCGAAGCCCTTGTATAGGTCACGGGCGAAGCTCCGGAATCTCTGAAGATTCCTTGATTTTGATGCCCGAAATGGCTTAAAATAATACATTTCAGTGAAGAATACATGAGGACATGCATGTATAAAACGCCATATACGAGAGTAGTTTGCTATGGGGTCCATGGCCTAGGGGTGAAGCCCCAGAAGCCCTGCGATAAAAGCTTCAAAATAGGTTTTTGTTTGTGTCCGCATTTGCCGATGTGATTAAATTTTGATTTGATAATACATTTTTTTGCCTCTTGAACCTTAAAAGGTTCAAATTTTGTAGGTTTTTGTTTACGTCAGCATTTGCCGATGTGATTATATTTCATATGATATGGGTGTACGGTATTCTTAAATTATAAAACGGATCAAATTAAGCAGTGATAAAACTACTTAGGAGGGGATGTGTGGTCAAAAATGATCAGAAGAAAAAATATGTTCCTATGATATAGTCCATAGTAGTGACTATAATTGTTTTTGCCCGTTGTATGCATGCCCAAGTTCAAGCCTTGTATATTATAGGATAATATGGTAAACGTTGCCATGAAGCAACACTAAAATAAATTTGGCCCATGTAAAAATTTTGTGGAAAACCTATCGCATATAAAATTAAGAATGATCAAACTTTGAGAGACACAGGCAAAATACTATAGACCTTTTCAAATCTGAATCGACAATTTCCCGGATAACTAATTTAAATAATGTCACATGGGCGAGATTCACGTGTCCTTAATGGACCAATCGTATACTGGAGGAATCTTATTGACCAATAAAATACTGGAGGAATCTTGGCCATCTGCACAATAGACCTTTTCATATCGGAATCGATCATTTCCGGAAATCTAATTTGAATAATGTCACATGCTCAAAATTTACGTGATCATAATGGACCACTCAAATTCTGGAGGAATCCTGATCGTCTGCACAATAGCGTATGAGGTCAAGCCCCTTAAAAACACAATTTCACACACTAATCAACAGTATATGCATACATAAATAGGCACTTTACTGAACTATTTGACTATTCATAGACTTGAATTGTAGCTTAATTTGGTTAGGAAATCCATATGAAACAGAATACTTCGTATAAATTGTGTGCAACTCAATTCACACAAGTTTTTCGATATGCAAAATTTGTCGTCTCGTTCACAGATTACAAGGGATTTGCTGCCGAAAGTTTTCGATACTGCTTCCACCAGTTAACATTTTGTGCTGCAATTTCATACCTGAGGCCCTCCGCACTGACCTGCTGACTGAGCACTAACGTTTTAAAAATTTGAACGATCTTTGTCATTTTACCTCGCATTTTACGTCCTATTGTTGTGTCTAAACTGTTTTTAATGCTTTTAATGTTTCGTGAATGCTGAGGGAATGTGGACCCAACGAATATTCAGTGTTTCGTTCTCAAAAACAGCATTTTTACAAGCACACTAGGCCTGCATCTCGATATATTTAGAACATACTAACTAACGTTACTGTGTCATTAACATTTTAACTTTAAATCTTACCTGGTTATCGCATATTCCTTAATTGCAACAGTCTGAAGGGAAGACTTCCCACCTTCGTGGAAAGTGAAAAACATTCCCTTAAGAAAACAAATATCCAGGCAGAGCAGTTGGAAGTTTGACGCAAATTTACTTTACGTGTGCATACAAGAAAACACTTTTACATTACCTAGGCTTAGGTCTAACAATATATTAGTACGTACGTGCGTACAAGCTCACGAAGGTAATACGTGCGCGTATTGTTGTTGTTTACAATTCTCCATGCAGCTGATTAGTTGGTTAGTAAAAGAAAAATTCCTCCAGCATTTGATTGGTTAAAGTACTCTGACGTTTCACGTTCGGCTAAACTCGGTTTGAAAAGGTCTATTCACGCACGTTATGGGACTAAGCTTATCAAAAAATGTTTTCAAGCGCACGTATCATACGTGCGTTATACATGAAGGAAGTACGTGCGCGTATTGTTGCTTAATTTTTTTTCCTCAAACCTGCATCTGAGTGGTTGGGAAACAAAGGAAACTCCCGCAGCATTTGTTTGGTCGAATTACTGAAGAAATCACGTTCGGTTGAACTCGGTTTAAAAAGGTCCGTAAATAGCGTTTGTTTAAACCTCATTCTGAGGTTGACATTGACCATAAGATCCAAGGAAAAAAACTGAGAATACTCGAGCATTTCTACTATTGGGGGCAGGCAATTGCAACACAAGCCAAAAAGATGATAGGAGTTGATAATCTTCCTTTCTAATCAGCGAGTAATTGATACATTTTCGAATGTTGTTAACAATAACAAACTTTGTCAACATTATTTTAAAATTATAAAGAATGTTCTTAAATTTTATTAGTGTTCCTTTACACATGTTTTTTTTTTTTTTTTTGCATTCAAAAATGACCACTCGCAAGGGTACGAATCGTTATTGGGTTTTGGTACCGAAAATTATTTCTTTGCGGTGACATATTAGAGTTTCTTGATTTTAGAGACCTTTTTTTTTTTTATTTTTTTAAATACCTCTTTTTTATTGCCTGTCATAACAGATTGTGTTGATTATTATTGCATGGCATGTTAGATGATAAAGGAAGCACCTCAAATATTGGTGAATGTTAAAATGCTTCTATTTAGAAAGTTTATTTCGAAAATTTTCAGCAGGTTTCACCATTTCCTTGCAAAAAAAAAAATTCATAAAGATGTGATAAACGCGGAGTTAATAAACTTCACTTAAAAATGATATATTTTCGAATTTTTATTAACAAAATCTAGTAGACGTTAAAAGGTTTTTTTCAGAATTAAGTTAGGATACTTGTTTCTCAGAGTATATCTGCAGAATAAATCTGATCCTAGAGTACTGATGAAAAGAATATTTCTACACTGTACTGTCAACGGTTTGATATATAAATACCAGATCTGTTTCCTATACATTTACACGATATCATGACTACGCATAGTAGTTCCTTTAATTTGTATTGCCGTCAACCACACACTGGTATTCATGGCTAGCGTGGCTAGACACAGAATATCCAGAAGTGCTGATTACACCACGATCAATTTTAAACTCAACACCCCTTTAATGAGCTAAAAATTCAAGGCAAGTAAAGAGCATACATTGTTAAAGTTCAGATATGAGCTTCTAAATCTTCCTAATACATCACATGGTTATTTCTAAAATGTTATTTACTGTTTTCTTTGATTGGCGGCGGAAATTTTCTATTAGGGGCGGGGATTTTACCATATTCCATGGTTTGCCGTACATGCCTTTCTTCCTCTGTGCATTTCAGTTTTTATTGGTGTTCCTATACTACTGGTTCGTGGTGTTTTTGCACTCACAATTGTCCACACGGAGGGGCACGAATCGCTTTATTGGATCTTATATGCGGTTATACCGAAAATTATTTCCCGTTTTTCAAAAGCGATGAAAAAGACATAGGAGCTAATTATAGACCTATTTCAGTTTTATCCTGCTTCTCTAAAGTATTGGAAAGGCTTGTTTTAAATAGGTTGTACTCCTTTTTAACCAAGCATTAAATCTTATATTTGAAGGACAATTTGGTTTTAGACCCCAACATATTACGTCACATGCCATTTTAAAGCTTGCTAACTTCGTAATAAATTGTTTTGAAAATAGACGTCTTGCAGCAGGTCTGTTTTTGAGCCTGTCCAAAGGTTTTCAGTGATTCATTAGACTGATAGATCACTCTCTTTTGCTTCAAAAATTAGATTCGTACAGTATCCGTGGTATGCTTGGTTTGCTAGTTAACTTTCTGACAAGTATCAGTATGCAGGTATGTTTCTATTAATGTTCAGAATTCCTCTAACCTTAAAAACAAATGTCGCAAGGCTCAATACTACGCCGCCATTACACTTTTACAAAGGAATGGTCAAATTTGGACCATAACATGGTCATCTCTGCACCGAACCAACTTTGGTCAAATCAAACAACAAATCTGACCACAATATGGCCAAATTTGGCCATAATTATCATATTATGGTTAATTTTGACCACGTTATGGTCGTTTAATTTTGACCAACATTGGTTCGGTGCACAGCTGACCATGTAATGGTCAAATCTGACCATCTTTTTTTTTTTTTTTAGAGTGTACTATTTCTTTTTTACGGAAATGACCTTCCCTCTGTCTGTCTGTAAGCTCTAAGTTTAATTTTATTCTTTATGTTGATGATACTAATATTTCAAATAATGGAAATAACCTCTCAGATATGATAAATGAAATGAGCACTGAGATGGATAAAATAATTATATGGCTTAGGTAAGTTGCATCTTAATGCTATAAAATCCGTTCTAATACTTTTCCATCCCCAAAATAAAAATGTCGATCTTTTCAGTAATAATCTTGTTATCAGTTGTGATCTTGTAATCTTGTTATTCCGTTTTCACACTCTACCAATTTCCTTGGGGTTGAAATTAATGAACACTTAACATGCATGGGTTCCACACATTGATATACTGGCTAAAATTGCAAAAGGTATTGGTATTATATGCAAATTAAAAATAGGGTTTAGGAGGGTCATTTGCAAGTGCAAAGTCCTTTGAACCGTGCATTAAATACTATGCGTTTTTAAAAACGATTCCAAAACATTTATCTTTAAAAAAAATAGTTTTAGCTTCTTCAGAATGCATCAAAAACAACTAAAAAGAATGAAAAATGGTCAAATTAAAGTTAACATATATTTTATCACTTTATTAAAAAAAAATACCTATTTTGAATGTGGAATAAACCAAAAATGCATGGTCGCCACGCATTAAAGGGATTTAATGCACGGGCCCTAACAATTCAAATACTATATAGATATGTCTCTCTATAATGTTTTGATGTTGCCTTATCTTTCCTATTGTTGTATAGTATGGTGTTTTACTTTTGCAAAACATCTTACATCAACGTCTTACAGAAAAATGTGATGCGTATTATTAATAGTTCACCTTCTAATCTATTCACCGAGCTCTTATTCAAAATAAGTGACTCCATGACTATTTTCCAACTCATTGAGTACTATACGTTCACTTTCATGTTTCAATTTTCTAACACCTTACTCCCAATTAACTTGATGAAGCTTTTGCGCTTGAATAGACATTTCCATAGCTACAGAGCAAGAAATTCCTCAAATATCCTCACCTCTTTATTTAGACTTAATATCTGTCAACACAGTATCATGTATTGTGGCGTAAGTATCTGGAATAAGTTACCATCGTATATCAAGTGTATTAAAAGTCTAGTCAACTTTTTTTTTTTTAATTAAAGAATTATCTTATGTCTAGCTAATCATCTATATATTGCATTTTCCTTGTATCATTTTTGCATATCTACATTGTATACGTAGTTTGCCTCTTTGTATTTTTTCCTATCACTTTCTTTTATATTTTCTCTTTTTCTTCTTCTCTACTTCTTTGTTGTCATCTATATTGTCGTTTTTTTTCTGTATTTCTTACTATTTTTATATCAACCTTCACCTTATCTTCACCTTATCTACTATATCTGGGGGATGGCTCTTTTACAAGCCTCTTTTTAGCTTTCTGGCAATGCCCTACCTTTAAGCGTCTTAGATTTCAGTGTTGTTTATCATATTTTTGTTAATTATCTTAAAATATTCCTCTTGTATGTATGGTTATGTAATGATCGTAAGTATGATCTCTATTTTCAAAAAGGTTGAAATCAAGTTACGTTGGATTGAATTGAATACTACATTCTACAGTACACTTTGATATATCATGTTCCCTTCCAACTTTACACGCTATCATGAATACGCATAGCAGTTCCTTTTTTTTTTTGACACACTGATATTCATTGCTAGCGTGGCTAGACCCAGAATGTTCAGAAGTGCTGATGATACCACTATCAATTTCAAACTCAACACCCCTTTAATAGGCTGCTAAATCAATTTAAGGCGAGTAAAGACCTACACATCATCGTTGGGATATAACTGAGCTGATAATGCTTCCTAACACATCACATGGTTATTCTTAGAATGTTATTTACTGTTCTTTTTATTGGCGGCGAGGATTTTACGATATTGCCTGGTTTTCTTTACATATGCCTTCCTCCTTTTTTTTGGCCTTAGGGCTTATTCATACCTTCATCCAAAAATAGGTCAAAGTTACCTTACACCCCCTCTTATGCAGGCATTTCAGGACACATGATGAAAGTATTTTGTGTTTGGGGAAGAGGGGGTGGGACCTCTGTGGAAATTTAATATAATATTTTTAATTCTACTGGTGGTAAGGGAGAGGGGCGGCGGCTGAACTCTTTTTGCACCAAAATTTTGTTTTACCCAAATTGTTGGGGCTGACCTTTTTTACCGGTTTTCTAAAAGGTTTGAAATAATAAGAATTTTTCGGAAAATTGATTGAATTTTTTCGGAAAGTTGATTGATTTTTCGAAGATTAACCAAATTTTCCCGATAATTGGCTAAATTTTTTGGAAATTAAACCAAAATATTTACTCTCTAATTTTCAGAAAATTGGCAATAAGAGATCCCATCATGCATGCCATATTTTAACTGCTAGTTATTCATTAACTGCTTGAAATTTGATATTCAACAAAGTGGGTCGGGAACAACCGCTCCCACTGCTCCGCTGGCTAAATCCCTACCCTACCCTGAAAATGTACTGTTACTGTGATCATCATTCATTGTGAAGAAATTGCATGTTCTGATCATTTTGCTTGTAAGATTGGTAGTATATGTTGAACATGTAGTAATAACGCCCTATTCCCGTTTTGATTTCATTGGAATATTTAATTTTCTGTTAACAGGTATGTATAAAGTATCAGGATAGCTCAGTTTGAATAAGCTGGACGTTCATGCAGATGGTCCCTGGTTCGAGCCCAGAGACTTTACTTCGTTGCGTTACTAGCGGCAAAATATACCTGGTATTAGCTGGGAAAGGTTTACTGGCGGTGAGGAAAAGAAGTGGCCATCCTACCTCATCATGATGTTGTGGCCTAGAAAGTCACATCTCCGAAGCTCAGTCATGATTATTGGACAATACCTTTAAGGTATCAGAGATTATAAACTATTTTCAATCAATTCATAAGTGAGTTAAGGTTAAGGAGTAAAGCTCGTATTCGAAAGGTACCAGGTCCGACTCTCGTCGTGAGCGCTACATTGTGTCCTTGAGCAAGAAACTTTACTCTACTTGCTTTAGTCCACTCAGCTGTGAAAAATGAGTATTCCAGCACTCCTGGGAAGTTAATCTGCGATGGACAGGGGGAGTTGTGTATTTTCGTCCACTTGCGCCACGGAAGCTGGGGATAAGCACCGGCTCTATTAGCCTAAAATGTCTCGATGGAATTAGCTTGTTTTCATAAGTGACCATATATAAAGCCTCTTATAATCTGACGTGTCACTTTTCGCCAAGTAGACAACTTTTTTTGGTATTAGCTTCATACACATTTGCGATAGCCATGAAATCCAGTGTCTGTAAGATAATGCATGTTTAACAACTAAGCCCCTATCAATAGCCCCGCCTTCTTTCCGGCGAACAAATATTGGCCATGAAAGTGACCTTTGTTTCACTTATTCCAAATGAATATCATTTGTGGTTGGTTTAAATTCACGTTTGCAATAAAAAGCAGTGATAAAAGAATTATCATTCCATTCTTAGAATATTAGCTATAAAGGAGATAATGTGGTACACAGCATAAAACATATGAGTCACAATAGAAATTAAAAGTTTCAATGATATCAAATGAACAATGAAACCTTTCCGGCGGCTTTACATTTTCTCTGAAATGATAAATGCTCGCTACCCGTATATATAGAAAGGTTTTCGGTTTCGTTGATGTCAAAACAAAGATTATATCTATTTATAAATTTATGTAATAGTCATCAAATTTTCATAAAAAGCTAAATAACCTTTTTGATTCCACATACGCCTCAAAAAGCCATGCATTTTTATTTGGCTATGCTAAGAAGTCAATATACCATGCAACCCTGATTTATAGGCTATGACTGTTCGATATATCAAGATTTATATTACTATATGAGAAACTGTGACGATTGCAGAGAAGTAATTTGAAGACACCTATAATCTTCATGAAATTCTATTAATACTCGATCATTGAATTCAGGCATGGTGATTTCATGTTCCGCTAAACATTGATTCGCCGTGCTGCCAAGTTTAGCCAGGCTGCAATAACCTATCAAATTGATGACGTAACAAACTCGCGTATTTCCTTCAATAGTCAAACCTGATATACAATCCAAGGCTTGTAAAACAGTTATGGGAACTTTTGCATCGAGGCCAATCGTCTCCTGTCATTCACGGTTCATCGTGCATATTCATTTGTTATAAATGTGGATGTTTTTATCTCAAAAAATTGTCATTGCTCTTAATTTGCACCAAAAAGCAGCGCCAGTCACCATAAACTGGGAAGGCCGAGTGCGTAATTTGGTTTCCAGTACGAACGTGGGTAATTAACATAAATTATATATTAATTATACATAATTACCGATGTATCATGTTGAATAATGTCCTCGATTACAGGTAAATATCATCTAATTTGGTTTAGGTCTAGTTGATGTTAATGTTTTTCAATGTCAGTATTATGTTTTGCATGGAATTTTTTGGTATGCAAATGCAATACCACAGGACCTCCTTTAAGAAATTTTCACTGGTCTCCAAAAATTGGGAAATTCGTCACTTATTCATACGCCGAGCTCTGCTATTTGGAGCATTTTGTAGGTCCAAAATGTCCCATTTTGATAAGATATTTTCTATTTTCATCATATACATTTTCCCATGTCATCCACTCTGCCAGCCACTGGAGAAAAATAAGAAGAGAAATAACTTGCTCTGGGGTTGAAATAAAAGATCAATTTACCTATAAAGGAAACTTGTACTGCAAATTGGGAAATTATTAACACGAAATTGAAAAATTAGGTAAAAGAAAAAACTGGTTGAATTATAGAATTATTGAGTAAAATTAAATACAAACATAGCAATATTTCTCAAAAATTAGAAATTTATTCAGGAAATTGGAGAATTTTTCCGAAAATCAAGAACATTGAAGGAAACTTTTAGAAAATATTCCCCCAAAATGAGGGGTTTCTCGAAATATGAAACAGATTTCCAAATAATCATCAATAAATCATCTGATATGTGTGCCGCCTCCAATTATCATTTCGATACCTTTAATCTACCTTGGTTTTCTTTTTCCTTTTTTGACAATGTACGAATTATGTAGCGACGAGCGACACTGAGTACGTACGTTAGGTCTATACGTATTACGCAAAAACTATCTGACCATATAAAACATAAAACAACAGTGTATAGCATCGGTGGCACGTATGCAATTGAGACAAAACCACTAAGTAATGCTAATGAACAAACAAATGGTAATTAATTCAACGAATACTCAAATTACATAGGGAAATTGGAGAAAATACCGTTGTCCTGAACTCAAACATACAAATCTATGGCCTTATATACCTAAGGGCGTTTTGTAAACCTGGCTTGGCATACATTTACTATGGATTTTTGGGGTGGCCATGTCCCCGATGCTCCCCCCTCCTCCTGTGAAAAAAAGCTATGCGTGAGCTAAGTTACCAATCAACGTATGGTAATCTTTTTCTCACAACCATATGAACTCAAGTTGAGCATTAATTTTTTTTGGAGACCAGTCATCGGATCTTACCATCACTGGTCTCCAAATTTCACCTAGTGATCTCCAATCTTGTTACCAATTAGCACGTTAAAAAAAGGCCGTGTAATAACATAAAGATAAGCCTAACGTTAGGCCTATGACGCTAGGCCCTTAAGGCTTGAAGGTGGGGTTTTTATAAACAAGATAACGCCTACTGCCTATGAAAATATCACTGGTGATTAGCTTTTATTTTACAATGTTAGACCTAGCATTACTTTGTTATCTGTTTTTTTCAAGTCCTTTGTCAATGACATCTTTAAGCCTTAACAATCAAATATTCATCATTTTGTTTCCTAATTAAAGATTAGTTCAGTGGTCAAGCATGTCCATCTTATATGACTTTGAGGAATCTGAGTCTATGACATCACAATTAGTATAATTTCAGTTGTTTCTACACAAATGATACCAAATTTTAAACTTGAATATCTTCTTCCCGGAATAAGATTTTGCAACGCTTTCTTCACCATTTTGTTTCTTTTAAAGTCCTCTTTCATATTAGATAAACTTGCGTGACCAATGAACTGATCCTAATCCTTTAACGGAATACAAATTTTGAATGCTTTCTTCACCATTTTGTTTCTTTTGAAGTCCTCTTTCATATGAGATAGACCTGTTTGACCCCTGAACTAATCCTTCAATGGAATAAGATTTTGCAATATTTTCTCCACTAATTTGTTTCTTTTGAAGTCCTCTTTCATACAAGATAAACATGTTTGACCCCTAAACTAATCCTTTAACGGAATAAGATTTTTGAATGCTTTCTGCACCGTTTTGTTTCTTTTAAAATCCTCTTTCATATAAGATAAACATGGTTGACCCCAGAACTAATCCTTTAACAGAATACGATTTTTGAATTCTTTCTTCACCATTTTGTTTCTTTTGAAGTCCTCTTCTTATAAGATAAACATGCTTCACCACTGAACTAATCCTTAACGGAATAAGATTTTTGAATGTCATTTTCACCATTTTGTTTCTTTTGAAGTCCTCTTTCATATAAGATAAACATGGTTGACTCCCTGAACTAATCCTTTAATGGCATAAGATTTTCGAATGCCATTTTTACCATTTTGTTTCATTTGAGGTCCTTTTTTTTATATAAGATAAACATGCTTGACCACTAAACTAATTCTTAAAGCCTATTGAATCAAACCACACAAATAAATTATTTTATGAAATGAAATAGATGCCTCTTCTTTTCATGGAGTTTTAATTACTTCTGTCGGATTTCGTTCATATGCCGATAAAGTCTCAAAAGTTTTTTCATAACATTTTTTAATTTTACTTCGTAATCTTGAATTGTTTAACATGTTCCATTACTTCTATATAACAGTTCTGGATCAACCCAAAAAACTGGGTACTTTCAAATACCCAACAAATTGGGTACTTTTATGTGTTACGTTATCGCATAAGCCTACATATTTGACTAACCCACACTGAC
Organism: Chiridota heheva; assembly: GCA_020152595.1. Classification (NCBI taxonomy): domain Eukaryota; kingdom Metazoa; phylum Echinodermata; class Holothuroidea; order Apodida; family Chiridotidae; genus Chiridota; species Chiridota heheva. Next base: position 273,462 of record JAIGNY010004252.1, read on the forward strand.
TAAACGTATGGGGTTTCTAATTTTTCGCTCCGGATTGTCCAAAATTTCACTGGATATCCTGAAGTTTGGGAGACGGATAGTAAATAGATATTTAACACTTTTTGCCGCTGCTTTTTGAAATTCATTGTCGCTTTTTTGAGAAAATGAACAAAACAGATTGCCCATAATCTTTTTTGAGAAAATGAACAAAACAGATTGCCCATAATCTGTTTTGTTCATTTTCTCAAAAAGGCGACGATGAATTTTAAAAAGCAGCGGCAAAAAGTTTTGAATATCTATTTACTACCCGTCTCCAAAAGTTCAGGAAATCCAGTGAAATTTTAGACAATCTGTAGCGGAAAATGAGAAACCCCGTATGTTTCGTGTGGGCTAGTCAAATGTGAAGGCTCATGCAATGACGTAATACATAAAAGTACCCAGTTGTTTGGGCTGCTCCCGGACTATATAACGTGAATGATCTAAAATACATTGTATTGTGATAATCTTTACCTCTATTTGATAACATTAATAATGATGATGATAATGATAATGATGACGATGACGACGACGACAACGACGATGATGATGATGATGACTGTAACGTTAGTGTAATAAACCTCTTTTCAAAATATCATATCCTAATGTTATTACACTTGCCTAACAAAGACTCGACGTACGAAATCGTCGCTGATTTATTACCAATTGACCATTGAAATGCGTTCCAACCGTAAAAAGACGCCAACTTCAAGTAAAGTTTATTTAGTAAATACGTTTACTAGAAATGATATTAACGAAATAAA
>JAIGNY010004248.1:0-22598 GCA_020152595.1 Chiridota heheva
ACCGAGTTATAACAAATTAAAGTTTAAAGAACATTTTATAAAAACAAAGTTGTATGAAAGAGAAAATTGTCCTTATCACTGAAAATCATAAGACTATTTCCTCCAGCTAAAATTTGATTAAGAGAATGATGGGAATTTAAAACCAAGTTGGTCATAGTTAACTACTCCCATAACTAAAAAAACGATTGAAGGATTACACATGAATACGTTAATATAATCTGATAATGAAATTAATAGATTATCTCTTTCTGATTTTACAGATTGAACTAAATATGTGCATAAATTTAGTATAATAAGGTCTTAAAATCAGGTGTGTTAGTTTACCATTTTGACTAAAGGGAGGATGGGGGGGGGTGTAAATATAAGATTTATTGACGGCCTCAAATTAGCATCCCATGCATTTGAAAAAATGGCTCTTTGTATGCCGGTACAAAATCGGTTTCAAACTGTTGTTTTGTTTCGTATTTTTACCGACCTAATACCAGATTTACCGATTAATCTCAAATAGTACCGACGAGTCTCAAAGAGTCTTTGACTATTTGACGGTGTGACACCCTCCCATACCCCCAGAATTTACGCCCCTGCTTAAAATTCAAAATGCTGTAAACTGTTCAATTTTTGAGTGATTTTGAATTTTTCCATATGGTTTATGGCATATCATCTTCCAATTTAGTCAGATAAACATCTGACCGTAGTATACGCTATAGCCATTACATGACTGCGAATGCTCGGTCAGACATCATCCTATATGCATATAACGGTGGAAACCGCTACAATGACTCATAATAGTCGCGTCGCATAATATTTGTGCCGCACTCCTGTTTTTTTTTTTTTAATGCTGTTTCCAATCACGGGTGTCATTTTGGTATAATTGCACGCGAAATAGGTAAGAAGCGGGTCAAGAAGAGGGCAACATAGGGGTAAAACTTCGGATATGCATGCATCTGAAAGTGAAAAAGCACAAATGATGAGAAATAACAGTTTTTATATCGAAAAAAGTTATTTCAAAACATCAAAACAGTTTTGAGTATCACAACCGTTACTTTATAGCAAGGGCGAGAATAACGTCTAAAATAGATATCAGAAAGGAACTTCTTGACCCGCTGCTCTCGTGAAATAGAGAGCATAATTATTGTCTCCATTGTCCCCGTGAGGAGAAGGGTAGGGGTTGCCCCGTGGTTCAGGTGTTTTGGTTTTATTGCCCGTCTATACGTCTTATACGGAAGGCTTTGATATGTAGATCGGTGTTTTTGTATTAAAATTGTAGCCCTATACTTTATAGACAGAAAAAGTATTCTAAATTGTCCCGATTTTTTTTGTCGGACTTATATGTCTAACACCCACTGCGCTCGAAGTCTAGTTATGCTCCTGCGTGCACGATTGAGCAGAGGACAGAATTAATCCAGAACAGAATTACAACTTACGAATTGAAGGTATTCATAACACTTTAAATGGAACTAAGGCTCCTTTTTTCTTTTTAAAATCCTCATTAAAAATATTAAATAAAGAAAGTGCCCGTACTAGATTTTCTACCCTCATTGACCTGAATTCCTTCCACCTTTCCTGGGTATAGCTGAAAGCGCAATTTTCCTTCCCTACCGCGACTAAAAATTGATTTAATTTCAATCGGCCTAAAAATTGCTGATGGCCCTTTTTTTTTAATATTAAATTTGCTATCTCGAAAGTTAGAAAATCAGAATGGAATTTATTTGACGAAGCCAGGCCCGTATACGTTGAGATACGAGAAATGGATGCACTTGAAAGTCGATTGGGCAAGATGAAACTACGTTGCTAAGCAGTGCTTATGCTACATCCAGAATGTTCCAAATTTGTCTTTGTGTCGACCTATTCATGTACACTTTGGACAAATTAAATATGAAAGGAATCTGAGTTCCTTCAAACTCAATTCACCATCCAGAACTTCATTATTGAGGGCCGTAAATACTTGTCCCCAATACAAAATAGTAAGAACGGAAATGGCCCATGTATCGTCATCGCTTCAAACGCCACTGAATTTGTAAATGGTGAAGGAATTCATAACAGAATTCGGTAGATGGTCTCCCCTCCCTCCTCCCCCTCCTTCTCCTCCCAAGATCGATGGGCCCATTGACTATTTCCATACTATCCATGATTAGTTTGATTGTGATTTATCTATCGACACGCTCAATGAAATGCTAGGTGTCCTATCCCCTCCTGTTTTGAATCCCGTCTATTTTTGTTAATTTCGCTAATTAGAATGTTTGTGTCAAAGTGTAGATGAAATGTGATATCTTTGAACATGCGCCCTTGATCGCCCATCAAGGGCGCATTCGGTCCCCTGGACAGAATATCATAGAAAATATGTCCGTCCGGACATAATTTTTTAGAAAATTGTGTCCTCCTAGAAAATTATGTCCCACTAGGTAATTGTGTCCCCCTATCACAGGAACTTGTGTTCCTCCTGAAAATTATGTCCCCGGTTTCTAGGACATACGATCCGGCCGGACAAAAATTTTAGGAAATTGTGTCTCCCCAGAAAATTATGTCTCCCTAGGAAATCCTGTCTCCTGGAAATTGTGTTCCCTCGTACATATTTTCCTAGCATTATTTTTCTAGCATATTTTCTAGCAAATCAATGTCCGGGATCAGTGTTGTAGCCAGCATCCAAGAAGTGAGGTGGTCCGAGAAGGTCCTAGACCCCCTCCCAAGATGAAATGTTAAAATTTTGCCCACTTCTGGGGGTAATTTTGTTTTGTAAAAGCAAAAAAGATATAAAAATAAAGATTTTTCCTACTTTTCAAAATTTCCTCAAAAAAGTGTGTTAGAGGTTCGTATTCCATTCCCCTTCCCCGTGGCTACGCCACTAAGGGGATATAAGTTGCCTCGTCTAATTTTGTGACTCTAAGGATTGTATACAAAGAGTAGGGATTTTTTCGTATTGCATATCTTATTTAAATTCTTTGACAACCGTTTCAAAGGGAGTAATCCTTTTCACCACTTGAAAAAAAAATACGAGGATAGAAGTAATGGTCATCTGGTCATAGCTGGCTTTTTGCAGTAATGTATGATCATTATGTAGACTTCGGAATACAGGGCTTTTTAATGGGATTCTCTATAGACTATAATGGTGTTAATTCTAGCACTTCGGCTAAGTAAATTCAATAAAGGGCAAGTCTTTCCTGTAAGTATTCTATAGTTAATTTTAATACATCTGTCAGTCTGTAGCAGTTCGGGCACGCTTCAGCTTTCCAATCTAGCGTCCCGGGTTCGATTCTCGGTGGGTTTCCTACCAGCACTACACAAATGGTTAATAAACCAGCCGTAAGGGTCTTGACGTAAATACAATTAAGAGGGTCTCACATTAAATATTTTATTAGGTAATTTCCATTTTTATCAAAACTAGTTAGCGGGCACTTCGATTTCCAGGTTTACCTTCCATTCACTAAAAGGATCACGTGTACGATTGCAATATAAAATAACAGGGTCGTTCTTTCCGACGTTTTAAATTCAAATCCTGAGTAGATCGAGCTAAAGATGCATGTAGTTTGTAAGCTTGTGTTTGTCAAAGATACCCGCTTCCTAGAAATATATCCGACACATAATAAACTTCGCCCTATAATCCCCACCTCATTAATACAAAATAGATTAAAACAAATATGAAAAAAATATATATATGTAAAAAAATATAAAAAAAAATACAAAATAAATAAATAATGATAATGATAATAATAATAATATTAATACAAATAATAAATCTTCAACTTCAGCGGAATTTTAAAGAAATCTTCGTCAGTTTTCGGGAAATCTCCTTCAAGTTTTTTGCAAATTTCCTTTATTTTCGTAAAAATGTAAATTTCCGGAAACATTTTCTCAAATTCTTCACTTTCCAGGAAAGCACTGTCAATTTCGATAAATTTTCAGCAATTCTTGCCAAAATCGAGCAACATATCAAACAATTTTACTCATTTTCCTTTAATTTTACGTTAATAATTTCACACATTGTCATCAAAATAAAGCACGCATGAAACTCGGAAATAGAAATATTTTTCAGGGTCCTATGTCCTCCCTAATCTGAAACCGGCCGCAGTGTTGTTGTTTTTTTGTTGTTTTTTTAAGAAAGAGAACAAAGTGATGAAGGTTTTAATTCATTTATTATAAAATAGAATAGATACAATAAATAAAGACGAATATGTTGAAATAAAGACGATCTGCAACTTGGTTCTCCTGAAATAAATTGACGTGCGCCAAATTTGGCAGGTTGAGCTGCCAGATTTTGTATGGCAGACTTATAAATCTAGTGTAACTAACATGCCTCATAAATTAGATTAACCCCTGCTAAAAACAAGAAGCCATGATCTATATCAGCAAACAAAGAATCTTTTCTTGAAATATTCTAAACCATAAAATAGTTTGATTTTCAGAGGTTCCATATTAAAGTAAATTTCAAAAAGTGAGAGTTGAAAGCTCTTTATAAGAACAAAATTAGGGCCCGTTAAGATTCATGGACATAAAAAAGTTTAGTTCAACCACGTACTGAAAGGAACGTGAAATACTTAGTTTAGTCTTTGGTTTTTGAAAATTGCATGTGTGATTTATAAATCATTAATGTGATGAATGAACAAGAAAACACCTCAGAATTCTTTTGTTTTAAATTGTATTTGTTCTGTTAATTTAAGACCTTCAAATTTATTTGCCTTCTCCACTTTGAGCTTAGTCTGTTAGTTGGGGGCATGGTAAAGAGCAAATCCTCTTCATTAAAATTGTATTCCTTTGTTTACCGGGTAAGGGCGGAGAGTTAAACAACAAAGAAGTATCTTCTTTGTTCACGGGGTAAGGACAGAGGGTTAAGACCAAAGAATATCTTCCTTTGTTCACGGGGTATGGACAGAAGGTTAAATAACAACGGATTATCAAAACAAATGTTTAGTTTAACCTGTTAGCACTTTTTAGGTACAGATTAAAAACACATGAGAATAATACCAAGAAGAGTTTATCAAACCTAAACACTGTTAATTTAACACGTTAAAAAACACATCGACTCATTTATTTATATATCAGCTTTTAAACAACGTTTTGCGTTTTTATTAATGCACCAAGCGATTATGTTGAACACTGTTTAAGATAATACAAACAAAGACTTTCTAGATTGTCAGAGGTTTTAAATTAAAAATGTGTTTCAAAAGGAGAGAGAGTAGAAAGTTGTGCGTTGGATCAAAATATGTCTTCTGCCCAAAAAGAAGGAACTTTAATTTGTCATTAAAACAAGAAAATGTGTGGGGCACAAGTCTTTCTAATACGGGCTCTTTATCTGTTTATTGAGTATACTTACTGACTTAGGGATAAAACCATATATTATTCGCCCCCTTTTCCCCAGGTAGGCCTACGTTTTGATATGAAACCCACCGTCTGCTGATGTAGTGAAAAGTTAGACCAGAGAAAAAGTAACATATCCCTGGTTAAACTTAGTACCGTATATGGGAGTATTAAGGTGGAGATAAACAAAACACGTATTTATTTTTAAGCATAGCGCCATAAACGTGAGAAAAATTGCAAGAACGACGATTATGGGCATTTAAAAACATTTTTCTGAAAGGTAATTTAAATCTCATTGCAAACGTCAACAAGTGCCAAGTTCAACCCACCACTCACCTAGCCTAAGATAATCTCCATACTGGCAATTACCTTATACCTTCACCACTTATGTATTCATTGTCCACATGCATAGGCGCCTACCTACTAAGTCAGCAAGTTGTCATTCTCTCATCCAACAGCCATGATTCTCCACTCGTCATCCCAATGTGGCACCTTCTATATTTCTCTTCCTCCAGTGCAACTCTCCCATTTCTGTCTTCCATTAACATTAAAATACATAAAGACACCACCCTTAACTTCATATTTTCCGAAAATTGGAAATCGAAAAAACTGCCCGTAATTAAAAGAATGGTATTTTCGGAAAATTGGAGATCGAAAAAACTGCCCGAAATTGAAAGAAATTTACTATTAAGCTCTGACAATTTCGTGCTTTTTTGAAATTAAACTTAAATATTGTAGACGTTTTCCTCAAATGTGGTAAATTTTCGACTGAAATGTGGTCAAACGTTGGGCTGTTGGGCATATTTGAATTCACTTTGGTACCCGGTTTTGGTCCGATATACATTTTCGAAAACTGGAGAATGATGCGACGGAAGTATGATTTTACGTTCGCCAACTTTAATTGCATAGATGTGCATTCAATTTCACGTATATTTTTCAGTGCTCAAATTGTATTAAAAATCAAACAAGAAACATTGAAAGTACATTGCAATAAACCAGATTTATTTCTGATCTTAAACTTACTTATACTTATTTGACAATGCCTATTTTTCAAAACGACTGCCTCTTTTTAATGTACGTACTGCCGCAATGTGGATAAACAGATAAAGATCATTCTTACTGTCTTAACTATAAGTGATTTTTTTTCTTCAGATTGTATAATCAGGGAGCTACCATTTTCTCCTTCGTATAATGATGGGTATGTGATTTTGCATATATATTACAGTGATATTTTTCAAACCATACTCCTCCATGCAGCAGCTTGGCCAAGTCTACCGAAATAGAATATAAAGTACTGATTAGATGGTATTTTGCAATGTATGTTTGTGGTCAGAAACAAGTGTGTATTACGTTCATCAATAAACTTTTATATAGTCTTCATTTATAGTATTGTGAAATCAACTCTTTTGGGGTTTTTTATATTTTATTTTATGCTACTTTTTCTTCCGAAAAATTAGATATTTCTTCAGTTATATTTTACACTTAAAATTAATACCTAAACGAATTAAAATGATGTATTTCATTGCAACGAAAATGACTGGTTCGTTGAGGAGGCGAAAAGTTTTGTATCTATCAAAATCAATCGTGACGTTTGTTGGAATTTTCGAATACCATATGGAGTGGATTGATGCGTCTACATTCCTCCAGCACCACCAGCTACAAAAAAGAAAAAGAAAGAGAAACCGTTGACCATATTCTTTATGACGTATTCTTACAGAATCTCATTGGTGAAACCTGTTCGTGGTGGTTTGCCCTTGTTCATAGACTCGACAATCACGTTCAAATGCCGCCCTTTGTTATGACCATGCACGCCTCTAAAGTTAAAGACTTCAAGTTAAGTTCATTGGTCAAGCAAGTCAATCTTGTATGAAAGATCCCGAGGACTTCAAAAGACACAAAATAGTACTACTAGCAGACTAGCCTACAAATCTTATTCCGTCTCAGTTGCGTAGAAACGACTGAAATCAAACTGGTTGTGACGGCACAATCCACAAAGTCTTTCTGTTTTTATTACATTTTTCCTGAAATTTTGTGGCTTAAAAACCATTGGATATGTCAGGAAAGTATAATAAAACAGAATATATATAGTCAGGTTATTATACCACCTAAAGTTTAACGTTGATAGATAAACTGAAATTTGTAAAAGAAAGTAATTTTCTTTAAGAAACATTAACAATTGTTAATAGACTTTCTACACAAATGAGACAGAACTTCAAACTTGAATACCACCTCAACGGAATAAAATATTGAAGTAATTTCTTACCATTTGTTTCTTTGAAAATCGTCTGTCATATAACTACACCGAATATATGCACATACTACATATCCACATTAAGTTTACAGAAAAATTTAAAGGAGATCAGAAGAAAATAATACAATAAATCAAATAATGACAAATGTAGGCAAACCTTGTCATTAAACGTGCTTTTTCATTATCACTTTTTTTGTGTTAGTTTTGCTAATGGCAGGGGTGTGACTCAAAGTATTACCAGATTATATGATTATAATAAAGACGACCAGTTCTGATATCTCCGTCGAGCAGACAGTTACTTATAGAGACAGATTGTTCACATGTTGTTCTTATAATGCATTTTTTCACTCGTCAATAGTTTAAATGGATGACCTTCTGGTTCAGCTTCAACCCACCGTTAATCAAGATACAATAAAGGAGCGACGTCGCCGTACTTACCAACATAATAGTAATAGTAATTATTTTATATAGCGCCCTTTCTATACAAGTATATTAGATTGCGTTTCACAAACATCGGAGCTTGTTTAGTATAGGGGAGAGCTGCCCACATGGCGCATCGTCTATCCATTAACTCAGGGAAGTGAATGAACACCGCGTTTTCACGCTTCTCTTCTCGAATAGTGTTCGAAGAACCAGGTAGGGTGTGACTGTCCTACCATCGGGACCGATGGCCTAACGTCCCCTCCGAAGGACGGCGAGCGCCATTCAATCGTTGCCACTTCTCTCAACAGTTGAATGGGCAGATGAGGAGCAGGAGATGCAAACGACGTACTTCCGCTTTGACGATCGGCGTATGTGTCTGCATAGCTGTGAAAAACGGGTTAGATTTGAACCCGGTACCTCCAGCATCACAGTCGTGCGCTCTGCCAACCGAGCTACCTGACTCCTGACATAAAATACTATGCACCAAATAAATACTTGTAGGATGTTCAAAAAACTGTTTAAATAAACTAATTTGTCTACGTTAATGTAATCCATTTGAAATGCTTAACATATCTTCGATTCAATATACTATGTACCTTTAGAATATATTTATGCTAATTATTATAATTTTTAGTTTAATTCTGTATTATTTTTACGGTCAGTAGAAGCTATCTGACAACAAATTGATAACGTCAGTAAGGACTGCTCATGAAATGTATGACATCACTACGATTTATTTTGAGACGAGATCACCCCTTTAAGTTGCCAAAATATGGACATTATTCAGCTATTACGGCTTTTTTTTCTTCTTCAAACAGTAGAGTAGAGACGCACCTGTGGGTAAATTTAATAAGGGAGTAAATCAATAACAACCGAATTGCACTGTTTCCAGGCTATACCTACCTTGTACGCAGATACCCGTCTCACTTCCATCCTTCCAGCAGAAGCATCCTGGGATATCTGGGCATGCTGCGAGGTAACAAAAAAAAAAACACAAGTGAGTCATAGTAGATGACATAGGCGGGATTTGGGGGAACAAGGGATACTTTCCCCTTCCCCACATCTTTGTTAAGTAGTGTTTTAAATTATTGATGTACAGAGCATAGCATCGTTCGGAAAATCTAGCTGTATAAGTTTCTCCAAATCAAACTGAAAAGCCATGGTAAATTTTACAACATATAAAGAACACTTTTCGACTTTAAAAACTGGGAATTTCTTCCCGCCCCTAATTATTCAAATCGACACCGTATGCAACAATTAGCATAACTTGAACTGCAGAAACAAAATACCATTCAAGTTATTTAATATATGTTCAATAGTCATGCACATGATAACTTCAAAATTTGTAAATGAATTAAAGTGAATTAAAAAGGAATTCGTATCTGTCAGGAAAGCCTGGCACGGGTTTGGTATAGGACTTCACGACCCCAGATTTATGACTTTTTAATATCATATTAACTATAAAATATAGGCCTAGGCAACAAAAGAATTTCAGTTGATGAAGGTAGACTAATACGAATTTTAGGCACAAGAGGATGGACTTAAACTGGTGATTTCTCAAAAAACCTTTAAAAACACTTAAAGGAATATTCCCATTGATTTTTATTTAAATATACGTGATCGATTGGTGAAAAAACAATTAATATCTTACTTCTACAAGAAGTTATAGAATTTTAAAGATTTTTCTCGCCCGTGTAAAAAATGACTTTGCACTGAATCTAAGTCATCATTATGATGTAATCACAGCAATTCCTGTACTAACCTTTGAAAATTAATTACCAATTTTTCATAAATCAAACATGAGTTACATGAACAGATCAGAAAACTTTATTGCAAATTTTATTCTACAATATTCTTAATAATTTTTAAGACAAAAAAAATGTTCCAAATTATTTAGAAATATGCAATTAATTTTCAAAGAAATACATAAAAAAAAATACACAAGAAGTGCTGTGCTGACATCATAGTGATGATTTAGACTCAGTACAAAATTCTTTTTATATGGGCCAAAAAATCTTTATAGTTTAATAACTTCTTTTAGGAATGAGATATCAACATGATATTTTCATCAATCTATTACTTAAATTTACCTCTATCAGATATATTAGAATGAAATTTTATGGAAATATTCCTTTAATTTGTCTTAAAATGAATACACCGATACTTCAATAAGAATAAAAGATATAATATTTCCTCAAATTTGTAACCAGCCCCATATATCAGATGTGTGATATTTTTCATGATGTAGCTGGTTTTAAAATATTTCAGACTGCAGAAGAATCATGCCAGTATCGTGCCCTTACATCTACGACAGTGCTACTCGCAGCGCCCCGAATGAATATCTCTTAAATAATGTACACACTGCGTCTGCTTAAACCATTTCCGAAATAAACTTCGTATGTAAAGTATTTGTATAATTGTACACTGTATGTATAAAGTGTGGGGGCAGTGATGCATAAATTTGCGGTGGCCTTGAGACGTTCGATTTTCTAACATGTGGAAAAACCGAACATCGCTGATGTAATGGCGCGAATATTTCATGTCCCCTCCATCAAATAAAATGTCCTCTGCACGTTTTTGTGGATAGTAAATACAGTGTAGGGCCTACGCCAGCGTAAAATAGAATCACACTACATTTAGGCTTATACTAAGATTAGGGGAAACAATCACGAACAATACTTACGAACAGCATTTCCCCGTCCACGTCCGCGTCCACGACCTCGTCCTCGTTTCTCCTCGAGTTCAAAGAGGTTATCATCCTCATAGTAAGCTGTCGCCATGGCAACAATGACGGATAGGACAAGGAATGCGATGAGAATCTTTGATGCCATTTTGATGCTGTTTAAAAGAAGAAAAGGTTTAAGATTCTAAAGGTCTGTGGACACGGAGAGTCGACATTGGCAACCTTATTTCAAAATTCGATTTTTCTACTTCCTGAAAATAGGAAATGAAGCCCAAGAAATAATCGCCCAGAAATTGGCAGTTTAGCAGCATTTTTTATTCTCAGAACTATAATGTAATGGACACTCGTCTCTGTTTTTATCACGTAACCGACATTTCATCATTTAAGCGCGTCTTATAAAAGTTATATTGGTTTAAAATGTACAAATTGCTTTATAAAAGCAATCAAAATAAACACTAACATTACAACACATTCTTCACATGTACCCTTCTGGCATGCTTTTGGTTCATAATAACATTTTCACATCTTGTCATATTAGTTCCTATACTTTGCATACACGTAATAGATACTTTGAATAGAAAAACTGAAATCTATATACTCATACAGCATCATCATACGCAGGTGTGTTCATTTAACTTCATTTTGAGGCTTTAATATTCATCCACATTGGACGAGGGAGTGTCTGCACTAAAGCAGTGATCATACGAGACAAACGAATGTATTGATTTGAAATTCAGAATGATAATATACCATACAATTATATATTTGAAAATGATAGATATAAAGTCAATTTCTTTTTAATGTCTTTTTAAGGGAACTATAAGCGTCAATTAGTATATACGTTAACACACTCCATAGGTATATTGCCACTGCTCCCGCCAAAACCATGAAAATAATATTTAAAAAACCTGATATAAAACTCTTAGCGTGAAAAGTGTCATTAGATCTGCCTAAAAATCAGTGATTTTAGGTATAAAGGAGAAGCGTGAGTTTTATACTCTATTACCGTCATGAAAACTCACGAAAATAAACAATATTCCGGAAGCTATACAAAGATGACAATTCTTCAGTTCTTCATGGGTATACTTCTAAATCTTAAAAACCAAGCACGTCTGTAACTATCCAAGTATGAGGAAACAGTTGTTTTTATCTATCCATGCATTCATCGTTATACACAAAGTTGCATATCATGATAAATCGACCAGGAACTAAACTCTACTATGCTAAAACGTTACTTTCCTAATTGTAACAGCCGTAAGTCATTGATTGCAAGTCGTGAGGAGCTATTCCTTAGACCAGGCTCCTATCATGTGCCGGTACATGTGTACGATAATCTTTCGCAATATAATGAAATGAAATAAAATAATTGAAGATGATACGCCATTATATATTTTAAGGATATCGAACATATATAGGAATTTTTTTTTTTTTTTTTTTTTTTTTTTTGGGGTTACTTTACCGGGTCCCCCTCACTCACACACACATACACACACACACAAACAAACACACACACACACACTTTTTCCAAATGTATATATTTTGTATGATTATCTTTTGTATCTTGACATGAATTTGTGACTTTGCCCCCACTTTTGACTTTCCTCCCTACTTTCGGTGTGTCGGTAGGCAAATTAAGCTTCCTTTTATGGGCAGATGGGCCATACCAACTAAGGCTATCATCCCATAGATATAAAACCTATTTTGTTATTCTAACATCAAAATAGTTCAATCAGAATAATAAACATTCTAGTAGAATGATTCTGTTTTAGTGTCTTGTAGCAATTTCTAGTTCAAATACTACTTTTTACAATTTAAATATATGAATCTAGTAATTGTTAAAGAACGTATGGAATATTACTAATTATGTTTTTAATCATTTCTTCGCAATACCTTTCTGCATGTTTGCTAATTGTTACATGCTTCCAAAGTCGGTCGGGGCCAATAGCAATATCGTATATTTCTTTAAGATTCAAAGCAAAAAGTGTGTGAATCATGACTATAAATTTCAGTGACTGCGGTACATTCTTTACAGTTTTGGACAAATGTATTTCGATCAATTAATAGGAATTAAAAATATTAACAAATATTTATCTTCATGTTGACACATTAGTGCCATTAAAAAAAAAAAAAAAAAACTTGAATTCGTTATACGATTTGCAATTCGTTATTACGAATTGCAATTGGCAATAACGAGTTCGAAAACACCTTGGAAAAATATTGATTACAATGACAATAATGGACTTTCGTAAGCATTGACCTTTTATACAACAAAATAATTAATTTTCATAAAGTTGGAGAAAACCGGATGAAATAAGAGTAACAAATTGGAATAAGGATATACTATAGTCCTATTTACGTTAGATGTAACATTTTTCGTAATACTTTACCTAAATTTTTCAAGTGAGAAAATTTGCTCACACATCAAATCGAGGCTAAAAGCAAACCAATCCAAGCGCAGAGTACCTTTAATGAATATTATGTTTATATGCAATTAAAATATTAATACAAACTTACTCGAAGGATGAAGCTGCTGAAATCCTCAAAAATCGGAAAATTGCTCAGAAGGTGACTTGGGAGATTCTCCTCTGTGACTGACCACTGGCGGGTTGACCACTGGTATTTATTACCATTTACTCAATTATGACGTCACATCGTGTGCTTAATTTCGTGCACGTTTATTAATTATTTCTAAATCAATCTTAACAACAAAAATCGCAAATATAGTCACAGGTGTTGGGTGAACTGCACTGGGTACTACGTCTTGCACGGATGCTCATATACGAACTTAAAACTACGTCAACATTTGTGAACAACTGAAGCGTTAACTTTCTTGCCATTTTTGACATATATGTATGGGCATGTAAAGTCGGATGATAAATCTTCATTGAATTTCACAGATATTAACTTTCAACAAATCAGATCAATCATAATAACATCAACTTCCGGTGACTGATTTTAAAAAAATAGAGATTATACTTTTCTGTCGTGGCCCTAAGAGCGCAACAGGACTAGTAATATAAACTCCATGCTCAAAATCCGCCATCTTTTAAGTGAGAATTATATTAAATATTTCATTAAATGAAAAGAATATGTACTTCATATTAAGTGCTATTTTTTTAAGGTTGTATCTTCATGTTTATACTATGCTACAATCTATTTCAGCAATGCTAATTCAGAAATTAATGGCGTTGTTTTTATTCGCAAAACGTTGAGAAATGTAGACGAACACTTCCGGTGCCAATCCGATATTTTAAAAGCCAGGTCTAAAACGTGATATAAAGAATGGTATTATTTAGACATTTTTACTGTTTCAGAAACATAATAGAAAATATTTATTACACCAAAATATTTTTTGAAGAGCCACAAAGAGATAGGGAAGGAGAATAATATCATTTGAAATTTGAAATGGACAAGGCTAGTCTCATCGGATGTAGTGAGATAACCAGATAAACACCTCTCACTACATGCTGGCAATACTTGAAGTAGGCCTATTTGTATATCAACTATAGTGGCTATAGCGTATACTTTTTCTCAGCGTATACGGTGAGAATGTTGACAACACTGGATGCGGTTTTGAAACTTTAACAGCTAAGTTAAGAAATTGTTAGCGTCCATCACGTACACACTGTAATCTTGCAACCTGCCAAATTCGGCGAAGGTAGAATATATTTCAGGAGAACCAAGTTGCAGATCGTCTTTATTTATTATCTATTTGATAATAAATAAATTAAAACCTACATCACTTTGTTCTCTTTCTTTAGGAGCTTGGTCTAGCTTTTCGTTTTTGAGGGGACTTAAGCCCCCTCCTCCCCCCAAAAATACACTGAAGGCCGTGTTTCAGATGGGGGAGGATAGAGGCGTAGGAGTAGGACCCATGTACGCCAGGAAAGGGTTTCTATTTCCCGGTTGCATGCATGCTTTATTTTGATGACAAAGTGATGTGAAATTATTAAGATACAAGAAAATGCATAAAATTGTTGAAAATTTTGTTCGATTTTGGCATCAATTCCTGAACATTTCTAGAAATTGACAGTGCTTTCCTGGAAATCCTGGAAAGTAAAGAATTTTCCAGGAATTTAAAGAAAATTTCCCGTAAATCAAAAAAGTTTTCACGAAAATGAAGAAAATATTTCTCAAAATAAAAAGGATTTCTCGAAAATTGACAAAAATTTTGCAGAAGTTAAAGATGTGTATTTTATTATCATTTTTTTTGGAAGAGGGGGAGGGAGGGGGCCGGCTATATTATTTTTAGGGGGCTAAGCCCTCCTTAGACACGCCTCTGTTTTCTTTATTACTATCTATACAACAACAAAAAATGCCACGACAGCCCTTTTTAAAAGGTGGTCTTGTAAGTATAAGAAGAGTTTTCATATGATGGTGGTGGCATGACCAAAACAAGTAAAATGAGCAACCAACTTGTGAGCGCTATTATTGTACTTATAAATAGCCATTTGATGACCGATATTTTGCATATCTCATAATCAATTGATCAGTTTCCATAAATCGTGTTGTTTGTCTATTTGTTAGCATTTTCAAGCACCAGATGGAGTGGACTGATA
Source organism: Chiridota heheva (assembly GCA_020152595.1). Taxonomy (NCBI): domain Eukaryota; kingdom Metazoa; phylum Echinodermata; class Holothuroidea; order Apodida; family Chiridotidae; genus Chiridota; species Chiridota heheva. Next base: position 15,209 of record JAIGNY010004248.1, read on the forward strand.
CGTCTACATTCCTTTAGCACCACTGCAGCTACAAAAACAAAGTTATGGATTTATTTAGTGATCAAGCGTATATCAATCTTGTATGAAAGAGGACCTCAAATGAAACAAAATAACTAATAAAAACTACTAAAAAATCTTATTCCGTTAGAGATATTGGTTAAGTTTAAAATTGAGGTTTGCGTGGAAACGACTAAAATGAAACTAGTTGTGACGTCATATCTTCACAATCCTCAGTTTTTATCATTTATTTTTTGATTGAGTGGAGATGGAATCTCGGGAGATAGGCAGCTAGGACGCAGATGTGCAGTGGGTGTCGATAGTAATCAAGTTTCGCTGTCTCTTTTCATGTGCCTTGTATACAGATACCGGTCTCAGTTTCATTCTGCCAGCCAAAAAAGAAAAGAAAACATAAATGAGTCATATGTAATGGAGTTTCTGAATTAAAGTCAGTATTTATGTTGGAGAGGTGTGTGTGTGAAGGAAGGGGGAGGGGGATCAAATAGGGGAGAGGGGGGGGGGGGTAACACACGGCGTATCGAGCAAAGCCATCTGTAGGAAAATATATTTGCAAGTTCCACTTCTACAATTAACTGAAAAGCCATCGAAATCCATGGTAGGGCTGAACTACTAAGTATAAATTGCTTCGTCTTTCAGAAACTGGGGAATTCCTTCCCCCTCCCCAAACATATTATCGATACTATGCACACATACCCAGCACAGCTAACAATAATATGTAGGTATCGTCCCATAAACAAATTCAGAAGTGAACGCCGCCGTGCTGGGGACGTCACTTGTGATGTCATCGATAACACATGTAGGCCCCTATGATTGGTCTGGCGAATGTGTGATCGATAACATCGCAGATTTCTCGCAATCAATAAGAAAAATTGAAAACCGAAAGTTACGTTACCGGTGGCGGTGGCGTTTACTTCTAAATTTATCTATGGGACTGCGATACCTTTCCTTTAGCATTACCTAAACTGCAGAAACAGCATATCATTCACCGATCTGCATTCAGTAGTTATGCACAGGACAACTTTTAATGTGTACATGGATTGAAGTTGGAATAAAAGGAATTCATAATTATACGGGCTCAGTAATTTGCAGTCACAGCTTCTTTAATATTAACTTAACTATAAACTGGGAAGCAAAATAATATCAGTTAATAAGGCCTCGGGGCCCGGTGCTCCGGCCCTCTCACCTCCCCGCCGTTACGCCACTGCACCTGAAAGGATTTTTTTTCTAGTTGTGTGCTTTCTTTCCAGTTGGGGATTAAAATTGAGAAAATTTGGAATAAAATTGGTAATATTGAAGGGAATTTTGGTAAAATTATTGGAATTTTTTTCTTCAAAATTTGGCAACATTTCCCGAAAATTGCGAGTGATTTTCCGATTAGCACTAACCTTTAATGGAAAATTAATATACCAGTGCCATTTTCCGCTTGTAACCGGGATTATTTGGTTCAAGTTCCTTTGAAAAAATAAATCTATGACAAAAGTGGGAGGGGCTGAAGTACTATGACTAGGGGCTAAAGACCACCCCATTCAGTCAATCAAATGTATACAAATAGAAAAATAAATTTACACATCATTAACTTTATATATTATGTGCTTTCAACCAAAGCTCGGGAGTTCAAATGGTTTTCTCATTTTCACTTTAAAACAATTAAGATGTCGGAAGAACAGATGTTTGACGATGAGACGGGAGGAAGTTTAGTAAACACTGAAAGAGAATTAGTTTGCAATACGTCGATATGAAAATTTGGGAGAAAGTGAAACAAAATTATACTCTTGAAGATACGTTATCCTAAAAGAGACAAAGCTGGGTGACCGAAAACGGCGAGTGTTATGTTGTTACAAGATATATTGGCAGCAACAACTTGAGCTTAATTACAAGAAAATATACTATTAACCATAAAAATAGCAAAAAAGTTCATCAAATTTGGTTTAAAATGAACCATTTTGCAGCATTTTGAACTTTTTATCACTTAATATCACAACAACAAAAACTTATTGATTTCCTTATGTTAACCTATTGTAGAAAAATGTTATTTTCCTATGTGAGATTAATTAACAAAATGTGTACTTTAATTTATTTATTTCCCAAATTCATGGATAAAACTGATATCGATTCATATAGATGTATTTTTCCAAGTTTGAAGCATTTTCTTTCAGTCTAGACTTAGCAGTTGATGGTCACCTGTTTCATGTATGTTGTGTATCTTGTGACAAGTGAAATGAATGTATTCTCTCTTGCTCGTGAGATCTGGAGATGACAGGGGGATGTTGTACATCATAAGCAAAGCTATAAGGGACAAGAAGTTACAAGAGAAATGAGCAACAAGTATGTGAGGGACAAGGGGAAACATTAGAAATAAGGGACAAGTGGAAAGATAAGAAATGAGGGACAAGGAATGTAATTAAAATGGGTAACAGCAAGAAATGGTTCAACAATACCTGAGTATAAGAAATAAGTTAAGTTTTACCCAATATAAAGGGAAGGTATTATATGCACTGGGTCAGTTCAAGATTGTCAGTTCTCAGCTCAGTACTGGTCAATTATCATCAGTTGTTAGTCGCTTCATGTCATCTGTAGCTGTCTAGCAGTACACTCACATATTACGCCTGTACATAGTTGCGTATAGAGTAGAAATAGAGAGAAAGAAGTACCTGAAGTTGACTTTGTTCTGTTTCATTTACAAAGTTAAATCCTAAAAGGAACCCATTCGGCACACACGGTACATTATTGTTATCAATTTCTTCACCAACGCTCTTTAAATGGGAGCAGCTGAATATCACCAAGATTCTGAATTTCTATTATACACTCTATCAAAATCTAGGAGAAAAGTCTACAGATTTTCAGCAACTAAAATTTAGGACAGAATTTAAAAGAATTACATTAAAAAAAATTACCTGCCCTCTTTCATTCTTCAAAGTTTAATTATCCATTACTTAGAAAGTAGGGGCTACAGTGGCATGCAAATACTACTGTTCAGTTTAACACTCTTTTCTCAAAGTCCTGTCGTATCATACCTTCAAGTTATGAGAACCTCAAAACAGTCATTTACTTGGCAAATTATGTGACTTTTGTAGCTCATCTCAAAATAATTATCTGTTTTTGATAGTTGTTTTTGAAAAGAATCAAGAAATGTTAGTTTCTGAAGCTTAGAAACTGAATTTGTTTAAATTTGATCTAACTTACAATGAATAACGGTCTTTGATTGAAAAATCTCAATTGAAAAAGTTTTAAATCAATGCTAATTGTGCTATTTTGATAGATCCCAATGTCCCATACAATACTAGGGTTAGTCGTCACTTCCACAAAAAGGTACAATTTTTGCTTTTTGTACCATTTTCTATGTCAGAAGTTCAAGATGCATCAATGTACCAAGGTACAAGCAATTCTAAGAACATATCTTAAAAACGAGAGAATCAAAACAGTCATTTACATGTCAAATTTTGTAATTTTTCATCATTATTGCAAAATGAACATTGTTTTCTAAGCTTTTCATGAAAAAAACCCAACAACTTTTGATTTATCAAGCTTGAAAACTTAAATTGTTTATGTTTGATCTATTTAAAATAAAAAAAGGTCATTGATTGAAATGTCTCAATTGAAAAGTTTCAAATTTATGCTAATTGTGCTATTTGACATATCCAATGTCCCATACAATGCTAGGATTAGGCCACACTTCCCCCAAAAAGGTGCAATTTTTGCTTGTTATACCTTTTTCTATGTAATAAGTCAAAATGCATCAATGTACCAAGTTATAACAAATCTAACGACATATCTTAGAAATGAGAGACTCAAAACAGTCATTTTATATGGCAAATGTTGTGACTTTCGAAGGTTATTTGGAAAATAGTTCCTTTTTTTTTAAGTTTTTCATGAAAAGAAACCAAGAAATTTTGGTTTATCAAGCTTTAAAAATTGAAATTATTCAAATTTTGTCTGACTTAGAATGACAATATGTCATTAATTGAAAAATCTCAATTAAAAAGTTTCAAATTTATGCTAATTGTGCTATTTCGATAGAACCAATGTCCCATACAATGCTAGGGTAGACCAAACTTCTCCAAGAAGGTGCAATATTTGCTTTTTATACCTTTTTCTATGTCATAAGTCCAAAATGCATCAATGTACCAAGTTACAATCAAATCTAAGCTCTCACCTAGAAATGAGAGCCTCATAACAGTCCTTTATCTCTCAAAATATGTGACTTTTGAAGCTTATCACAAAATGAACATCTGTTTTTAAAGCTTTTTGGTGAAAAGAAACCAAGAACTTTTGATTTATTAAACTTAAAAAATTAAATTGTTTATGTTTGATCTATTCAAATTGAAAAAAGGTCATTGATTGAAAAATCTCAATTGAAAAGTTTCAAATTTATGCTAATTGTGCTATTTCGATAGACCCAATGTCCCGTACATTGCTAGGGTTAGGCCACACTTCTCCAAGAAGGTGCAATATTTGCTTGTTATACCTTTTTCTATGTTATAAGTCCAAAATGCATCAATGTACCAAGTTACAATCAAATCTAAGCACATATCTTAGAATTAGAACCTCAAAACAGTCATTTACTTGGCAAATTATGTGACTTTTGTAGCTCATCGCAAAATAATTATCTGTTTTTGATAGTTGTTTTTGAAAAGAATCAAGAAATGTAAATTTCTGAAGCTTAGAACTTGAATTTGTTTAAATTTGATCTAACTTACAATGAGTAATGGTCTTCGATTAAGAAATCTCAATTGAAAAAGTTTCAAATCAATGCTAATGTGCTATTTTGATAGATCCCAATGTCCCATACAATACTAGGGTTAGTCATCATTTCCACAAAAAGGTACAATTTTTGCTTTTTGTACCATTTTCTATGTCAGAAGTTCAAAATGCATCAATGTACTAAGCTACAAGCAATTCTAAGAACATATCTTAGAAACGAGAGACTCAAAACAGTCATTTACATGTCAAATTTTGTAATTTTGATCATTATTGCAAAATGAACATTGTTTTTAAGCTTTTCATGAAAGAAACCAAAAACTTTTGATTTATCAAGCTTGAAAATTTAAAAATCTACTCAAAATGAAAAAGGTCATTGATTAAAAAATTGTTTTCTAATTGCTGTTTCGATTGACCCAAATACAAAACACTCCAGGTGCAAATTTGCTTTTTTATACCTTTTTCTATGTTTTGATGTGCCCAAAAATTCTAGAAATGAAATTGCCATTTACCTTCAAAATATGTGACTTTTGAAGGTTCATTTAAAAAAATAGTTTTTTAAAAATGAAAATTGATAGAATGATGTCAATTGAAAAATCTCAATTGAAAAGTTTTTCAAATTTATGCTAATTGTGCTATTTGACATACCCAATGTCCCATACAATGCTAGTTAGGCCACACTTCCACAAAAGGGTACAAATTTTGCTTTTATACCTTTTTTCTATGTAATAAGTCAAACATGCATCAATGTACCAAGTTATTAGCAAATCTAACGACATATCTTAGAAATGAGAGACTCAAAACAGTTATTTATATAGCAATAGTTGTAACTTTCAAAGGTTATTGAAAAAATAGCTTCTTTTTTAAAAGTTTTCATGAAAAAACCAAGAAATTTGGCTTATCAAGCATGAAAAGTGAAATTATTTACATTCTATCTAACTTAGAATGACAATATGTAATTGATTGAAAAATCTCAATTGAAAAGTTTCAAATCTATGCTAATTATGCTATTTCGATAGACCCAATGTCCCATACAATGCTAGGTTAGGCCACATTTCTCCAAGAAGGTGCAATATTTGCTTTTTATACTTTTTTCTATGTCATAAGTCCAAAATGCATCAGTGTACCAAGTTACACTCAAATCTGGGCACATATCCTAGAAATGAGAGCCCCAAAACAGTCATTTATATGGCAAATTATGTGACTTTTGTAGCTCATCGCAAAATAATTATCTGTTTTTGTTAGTTGTTTATAAAAACAACCAAGAAATGTTGGTTTCTGAAGCTTAGAAATTGGATTTGTTTAAATTTGATCTAACTTACAACGAATAACGGTAATTGATTAAAAAAATTAATTGAAAAAGTTTCAAATCAATGCTAATGTGCTATTTTGATAGATCCCAATGTCCCATACAATACTAGGGTTAGTCATCATTTCCACAAAGGTACAATTTTTGCTTTTGTACCATTTTCTATGTCAGAAGTTCAAAATGCATCAATGTACTGTTACAAGCAATTCTAAGAACATATCTTAGAAACGAGAGACTCAAAACAGTCATTTACATGTCAAATTTTGTGATTTTTGAAGGTTATTGCAAAATGAACATTGTTTTCTAAGCTTTTCATGAAAAGAAACCAAAAACTTTTGATTTATCAAGCTTGAAAACTTAAATTGTTTATGTTTGATCTATTTAAAATGAAAAAAGATCTTTGATTGAAATGTCTCAATTGAAAAGATTTAAATTTTTGCTATTTGTGCTATTCGACATATCCAATATCCCATACAATGCTAGGGTTAGGCCACATTTACCCCAAAAAGGTGCAATTTTTGCTTTTTATACCTTTTTCTATGTCATAAGTCCAAAATGCATCAATGTACCAATTTACAATCAAATCTAAGCACATATCCTAGAAATGAGAACCTCAAAACAGTCATTTACCTCTCAAAATATGTGACTTTTGAAGCTTATCACAAAATGAACATCTGTTTTCAAAGCTTTTTAGTGAAAAGAAACCAAGAATTTCTGATTTACTAAACTTAAAAATTTAAATTGTTTATGGTTGATCTACTCAACATGAAAAAAGGTCATTGATTAAAAAATCTCGATTAAAACTTTTTAAATTTATGCTAATTGTGCTATTTCGATTGACCCAATGTCCCATACAATGCTAGGGTTAGGCCACACTTCTTCAAGAAGGTGCAATATTTGCTTTTTATACCTTTTTCTATGTCATAAGTCCAAAATGCATCAATGTACCAAGTTACAATCAAATCTAAGCACATATCCTAGAAATGAGAACCTCAAAACAGTCCTTTATCTCTCAAAATATGTGACTTTTGAAGCTTATCACAAAATGAACATCTGTTTTTAAAGCTTTTTGGTGAAAAGAAACCAGAACTTTGATTTATTAAACTTAAAAAATAATTGTTTTGTTTGATCTATTCAAATTGAAAAAGGTCATTGATTGAAAAATCTTGATTGAAAAGTTTTAAAATATATAAGCATCGGTGCTATTCGGATATATCCAATGTCCCATACAATGCTAGCGTTAGGCTGCACTTCCCCAAAATTGCATTTTGCTTGTTATACCTTTTCTGTTGATGTAATAAGTCAAACATGCATCAATATACTGAGACAAGCAAATCTAAGGACATATCTTAGAAATGAGAGACT
>JAIGNY010004254.1:0-92500 GCA_020152595.1 Chiridota heheva
GGCCCAAATTACCTAGGAAGTAAGGGCCGGAGGGCCCAAATTTACTGGGGGGGCAAAATTTACTTTTACACCGGTCAGGAGCTTGCAAAAGCCATGTTGATTTCGCTAATATTGTACGATCCATATCATGATTGGACAATGTGCAGTCACGTGATGTTGTTTACAACGGTATCGTAATCTCACATGTACCGTACTCTTGAAATGCTCATGAAATGGCATTCGCACGAAATAGCCACAAAGTTACCCTTCGTAATCCCCCGATAACTTGATAGATTCTTTCAAAAAACAAACATATTTTTCAGATTAAATGGGGAACCTTAATTGTATATCAAAATCAGAATAAAATGAAAGAAATTTAGTGAAGACAGAGCTTCTTGAGGCAATACACGTACATGGTGTTTGCAAGGTTTTGATAATTAGAACCCTGGTGTACAGTATGTAATGTGGTGTCAATCTGTCAATACTGATTTTCTAAAATTCAGCCTATGCAGTAGTATTTTCACTATACTTTTGCTATAATTCATAGGGTTAAATACATTTATATTTGCTTATACTGCTAACATACCATTTCACCAGGGATTTGTTATCCAAAATAACAAATCCCTGATGTCATGTACTTTTTTCCAACTTGTAAAACACATTGTTGCTTTGTAGGCCTTGTGTGAACTTTCATGAGTGAACTATGGATTGGACTCTTGCCTCCTCTGACAAAATTTTAATATAAGTTGAGATTATTTTGGTGAAATACTATGATAGCGATTTAATAAATGGCAATTAATATTAAACAGATTAAAACCAAAAAATATTCGATTAGATTAGGTTATCATTATCAATGGTGACAAGATTGTTATTGATTTTATATAGCATTTCTAGACAGGCATTCCTTCTTTTTGCTATTAGCAGGGGCCATTCTAATTTGTGAAGCATACTAGTGACACTAGATTTATAACAGTAGTCTGTCATACAGAACTTGGCTGCTCTCTGTTGATTGATTCAAGTTTATCTACATCGCACTGGTGATGGGGGTCCCAGACTGCTGATGCATACTCATGTACTGGCCTAACTAGAGCTTTATATGAAGTGGTTTTAACATCAGTGGGACAGTTTGAGAGGTTACGTCTTAGTAGGCCAAGTACAGAGTTTGCTTTCTTGGTGATGTTGTGTATACAGTATGTTTATCCCATCTGAGTTTGTTATCAATTTCAACACCTAGGTACGGGTGGGAGTTAACATGTTTTAGCGGCTGGTTGCACAAGGTATAAACTGGTGATTTATAGCATTTGTAAGGAGATATTTAGAGGATGTAGCATTAAGAGGGGTTGAAATTCACTTGCCATTTATTTTGCCATTGTTCAAGTTTATTTAGATCATCTTGGAGGATTTGTTGGCCAGAGGGTTTATCAGTTGTTCTATACACAAGACAATCATCAGCTTACAGTCTAACTGTGCTGTTTATAATAATAGGATGTCATTGACATACATGTAGAAAAGGAAGAGTAAAAGACCTAAAACAGTACCTTGTGGTACACCAGATAGAACTTGTTTAGGATTTTAGATTTTGTCATCACAGACAACACGCTGAATGCGGTTGCTGAGGAAGGATGCAATCAGGTCAGTAGATTTCCATCAATGCCATATGCGGAAAGTTTGGATAACAGGCGCTGGTGGGGGACTTTATTAAAGGCTTTTGAGAAGTCGAGTATTGCCATAGAGATGGTACTGTTTTGGTCAATTTGTTTAGAAATATCATTTATTGTTAAGAGAAGTTGTGTTTCAGTTGATCTTTTTGCACGAAAGACTTGTTGGAGATCAGTTAAGATATTATGCTCATCAAGGAATTTCATCACATGTGAGTGGATTATATACTCATGGATTTTACTACAAACGCAGGTAAGAGAGACTGGTCTGTAATTAGCTGGGTCGTGTTTATTACCTTTTTTTTAAAAACGCTACACATGTTTGCTTCATTTCACTTGTTTGGGATAGTACCGTTATCTACAGAGGTTTGGAAGAGATCAGTTAGGATTTCCTAAAGGTCTTCCGCATATGTTTTTAAGAACCATGGTGGTATTTGGTCAGGACCTGAGGCTTTGTTTGGGTCTAGGTTGTGCAGTTGCTTTTTGACACCTTCTGGAGTGATTATAGGTTGGTTTATTTTGTTGGTAATGAGTGGTTTAGTTACAGGGATTTGAAAGGTGTCTTTTTCTGTGAAAACGCTGAAAAACTGGTTGTTTAGAATGTTAGCTTTGATAGCGATTATGTCACTATGTGACCTTTGACATGTACTGCTAAAAACTTCTTGTAATTTGACGTTGACGGAGGCAAAAGCTGGTTTAAAATCGTCGCCAAAACGAATCAAAACGATCGTGAATAGCTTGTGTGAAGATGTCTATATGCATCTGACATCGATTATAATCATTTATGGTGAAGAAAAAGGTAAAATGGTTTTGTTTTCATAAAGATCTACGGTAGTTTCATCTATGCCTCCGCCCACAAACTTTACTTGAGGCATCTCGAGGTTACTGAAAACACTGCCCTAAGGCTCTGCCTTGGCACCACCCATACCACCCCCATCACCAGTCTTCATGTAGAGGCCAATGAACTCCCCTGTGACCTCAGGTGCACCAATTCCAGCCTCTTCTTTGCTCTTCGTATCCTCACCGATCCACGGAACCCTTGCTTCCTTTCCATTCGCTCTCCCTCCTTCACCAACCTCTTCAACCTCAACAAACGCATCCCCCACCTTTCGGGATGCGGATGCACTCTCACTTCACCAAAGCCAACATCAACATTTTCTCGATTGCCAGGCACACTATCCCTCCCATGCCCACTTGGGTCATCAATCCCCCCAAGGTTTTCCTTGGCCTTTCCTCCTACACGAAAGCTCTCCACAACACAGCCTTCTTTCGCTCCAAATACCGCCAGCTCAGTAGACGTTTTCATGACTTTTCTTTACTTTTCACTGACGGCTTCACACGGAAAGGCTCCTCTGCAGCCACCGCCTGTCCTGGCCTTAATCTTTCTGCCCCCACTTTTGTCTCTTCTCCGACTTAAAATCCGTTCTCACTGCATCCCCAACATGCTCTGGTCCAATCCACTCATCCTACAAATCCTTAACAAACTTCACGCTCTTTCCTGGATTCCCAGTCACGTCGACATTTCTGGCAAAGAGAGAGTTGACAGAGCTGCCAACAACACTCTTGAATCACATCTCTCCTTTCCCTATCCTGCACTCAGACCTCCGTTTCTCTATTTCCAGCTACCTCAGTAAGACCTGGCAAGACTCCTGGAATCTCGAGACCAGTAACAAACTTCACACCATCAAACCCAAAGTCGGGACCAACACCCCCTGCAGAGTCGCAATTGCAGGAGGACGTTGTTATCACCCGCATTCGCCTCGGCCACACCTTTGTCACCCACTCTCACCTACTTTCCAGCTCCACTGCTCCTCTCTGCCCTAAATGCAACACTGATCTCTTGATCAAGTATATCCTCGTAACCTGTCCGTTATACCTGATCTCACCTCTCCCCATCCATCTCAATAGCCGATCTTTTCAAGAACAATCCTACCTCCAACTTCACTTTTTTTTTTAAGATCTTCAAATTGAGATTTTCCAATGTTTAATACAACGCTTTAATAAAACAGTACAGCAGGGTATAGGTTTTTGTAGTACCTTCAGACGGTGAGCCATCACTAATGGCAGCCATACTAACATGGCTAGCATCAGTTCAATGGTACTACGGGAAGTACTAGGGTAAGCCCTGTGGTTTTTGTCCACTTAAGGATCAATCAATGCACTAATGTATACAGAAAAATTGTTTCAAATTTATTAATACTTTAAGAGTAATACCTGTAAGTTTTCCTAGCATTTTTTGTGTCAGAATCCGTCCACTTTTGTCAGTTTTCGTCCACTGATGCCTAATTTCATCCACCTAATTAATTATGCTAATTAAGCATGTAAAACATTAATCAGCACAATCTTTAAACAATTGTATAGGTAATCACCATTGGTTTTTAATATTTCATACCAAAGTAAAGGGTCCAAATTAAAGCAATTAAACATACATAACATGAATTTTTGGGTCTTAATTTTAATGTACAGTCACAGTGTCATCTTGATAAAATAATGTGTAATTCACCTTTAGTACACAATTTCCATATGGTGGACAGATGCTGGCTAGACTTAGAATTGTTCATGCCAGTAATCAACCACCCAACTACATTAGGAAGGACAAACTTAAATAAAGGCCTTGACAATTGAATTGAGCAATTCAAAACCAGATCTCAGGTTGATGTATGTACACTTAAGCATTACAGTAAGTGTGTAGGATATACTTGAAATAGCAACCATAAGGGTCAGTCATTAGTGTTCGGCTGCATAGCAAAAACCTCAAATTTTGACTCTTATTTAAAAACTTTTACATTTCTGGTGATACAACTCTTAAAAATGGAAAGATAAATACTCTTATTTAAAAACTCTTACACTCCTGGTCATGCAACTCTTAAAAATGGAAAGATGATCAAGAGTTTGATTTTTTGTAGTAGCTTGATTTTGGTAATAAAAAAAATGACTGGAATTTCATTTTTAATGCCTCAGAAAGTTATATAAAAAAAAAAAAATAGCGGGAATATTCCTTTAATGGGTTTCCTTTCAACAGAGTTTGTGGAAGAAGCTCAACTTTTGGAGTGAAATATGAATTTCTCAGAGAACATTGAAATCAGGTTGCTGCATGTGTTCTTTTGAGTATTTCCAGTCATTTACATCAATAATTCAAATCTTAGCATTTATTTTATCTTGTTTTCAGGGATTGACCTCCTTTGAGGGAATTTCCTGCTGCTATAGCAACACTCTTTGCAGCAACCCTAACATCGGCAGATAAGACCTGGTCAACCATGGGTAACCTTTTCGGCAAACCTAAAAAGTCACGAGTAACAGAACAGGACAAAGCTGTCTTGGTGAGTTGTCTTCCTGAATTGATACCATGGAATGATCTAACCTCTCTGGAATGATCTAGCTGCTGCTGCTTCCCTCTACAACGGTATTTAGTCCTCCTCTTCCAGCCCCCTCTTTCTACTTTTTTCACCAGTGCACTTCCTCTCTCAATCCCAGCTTCCTGGCTTTTTGATCCCGTGTTTCTTTCAGTTTCCCCCTAATTTTTTTTTTTGTTCCTACCTCTGGAATGATCCAGCCTCTCAGGCACAATTTGACCCTCGCTGTTGTGGTGCCGTTAAGCCTTCATCAAACAAACAAACAAACAAGCAAACGAACATGTTACAGTAGTTGGTCGTCCAAATGGAATGTGAAATTCATCATAATCATGTGACACAGAATATCAGCACTGTAGGTAAACAGGAGCTTTCAGGAGAGTAACCATCCTGTGGTTCTTTGACTTGGCATCGACACGACTTTTGCTGCTGACAAGTCTCATCAAATCATTCGATTGTTTCAAAATTAATTACGATTCAGTTTTTGCTAAAACGGATTATATTGCAGCAAGTGGTATACCTATATTTACTATCATTCTCTTTTGGCTCTTAGCATTTTGGTTCCGATGATTCTGTAGAGTAAGTGTACACATTTTTTCTCCATTATCTCTCGTGTTGCAGCCATTTACAGTGTACACTTTAAATAAAAGTTAGATGCGCTTAAAGTTTAGGACATAACTGTTTATCAAAATAAGGCTAGATAAAATAAGTACACTTGCAGAAAATAGTGTGTGTCCTTTTTTTTATCTTTTAGTTTTTTATTTCAAATTAAAGAGCAAATGTAATTGAAGAAAAAATATTTGAATTACTAGATTAAAACGAATTTTGCTTATGTAATTTAGCTTTTCTTTCATGAGTATTTTTCTTCCATATATTTTCATAACATAAAGTTTTAAATACATAGTTAAAAATTGTTAACAGCATTCATTTATTGATACATAAAGCTTTCTTTGCAAAATCAAGGACTCAGAATTTTGATATTTTAAAACTTCTTCCACAAAGGAAATACTGGTATTTCCACAATCTTCCAAGGAGCGCAGTACAATGTAACCTAGACATTGTGGATATACATCAACCTAACCACACTGGCCATGATCTTGATCAAGTTGTTGATGCACTTGAATATATACAGTGATCATATTGGAGTGATGTAATAGCAAATTATCATATATTCGTTAAAAGTAACATTAATTAATGTAAAACTTTATTGATTTGAAAAGGTTTAGCCTGACAGTTGTCTGGGAATTCAGGGACCAGTAGCATATTATGTAGGTACCGTACCTATTCCGAATGTAGGCGCAGCTCATCCAGGGTCCTCATAGCTAGCTAGCTGTGCATGAATTTCTAGGGACTGTCAAACGTGTATGCGATGCTGGTGATTAACACTTTAACATATGTAGGGAAGTGTCAAAAGTATGATAATTAATTACCCTTTTCCATTTTAATTATGGCACAAAAAATTACAGAATTGCTTCATAATGGTGACAATAATTTGCATTGTTCATCAGGTAATTTGCCACCAAAAATAATTACTGAGATAATTAAAATGAAATAAAATCTTGAAGTGATGTTTGCATACTAGCTGTAGTCTCTTGTTTATTGAGAAAGAGTAGTTAACTCTGTAGCAAACACTTTAGGATGCTTAAAATACACCTCCCCTCTCAATCACAGCTTTCTGACCTTTTGTTCTTGAATTTCTCTCATTCTCCCCCTGTTTCCTTTTCTTCCTACCTCTAGAATGATCTGACCTCTCAGGCACAATTTGACCTTCGTTGTCATGGTGCGGTTAAGCCCTCATCAATCAATCATCTATTAAAATACATATGCTGTATGACCAGCTTTGTGGCATCAGACATTCTGGTTCATTTTGGAAAGGGTTTGTGCTTGCTCTCAGTGTGGGTATCATAACTTCCTCACCAATGTTACATTTGTTTTCCTTTACTGCCTTTCTTGGTCAATTAAGAAAGTAATTTTGTGTCAGAAAAGTAACATTTCTTATCTTTTCTTCACAGCAATTAAAACAACAAAGAGATAAATTGCAGCAATATCAGAAAAAGATTGAATTGAATCTGGAAAAGGAGAGACAGGTTGCCAAACAGCTGTTAAAAGATGGAAAGAAAGAGTAAGTTGTATGCCCATCTTTATCATATGACAGGATTAAAGGATTAGTTGGTGGTCAAGCAAGTTTGTGTCTAAAAGAAACAAAATAGTGCAGAAAGCATTACAAATTCTTATTCCATTAAGGAGATATCCAAGTTCAAATTTTGGAATCATTGGGTAGAAAGGACTGAAATCAGACTAGTTGTGATGTCATAGCCACAGATTCCTCAAATCTTTGCGATTTTGTGGCTAAAAAAACGTGGGATGTGTCAAAAAAAGTAGTAAAACTGAATCTAAGAAGGGTATTTATAATAAATAATCTGAAGAAATTTTTAGGAAAGATAATTTAAATAATGAAAAAATCAGATAAACTTGCTTTAAGATACATTAACAATTGTTGAGAATTCAAGGATGAAGACACCAACTTTTCATAGTAGACTTACTACACCAGTCATTTTTACACATATAAGACAGCTTTAAACTTGAATATCTCCTTAATGGAATAAGATTTTTGAATGCTATCTTAACTATTTTGTTTCTGTTAGGCTCAAAGTACATTTGAGTATTTAACAACTGTAGTTGTGGGTAACAGCTGATTGGTCAATGTTCAAAACTAATTTTCATTTTGGAGGAAATCCCAAGAACATTACTGAGAAAGAGCCAGATTAGAATTATAAACAAGGCAAAACCAATTTGATTATTTGCCTTTTTACCTTCATTCTAGTGCTCTAGGAAAACCATGATTCATTTGGGTAATAATCAGAAGCTTGTAGTTTAAAGCACTTGAAAGTAATGAATTTGTTTGAATTTGTAAGTGAACATTTGCTGCTTATGCAGTTTTATCCCCTTGCCAACAAAGTTGGTGAAGAGGGTATATAGCATCTTTACCGTTTGTTTGTCCGTTCGTCCGTCACATCTATTGCCCGTTCGACCTCATGCATTGTTCAGCTACTGGAGAAGAAAAGAAGAATTCTTCCCAAGGAAAGGAATTCCAACTATTTTTCAATAACCCTTACTCTACCATGGCTTTGAAAAAAGCATGCCCAATTTTTTTTTTTTATATGCATTTTTGACAACTTTGCTTTCATTTTCTTTCGTTACAAGTTTGATTGGAATAGAGTCTAAGATATTTATCTTTTGAGTAATGAAAGCCAAATTACGAAATATTGGACAAAAATATGCAAATTAAGCAATTTTTGGCTAAATTTGGTCAACAAATGGTCAATCTTTGCAGAAGTATAACTTTTGTCAATATTGAAAACAGAGATTTGTGTTACATTTATGAAATTTTCTTTCCAATGATGCTAATCTATAATTTTTAGAAAGAAAAAAAAGATAGGAAAACATCAAAAATGCTTATAGTTAAAAGACCCCTGAAAGCTGCAGCAGAAAAATATTTACGCAGTGGTCAAGGTGAGACTCGAACCCGGAGCGCTCACATGCTACCCGCATTTATTTCCTCTGCACTGTGTGGTCGTTCAGATCGGAAAGGTGAAATATAATTCTATAGGAAAGGTTCTAAATAGAGAGGGTATGCCTTTATTTATATATCAAATAAAAGGAAATTGCAAGTGCTTTCGAACAGCAGTTTAGTAAAGCATGTGAGATGTACGGTTTGGGTACACAATTTTGTGGAAAAAAACGGGTAAAAAATGGAAGAAATTAATGAAATTTTGAAGAAATTTCTTCAGAACAAAAGATTACAGGTATGATTATAAAAATTAGACCAGAAACCAATACTGTCATGTCTTAGGACTTGCCTGTTTTATTTTAAAGCAAAAATGTGATCTTGAAGTTATTGTAAGATTTAAAAAGCAAAAAAAACATTTTTTGTAAGTTTGTTAGCAATTTTTGAGTTTTACCCTCTTTCAAGCTCCTTTGTCCTAAAATTCTGTAATATGACCCCTATAAAAAGTTACATTTTGTAAAAGAAATATACAAGTACTTTAAAATGAAACCAAAATCACTCCTATAGGACTTTGGTAAAGTCTCTATTATATTTTTAGAAAAAGGTGGTTTGAAAACGGTGATACTATCGCCGCGTGGTAGAGTGAGGGTTAATCCGTCTGTTTATTCGTCCACATCTATTGGCCGCCCAAACTCATAAAGCAGATAACCAAACTGAAAACCCTTAATCCCAGCATCACTTACCCGGAGGCCAGGAAGCAATTCCTCACTTCCCTTCACACCAAACTTTCCTACTCGAGCGCAGTGTCCTCAAATACCAATACCACCCCAACACAACTAAAACTGACTCACATGTCCAATCCAACCTCACCTGGCTCTTCTTACCCAGTCCTTAGCCCATTACCATTGCCAACAACTCAACCACACCCATTACCCAGACCACCTTCACCACCACTTTTTTCCCCAGCCTTCCTTCATTATTTAAGACCCCTGCCATCCCCTACCCCAACACCTCTAATGCCATCAAACTCAAGCCAACCTGGCTAACAAACATCAAACCAACAAACTAACCAAGGAACAACAAACAACCAATCAACAAACAGCCCACCATCCAAACCCACATGTATGACACTAAAGAGAACATGGATTGTTTAACTACCCTAATGCTTTCAAAGCCAAAAAATCTCATGATGAAGCCCAAAGTAATACCTTTTCCTCCAACAACACAGAGAGCTACAACACTCCTCTCACCCTTTCTGAATTAAACCAAGCCATCCACAATACTGGCTGCACCTCCAAGGGCCCAGGTAACATCCCCCTACCAGTTCCTGAAACACCTCCCTAACATGGCCACCACTACCCTCACCATCCTCAACCACATTTTGTCCCACACTCCTTTTCCCCTATCTGGAGGACAGCTGTCATGGGGAAGGACAGTACCAGCCCCTCCAGCTACAGCCCCATCACCTTCACCTACTGTCTCTGTAAAATTATGGAAAGGATCATTAACCAGAGACTAAACTGAGACTAAACTTGAGACCAACAGAATCCTCTCCCCTCACCAAAGCGGCTTCCAGAAACGCCGCAATACCTTGGATCAGTTAATTACGTTCGACACCGCTATCTGGAAATCCATTGCAAAAAAAACACACATCATTGCCATATTTTTTGACCTCTAGAAAGCTTTCGACACTACTTGGAAATACGGCGTTACCCGCAAACTTCACACCATCAGCCTCAGAGGCCACCTCCCCATCTTTATTAAAAATTTCCTCTCACCCAGGCAGTTCCAATTTTATATTGGCCACACCCTCTCCAGCCCCTACCCCAGAAGAGGGGGTTCCCCCAAAGCAGCATCCTCTCCCCCATTCTCTTCAACCTGATCATTAACAACATCGCGGACAACCTTGGCCTCAACATCAACTTCATCTTCTATTCCTCCCCTAGCTTTCCTCTTGTCTATAATAGGCTCCAACTCAGCCTTAACTGGCTGCAAGACTTGTGCAACAATAACGGTTTTAAAATCTCCAAAGGCACGACAAGTCTGCATGCACTTCTGTTATTTCAACAACCTCCACCCCAACCGGTACCTCAT
This sequence comes from Chiridota heheva, assembly GCA_020152595.1. Classification (NCBI taxonomy): domain Eukaryota; kingdom Metazoa; phylum Echinodermata; class Holothuroidea; order Apodida; family Chiridotidae; genus Chiridota; species Chiridota heheva. The sequence continues at coordinate 10,590 of JAIGNY010004254.1, forward strand.
GCTCAATGGCAATGGCATCCCTTAAGTTGACCACACGAAGTTCCTGGGTTTAACCCTAGACCCCAAGCTCTTCTGCAAGTAACACATCACCAACCTGAAACAGAAATGCAACAGCTCCCTGAATGTTCTCCGCTTCCTCTCCAACACCACTTGGGGTGCGAACCCACATGCTCTCCTCAAAATCTTCAGGCTCACCATTCGTGCCAAGCTCGACTACAGCAATATTGTGTACTGTGCCGCTCACAACTCTTACCTCAACCACATCAACACCATCCAAGATGAAGCCCTCAGGCTTTGTCTGGGTGCCTACAGGACCTTCCCCCATCACCAGCCTTCATGTTGAAGCCAATGAACCCCCCTTTCTACTAAATTGTGAAAGCTTAGCCTTTCCTATGCATTTAAAGCCCTCACCAACACCCAAAACCCTGTTTACAACCTCATTAGGTACCCCAATTTCTCCATCCTCTTTGATAGGACTAAAACTCTATCCCCTCCCTTCAGCTTATGCATCAAACCAGACTCCACCATCTCGGCATCAACCGCGCCACTCTTGGCACCTTCTCCTGGCCCACTTTTTCTCCCTGGGCCACACTCTCCCTTCTATCCACCTGGGCCTCTCCACTCATCACAAAACCAAAACACACCCTAACTTCTTCATCAACCTCCACAACCAAATCAGAGACCAACTCTCTAACTATACTTCCATCTATACTGATGGCTCCAAGGAAGGTGCTGCTGCCGTCATCCAAGACATCACCCTCAGTAGCAGGCTTCCCAACTTAGCATCCATCTTCTCAGCCGAGGCCAAGGCCATCCTACTCGCCCTCAACTTTATGTAGTACTCTTCTTTCAGCCACTTTGCTGTCTTCTCCAACTCCAAGTCTGTTCTAACTTCTTTATTCAATCTTAAATCCCCAAACCCTTTCTGACATCAAACCGCTTATCGCTTCCCTTGTTCATGATCGCTGGCAAACTTCATGGGACTCACAAATTGATAACAAACTTCACGTCATCTAGCCCAACATTCCGATCAAACCCACCATCCACAATCTCTCCCGTGTCGACAATGTCCACATTACCCGCCTTAGAATGGGTCACACCCACCTCACTCACTCCCACCTCTTTATTGGCTCCCCCACCTCTCTCCAACAATTGCCATTGCACCGTTACAGTCCTTGCTTGCCCCTGTACAAGCTTCCCTCGCTCCCCACAACTCAATAGCCGAGCTCTTCCAGAAAAACCCTCCAGTGAATTTATATTCTTCCTTCATCATGCTTCCTTCTACAACCATATTTAGTCCTCCTCTTCCACCCCCCTCTCTCTACTTTTTGTTTTCTTTATACCCATGCACTTCTTTCAATCCCAACTTCCTGGCTTTTAGTTCCCGTGTTTCTCTCAGTCTCCCCCTATTTGTTTTTCTTCCTACCTCTGGAATGATTTAATCTCAGGCACAATTTGACCCTCGCTGTCATGGTGCTGTTAATCCCTCATCAAACAAACAAACTCTCACATTGTTCAGCTACTGGGTAACAAAAGATTTCTGCCAAAGGAAAGGAGTTCCAACTATTTTTGAAGGTGGGATGGCATGTGGGAGAAGATGGGATGGCATGTGGGAGAAGGTGGGATGGCATGTGGGAGAATGTGGCATGGCATGTGGGAGAAGGTGAGATGGCATGGAGGACAGGGTGGTAGGACTTGTGGGGCAGGATGACATATAATGGAATGTCATCTGGATTTCAGGTGGAATAGCGTATGGGACAGGGTGGGATAGGATGGAATGGCCTGTAGAGCAGGGTGGGATGGCATGTGGTACAGGGAGGAATGGCATGTGGGACATGGTGGCATGGTATATTTAACAAGGGGGGATGACATTTGGGACAGGGTGGCATGGTGTATGGGACAGTGTGGCAAGGCACACAGTGGGATGTCATCTTGATTGCAGGTGTGATGGATATGGGTTGTGTGGTGGAATGGTATCTGGATTGCATGTATGATTACCTGTAGAGAGGGATGTAGGATGGGACGTCATGTGGAACAGAGGGTGGGATGGCAGCTTTGACAGAGGATGGTATGGCAGCTGCGACAGAGTGTGAAAAGCATGTTATTAGTGGCAAGAGGAATTGTATCGTTTACGATGTCTGGTTATCTAATGCTGAAAGGTCTATGAACAATTTCTATATTGGTTAAATGAGGATTACAATCTGAGCAGATCGGTTTTGAAATTTTGAAAAGAGGTTTTCTAATTTTTGAGTTCTACAATAAATGGCGGATTACAATTTGATCAATTTTTAACTCATGCTAAGTGTATAACTGGAGAAACACTTCAAAATATTTTTCCAATTCTTTTAATTTCTTTCCTAAATCTCAGTGACTGAAAATGGTGGTAATATCTTTTCCTGCTCAAAATATTTTGGGGGTATGGTAAAGACTCAAAAACTTGATTCAGAATTTGCCACAGCACTTCAGAGAATCATGGTAGACATTTACATTAGAATATAACAAGGTTGCCCAGTAATATACCACAAATTTGCATAAACATTTTTGTACAGATACCTGATATTTCAAAATCTTTAAGATGTTGAATTTTGAACTGATTTTGATGAAAGGTTTTCATATGTCGACACCTTTGGATTAGAGGCAACGTTGGTGGCCAGAAACTTTGCTCACTTGCATGCAATTCAGAAATTAAGATGAGCTTTTTACGTATCGTGTGGACTGTTCTGTAAATAACTTTATTGCACTTTTTTGTACAAAATAAAACAAACAATTTCAATGTTTGTCCAATGTTTTTGATTAATTGCCAACTTGACTTCATTCTCGTATTTCTGCAGAAAAGCAAAACTTCTACTAAAGAAAAAGCGCTACCAAGAGCAGCTATTACAGAGGACAGATGGACAACTTGAAAACCTGGAGAAAATGGTTACAGAGATTGAATTTGCTCAAGTCCAAGCCAAGGTGGTTGAAGGGCTGAAGACTGGCAACGAATGTTTGAATAAGATGCATCAAGTAAGGAACTTCTTAAGAGCGTGTGTAGATGTAGATTTAGGGAAGTAAAAAATACCCTGCAAATTCCTAGATTGTCTTTGTAGTATAACATGCAATACTCTTAGCAGATTATGATATCTTCATCAATATTATTGATGTTGGTGTTTAATGATGACATTTATATTGACGTGTGCTTGATGCATAGTAAGTTGCACATTGCATCTTCGTCATGATGTAATATTGCAGGCCTGAACAATTGGCTGTCCAGTGAAGTCCTGGCATCCTTCATAATCTACCATAACATGACAAACAGTTGCAGTATTGTGTACAGTGGAGGTATTTGACATTATTTCATATATAATGGTCCAATGATGTCATATGCTAAACATACAAATATTCAAGATGGCATACTTTAGACAAACAATTTATAATCCCTTTTGTTTCAAGAGTGTTTTTGTCCATGTACCGTACAGTGGGTGGGTATTCTTCCTGTAAATCACAATTTAAATTTGCACTATTGGTTTTATTTGTTAAATCTTTGTGGCACTTTTGACCTTAGACATCAACCAACCATTAAACAACGAGAACCTAAACCTCTTGATCGATATAATTGATTGAGTTGTTACCCAGAATGGTTTAAATTTGGGAAAAGTTCCCTACTATTCTTTAAAATACTGTATTTCACCTCTATAGTTGCTCCAAGAGTGCACATAAAGCACAAAGCTGCAGTAAAATACATTATACAAAATAACAATGCAATAGAGGAAATTGTCCACCGTGACCAGTTTAGGAGCAGTTTTGCTTCCATTTTAAATCTGTGAAGTAAAATGTCTGAATTTCTATTATTGTTATGGTGGGGGTAATGGGAGGGTGAGTGAATAAGATGTGGTAAAAATGAGCTCTGTTAAGAAATCGAGGCATGTGTAAGATTTACAAAGATCAAGTTTATTGCCATCAAAAGGACATCAGATAGCTTTCTGGGAGTGTATTGTTTATGATCTGGGTACAGCAACTGCCAATCCCATGTGTCAAATGCACAAAGTATTGTTTATGATCTGGCTGGCTACAGCAGCTGCCAATGTCATGTGTTAAATGCACAAAGTATTGTTTATGATCTGGCTACAGTAATTGCCAATCTCATGTCAAATGCAAACAAGGTATTGTTTATAATCTGGCTGGCTACAGCAGCTGCCAATGTCATGTGTTAAATGCACAAAGTATTGTTTATGATCTGGCTACAGTAACTGCCAATCTCATGTGTCAAATGCACAAGGTATTGTTTATAATCTGGCTGGCTACAGCAGCTGCCAATGTCATGTGTTAAATGCACAAAGTATTGTTTATGATCTGGCTACAGTAACTGCCAATCTCATGTGTCAAATGCACAAGGTATTGTTTATAATCTGGCTGGCTACAGCAGCTGCCAATGTCATGTGTTAAATGCACAAAGTATTGTTTATGATCTGGCTACAGTAACTGCCAATCTCATGTGTCAAATGCACAAGGTATTGTTTATAATCTGGCTGGCTACAGCAACTGCCAATCTCAAGTGTCAAATGCACAAAGTATTGTTTATGATCTGGCTACAGCAACTGCCAATCTCATGTGTCAAATGCACAAAGTATTGTTTATGATCTGGCTACAGCAACTGCCAATCTCATGTGTCAAATGCACAAGGTATTGTTTATAATCTGGGTACAGCAACTGCCAATCTCATGTGTCAAATGCACAAAGTATTGTTTATAATCTGGCTACAGCAACTGCCAATCTCAAGTGTCAAATGCACAAAGGTTTGACATCTATGGTTTGGAATTGCAGATTAAAACTATAATAAAAAACACTAGAGAATGATTTTGACCTCAGAGCTGCATTCAATTTACGACCTCATGGTTGGAAGACGCAGATTGTAGCCCTGAACCACATTGCTTGTTTGTGATATTGAGATTATTGAAGTGTACACATCTACCTTTCACTTTACCTTCTTGTACCCTTGCCTTTTCCCCAGATATTATCGATCGAAGAAGTTGAGAAAATAATGGAAGAAACACAGGAAGGAGTGGAGACACAAAGGGTAAAAATATTCATGTTTTTTTAGAAAATACAATCTGTTATGTCAATTGAATTAGTTGATATTAAGTTTTAAGGGCATTGCTCAGTTTTCCGAGCAATAAACTCACAATTTATGGATTGTGCATTAGAGTTCTTTTATTGTTTGGAATGCAAGAAGATATCAAGCTTGATGTCTGACTGGTGCTGCATGCCACTGTTGTTTCAGTTTCTTTTAACCCATTTTTACAGATGTGTGGAAACAGTTGATCTGATGTATGACAAGTGACTACAAATCTCCAATGTTGCAAAACATTTTTCATTTTGATTGTTTATACAAAAGACTATTATTTTGAAAGATCTAATGAAGTATTGATGCTCAATTGACCAGTGTAAAGGTGAAAAAAGTTACAAGTTTTTATACAAGTCCTGAAAATATTTGGCAATCCTTATCGCAATGGATTCTCAAGACATTTAAAAAGAGTTGAAGTTCAAAGTAGTCCGTTATTGTTTCATGGAAACCTCACATCAGTGAGGCTGAACGGTTGACAATGAATTCCATTTTGTTGCACAATACTTACTCCTCATCTGTTTTTTTCTTCAGGAAATTGATGCAATTTTAGCTGGAGGCTTCACCCAGGAGGATGAGGATGCAGTCTTGGAGGAACTGGAGAGAATCACATTAGAATCAATGGACCTTCATCTGCCCGATGCACCCACGGATGAATTGCCAGAACCAGAAGCTGAAAAAGGTAGGAATTTGTGTCTGTACTGTTCAGTCTGAGGTAGTGATTCCTTATGATTAGGAGCTTAAGGCTAAAATATTTAATGTTTTGAAAATATTGATGTGCTTGTTGGGACAGTCACACAGACTAGGTTTAAATCTGGGGACATCATTATTTTCTGTTCTGTTATGTAATGTACCTGTCTACCATTTCTCTGTTATGAAAAATGTGGTCTTTAGTGTCGGCATGGCAAGCTAGAGGTCTGGGTTCAGTGTTTAGCGGATGTTCATTCACCAGTGCTTCACAACTGGTTTATCAAACAGTCGTGGACATCTTTATATAACCTTAGCTGTTGAGTAAGAGATGTAAAATACCCAATCTGCCTAACTACCGTATTGAAATATGTCAGTTTTATATATGCGCCTGTATAATACCTGAATGAAATTTGCATAAAAGAGTACAAAGACTTGTAAGCTATTTGCTTCATACATATACCCTGTGGAGTATATATTTATCTTTCCTTTTTTTTTTTTTTACAGAACCCAAGAAGGAGAAGAAGAAGAAACAGGAAAGAGTTCTTGTTGAAGCTTCGTGACCTCAACTTCACCCTCAACTCTTGTAATTTAACCCAAAGTGTATGTCAGATGGGACACAAAATAAAGAAGTAAATTGTTGTACAAATTAAAGATGTAACTTTCCATAGCAGAAGTCTGTTAATGCTTGGGATATTCATTCCAAAAGGAATGAAAACTAGCAAAACTTTCAGGGGTCAAATGTCCCATGCAAACCAAAACATTTATTTTCAAGTAATTTGGTATTGGAAAATTAAACTCTCACATTTTCTCCTGAAACTACTGTCACAGTTTACACTAACTTGGTCACATTGATTCTTTGAGTTGATGAATTTGACTTGAGGTGTAGAAGAGAGTTATTGTGCTCTTGTTTTGTTTCTCATTGAGTGTAATTCAGATATTTATTCTATCTCTAATGTCATCATTTCATATAAAAAATTATTTCATATTTGCTGCAGGTACTGTAGTATGATGCAGGTACTGTAGTATGATGCAGGTACTGTAGTATGATGCAGGTACTGTAGTATGATGGAGGTACTGTAGTATGATGCAGGTACTGTAGTATGATGTGGGTACTGTAGTATGATGCGGGTACTGTAGTATGATGCGGGTACTGTAGTATGATGCGGGTACTGTAGTATGATGCGGGTACTGTAGTATGATGCGGGTACTGTAGTATGATGCGGGTACTGTAGTAAGATGCGAGTACTGTAGTATGATGCTGGTACTGTAGTATGATGCGGGTACTGTAGTATGATGTTGGTACTGTAGTATGATGCGGGTACTGTAGTATGATGCGGGTACTGTAGTATGATGCTGGCACTGTAGTATGATGCGGGCACTGTAGTATGATGCGGGCACTGTAGTATGATGCGGGTACTGCAGTACGATGCGGGTACTGTAGTATGATGCGAGTACTGTAGTATGATGCTGGTACTGTAGTATGATGCGGGTACTGTAGTATGATGCGGGTACTGTAGTATGATGCGGGTACTGTAGTATGATGCGGGTACTGTAGTATGATGCTGGTACTGTAGTATGATGCGTGTACTGTAGTACGACGCGGGTACTGTAGTATGATGCGTGTACTGTAGTACGATGCGGGTACTGTAGTATGATGCGGGTACTGTAGTATGGAAAGTGCGTTAGTTGGGCACTAATTTTGGTATACAGATATATCATGGTATGGACTGAAGATATACATCAATATCAGAAATTTTCATACTGAGAATCTGTAATTGGAGGACTGATTGATGAAGACTGATCATGTGCTGTTTGTTCACCAGATTACATATCATGGGGTGAAAGGTCAGGTTTATAGAGACTGACATCATCTAAGTAATTCATAGAAATGAGATTTTCAACCATCTTATAAATATTCATTTCATGCATGATGGTATTTCTATCTTTTATTTGCATAGTTTAACAATTACTTGTCAAAAATAACATCAAAGTGTGATTAAGTTTTAAAATTTTGAAGCAAAATTAGATTTCAGTTTTGACTTATATGGTTGATCAAAGTTGAGCATTTTGCATTTTATGCAAAACTTGTAATTGTCCATAAAATTCAGTCCATGATGTTGGTGAGAATGACTTTCTGCAGTTAGACATTGATTTAATGTCTAAAAACCATTCTTTGTCAGAATTTGTTGCTTTCCTTTAAAGACATTTGCCTGATAAACAGACAATGGGCCACATATGACAGGTGTGACATACATGGCAGATTATTGAACAAGTACGCCAGCATGAAGAATATCAAACAGTTTTCTTTACCTGTCTCATAGCTTTGTATCTAGCAATTCAAGATATCCTAATATTGAGCTGCATGTCTTTGAAATCACAACACCTGACAATTTGCCGTTCCCAAAAGGCCAATGTATAAATTGAGGTTGGTTGGCAGTGTTGTTTTTTGTTACATGACGACCTGTTTGCTGCACACCTGTGCATCTTAGTACTGTTAAATTACTTGCAACTCTGCCCAAATGGCTCTTTTCACTATTATCATATGTATGAATATTGTATTATATATTGTAATACATGAAACTAGAACAATGGGGGCACTTTTTTTGGAACATTGTTATTGTTGATTACATGATTGTGATATTATGAGTGAGATTGTAAATAGGTTGAATGCGTAGAAATATAAGCAGAATGCTTAGCTCCCAATGACTGCTGTGGTAGAGTGTGAAGCCATCATGTATTGACGACAGTCACCAAAATCATGATGAATGGTGAATTTGAAAAGTTGTAAATAGTATATAAAGGCGTGCGATTTGGACGCTCAACAAATATAAAATCCAAATTGTTATTTCCTCTACCACATTGAGCTATGGTAGGCTGGACCATTTTACTGATTTGCATGGCCTGAGGTTATAAAATCTTCCCAATTCTGTCAAAAATTACATAACATTTGGAACAAACAAATTGAAGCAACAGTTTTTTTTTAATAAAGTGACTTATAATTCGTTATTATTGGAGTTAATGATAATGATTTTAGGTGACTTTCAGAATGTTGGCTTCACTCAGTGATGGAGCATTCTCTGTTATAATTAATTCTAAGGTTGAATGTTATCTAATAACTTGCAAGACTGGACTGAAATGCTGGACTAGTGCTCCACTTATGCTGTATGTTTCTTGCATGAGGAAATAATTATCTTTAGGAGGAATGGTCCAACAATCATTCATGGGTTTTGCACAAAGTCCTCCCAAGCATATAATGTATATTTATATTTAGGCTCAGCCAAGAACTAATCTGACTCACTTCACTGAACAGCAGTTATGTGGCTTGAGCCCCAGATGAATGACCTATTGTTTACAGCGTAAAAGTAGCTGGTCGCTAACAAGTGAACTATGAAGATACTGTCAGTTAAGAAGGTATAGATTACCTCTGTGTTGTGTATGGTGTAACAATAGCTGGTTGCTAGTCAATGAATTGTAAAGAGTTTCTCTGGTTGATTGGTGTGGATTACCCCTGATTTTGAGAAAATCGAGGGTGTCGGGTTGGAGAAGTCTAAGGGCCAAAAATTCTTAATGTGCACAATCCTGTATCTTATACGATGAATCACCAGGGACACCTCGTCTGATGCACATTCTGAGTCAAGCAGCTTTATGGATGTGTATAGGCAACGTTAAGCTAATTAAAAATTTAAAAATTAATAAAACATTTCTTCAAAGTAGGACATAATTGACCATTTTACAATGTTTTGAAATTTACAGGCATCAAGACACAATCTTGATGTAAATTTGTGATGTATTACTGGGAAATCTTTTTATGTTAGTCCTTTCATGACTCGTCCTTCTCCTTGAAAATTTGTTTCAGCAAATCATAACCACAAACTGTTGCAAATAATGAGACCACTATGATCTTAATTGAAATAATCACTCAACTGCATAATTAGGACTTCATTTATTGCTAATATGATACTCAACACCAACTTCCACAACAACTCAGGACCAACAGGAGAACTAGTACAATGGATCCATTGATAAAGGAAATTTGATCCTAATTACTTGTGGTTTTCAGAATAAAGAGGAAAAGTCTCGACTCAATCCGCTTATTTATCAGGTCGGTCTGACTGTTTGAAACTTTAAGGAGCAGACGACGACGATTGAACACACAATTACAATGACGGGGTCGTCGCCTGTGTGTTCGGTTATGATAGTAATAATGCTATAACGAAACGCTTAATACGACCCGGACGAGAACACAGGTACGACGTACGGACAGACATAACATCGACAACCAAGTCAATGTCCACGGCCTTTGATAACCAGTTGTGGTGCACTGGCGTGTCTACCAAATTCAGGCTTGAATCCAGGGCCTCGTGGTCTGTAATGTATGATAATCGCTACACCACAGTTGGTAGAACAACTAATGTTGCTTTTTAATGATGTGGTACAGCAAATTCTGACCACCAAAGGTCAATTAAATTATAGCAGCGAGACTTTCCCAATCATTTTCAGTGACTGAATTTTGAAAGAAATCACATGAAGAATTACTTTAAGATTTTGACCTATCCACTAATCATATGAAAAGTATTTCTCATGTATTAATAGGTGATCAAATTTTGATCAGTCAAAAACTAAATATGCTATTTTCAAAATTAAAAACTGATCTACTCAGTTTTTGAACTCTTAAGTTGACCAATATTGGAAACTGCTACATGTCCATAAACCCTTTAGTTGGTGAAAAGCTTGTTTGATTTTCAAACTTGGTCAAGGTTCCAACCAATACATGTGATTATGAAGATTTACTCATGCAACACCAAATCATGATTATATTATTCCATTTCTTCTTCTTTAGTCTCAGTCATAGATGTCATTCTCAACTGCAGCTTGGTTGAGGATACGACTAAGCTGCAGCTTCACTGAGGGTAGGATTAAGCTGCAGCTTGACTGGAGGTAGGACGAAGCTGCAGCTTCACTGGGGGTAGGACGAAGCTGCAGCTTGACTGGATACCACTAAGCTGCAGCTTCACTGAGGATACGACTGAGCTGCAGCTTGACTGGGGGTAGGACGAAGCTGCAGCTTGACTGGAGGTACGACTAAGCTGCAGCTTGACTGAGGGTATGACTAAGCTGCAGCTTGACTGAGGGTACGATTAAGCTGCAGCTTGACTGAGGATACGATTAAGCTGCAGCTTGACTGAGGATACCACTAAGCTGCAGCTTGACTGAGGGTATGACTAAGCTGCAGCTTGACTGGGGGTACGACTAAGCTGCAGCTTGACTGAGGATACCACTAAGCTGCAGCTTGACTGAGGGTATGACTAAGCTGCAGCTTGACTGGAGGTACGACTAAGCTGCAGCTTGACTGAGGATACGACTAAGCTGCAGCTTGACTGAGGATACGACTGAGCTGCAGCTTGACTGAGGGTACGACTAAGCTGCAGCTTGACTGGGGGTACCACTAAGCTGCAGTTTGACTGAGGGCGACTAAGCTGCAGCTTGACTGGGTGTACCACTAAGCTGCAGCTTGACTGGGTGTATGACCAAGCTGCAGCTTGACTGGGGGTACCACAAAGCTGCAGCTTGACTGGGTGTATGACCAAGCTACAGCTTGACAAAGTACGACCAAGCTGAAATCTTTTTCCACATTCAGCTGTACTCCTTAAAATTATCAAAGGAAGAATGTGTGTTTATTGCCTGAAAATACAAAATCCTGTTACATAGCAATTTTCAATGAAGGTTGATTCGAGATTTTTCTATTTTCATAGTATTTAACTAAAGCAATCTAACCTGTGTGGATCTATATGGTTTACTATTTCAGTAAGTTATAGCACGTGTGTAATGAACGAAAGATGCAAGATCATATGAGAAAATATGTAGCCATTATCTGCTCTTTGAGTAAGCATTCTGAGGGATGACAAAAGACAATGTGTAATCTTGTATATTTTTTGTGCTCTTTTTAATATATATAGTTTTATGAAGAGATTTTTGGTACTTTTGTATTTTTCTTATGACTGTTTTATCAGTGGAAGGGTACATACAGACCATTGCCAACTTGAATATTAGGGATTTTACTCTAGTTTACATTTCCACCTTAAACCATTATTAAGAGATTATTGTTTTGTCCAAAACGACAGCTTTTAAATTTGCAAATAAAAACCCCATATATTTGCAAGTTTTAAGCTTTGAAACTGAGAAATTTTCATTAGCAAATGTTTGCTCGCTGTATTTTTTTGTTTCATCATAGAATGGACATAATTTGATGGAAGAATGGAAGCCTAGCAGCATATATTTAGTGAAGTTGGTATCTTTTGAAACATTTTATTACCTTCAGAGGTTTCTTAGATTTTTATAGGCTAAGATTTGTAATCTCACAGGCTGTGTTAGAGGAGCACCTCACCATTCTCATATCACCTACTATTGACCTGCTGGTTTGCAACCATTGGCCTGCTGCTTTGCAACCATTGGCCTGCTACTTTGCAACCATTGGCCTGCTGCTTTGCAACCATTGGCCTGCTGCTTTGCAACCATTGGCCTGCTGCTTTGCAATCATTGGCCTGCTGCTTTGCTACCATTCGCCTACTGTTTTGCAATCATTGGCCTGCTGGTTTGCAACAATTCAGTGGCCTGCTGGTTTGCAACAATTCAGTGGCCTGCAACCGTCCACCCGCTGGCCTGCAACCGTCCACCCGCTGGCCTGCAACCGTCCACCCGCTGGCCTGCAACCGTCCACCCGCTGGCCTGCAACCGTCCACCCGCTGGCCTGCAACCGTCCACCCGCTGGCCTGCAACCGTCCACCCGCTGGCCTGCAACCGTCCACCCGCTAACCTGCAACCGTCCACCCGCTGGCCTGCAACCGTCCACCCGCTGGCCTGCAGTATCGATGGACCTAAATTAATTCATCCATCATTTAAGTCTTGGGAGTTACATAAAGTATTAAAGTAGCTAAAACTATTCAATGGATGACAAATTAGTTTATCTTTGTGGAACATTGAGCCCCAGATTTACATCTTTACAATTCCAAGATGTGATTTTTTTGCCTGAGGAGAGTAATGGGACATAGGCATACTCATCCTCTTCAACATATCTATTGCACTTGTATCTCATACTGTCCACATGCAGGGCCAGACTAAGTCTTGTTAGGGATGGGGTAGAAAACGGTCTGTACCAGACACTTGTTCTCACGGCCTATAAAATAGCGTCAGCAAATTGAAGAAGAAGAAGTGGGAAAAACAAACGAAACTAGGCTCAGAAAAACAGAAACAAAAAAAAAAAAGGGGGAAAAAAAGAAATTCGGAGGAAAACAAAAAATTAAGTCAGAGAAAAAAAGTATACTCGGAAAAAATACTATTGAAAAACATTAACAATATATCGATGGCCCTAATGAGCCACCGTAGTACAGGGGAACATAATTTACTAGGAAATACTGCCCGGCCGGACAGAATTTACGGGGTACAGAATTTCTTGTTACACCGGTCTCAACTTTGAAACGGAGCAAAACTTTCTGGAAGGGATAATGCCCCTTTTACACCCCAAATCCCGCCTCTCCATGTTATAAGTTTGAAGTAACTGATCCTCCTGTTAAGTCTCTAGAAGCCTATCCAAGAGCTGTGTTCGATCTCATCGTAATCTATATCTTTCTGTTATTCATCCGTTCATCCATTTAATGTCATTGTAGTTTGTGGGCAGGGTGAACTCATTTTAAAACATTCAAACCTACTCTTGTCATTATTCAAACTGATTTTTATCTAAACATAGATGTAAGTGGTTGAACCAGAGTCGGAATGGGATGCTTAGGGGGCCATGAGCCCGAGGCCATAAATAATCTTTGGTGCCATTAAATAGCTGAGAGGGCCCAGGGATGCTAAGTAGAGGAGGGAGGCCCAGAGCAAGGGGTTGTAGGTTAACCTTAATTCTTGTGCGATTGAAACAATGGCCAGTGCAACACTGAGTGGTTCTGACGGTGACAATATGTTTTGAAAACAAGAAACAAACCTAAATATTCTTAAAGACATTTCTTAGTAAGTAGAACATTTGCTATACAAAAATAAATGAACCCAATTCAAATCTCGTTATTCTAAGTTAAATCAAACAAATGTATTTTATCTGTATCTGCGAACTGAAGACGAATTTGCACATTTAACAGATGTTTCAATTTGTGTGCTTTAAGGTTTCATTCTTAATTTATTTCCCGACTACGAATAATTTTAAATAAAATCTAAAAAACTATGATGACCTTTTAACAACTGACCTTTGTAGCATTTATTCGATTTTGAATCTGAGAATTGCATCCCTTAGAAATCACCTTTATCGTCAGCAGGTTCTTCAGAAACAAACATTTGTCTATTCTGGTCCTGATTCCGGTACTGAAAGATTTTTCCGGAGATATAGATTATGCCTACCATTGAAACCGCACATACTCTATCCAGCTGAATAAAGATTAGAAAGTATTGAAGTAATTGGCTCCCCCAACCCCTCTGCAACAATTGCCATTGTACCCTCACAGTCCATCACGTTCAAGTTCTTGCTTACCCCTGTACAAACTTCACTCGCTCCCCAAAATTCACTTACCGAGTTTTACCACAAAAAAAACTCCGGATAATATAATCTCCTTCCTTTATCATAATTCCCTCTACATCCATATTTAGTCCTCCTTTCCCCACTCTCTACTTTGTTTTTTTACACCCAACACATATATTTAAAATATATATATATATATATATATATATATATATATATATATATATATATATATATATATATATATATATACATATATATATATATTTAAATATATATATATATATATATATATATATATATATATATATATATATATATATATATATATATATATATATATATATATATATATATATATATATATATATATATATATATATATATATATATATATATATATATATATATATATATATATATATATATATATATATATATATACATATATATATATATATATATATATATATATACATATATATATATATATATATATATATTTATATATATATATATATATATATATATATATTTAAATATATATATATATATATATATACACATATATATATTAATATATATATATATATATATATATACACATATATATATAAATATATATATATATATATATGTATATATATATATATATATATATACATATATATATATATATATATATATATATATATATATATATATATATATATATATATATATATATATATATATATATATATATATATATATATATATATATATATATATATATATATATCAAGTTTGTGATGGCTGCCCCATATACGTATGAATGTATAGGCCTTCTGTTCTGACAACGAGCATGAGATGGATCTCTTCTAGCGAACATTTATTTAAAAACATAATAATAATTGCAGAATCAATGTCTTCAGTTTGTTGACCGAATGCTCTGTTAAGATTTTTTTAATTTTCAAGTCACATGCCCGTGATGCCCTTGGCAGACAATTGTCAATTTGAGGTTACACATCCCTGGCTGACCGTTGTGAAGTTGTAGTCATATACCCCTGGCTGGCCGTTGTCAATTTAAAGTTACATTTCTCTCGCTGGCTATTGGTCAGTTTACGGAATTCAAGCTTTCGACACGGATGTCAGTTGCGTTTCCTCCCCTGTGAAACCATCAAGTGGGCTAACAGCGCATCTTTTCAACGATGATACAACTTTGATAAAGCACATCCCCGTGGCAACAATCAAAAGTGCAAGAGAGAAGATGGAGTGGGGTGGTCGACGTCCCAATTGTCAATAATTCCTGCAAATAACGCCCACATGACGGTCGGATAGGTAGTGTACGTGTACCGCGTATACCGATCCAGAACTGTTATATCCAACACGAAAAAAAGCATAACTTCAACTGAAAGAATTGACAAAGACAGACAACAAGCTGTAGTTTGGTCCCATCCAGCCTCATACACCATTACTATGGTGAAGCCTACCAGTGTGGCTACGGTGCACCATGATGCATACAAACCGACGCCATTTTGTATGAGAACTCGATAACAAATCAAGTAAGACCTGTAGATAGAAGCAAGAGATAAAAAAGGTGAATATTACTCACAACACTGTTGAAAAGATTTTGGACAACATCTAGCTGTCAAGCCAACAGTCATACACGCGGAGCTTTGCCATCCATACTTATCTGCATATGGCTGTATCATGGGGAAGTTTCACCTTCCTTAAGCCATGATATATGCAAGTAAGAATAATGGGGTATGCGGGCGCGATCCTCATAACATTTTCAGGGGTTATTATTTTCTTCACTATCTTTAATGTTAATGATTTCGATGTTAGTATTTTAACAATTCTTCTTTCATTTATTGAGTTGTTAAAACTGTGTCTTGATTATTAGCCATTTTGGAGCATCAGAGACGAGGAATCTTCAAAGCCTCCGAGGGTTTCGCCCCTCAACCCTACCAGCAGTGGCATAGCTATGACCTTTCTGCAGGGGGGTGGGGAAAAATCAAAAATTAAAATCCAAACTCCCCCCTGCCCCCCTCTCACCCCGAAAGAAAAATAATTTAAGGGAAAATTATGGATAATTTAACGAAATTTCTGGATATTTTGAGGAACAATTTGGATATTTTGAGAGAAACTTCGGATTATTTCCGGTGGAAAAATTCAGATATTTTGAGGAAAATTCGGATAGTCTATTTTAAAGAAAATTCGGATATTTTAATGAAACATTCGGATATTTCTAAGAAACATCCAGACATCTTGAGAGAAAAAGTCAGATATTTTGAGTAAACATTTGGATATTTAAAGAATTTGAATATTCTGAGGGAATTTCGGATATTTTCTGGGGAAGGGGGAAGGGGGAGGGGGGATTTGGATATTTTGAGGGAAAATCCAAATATTTGAAAAATCGGATATTTGAAGGACACTGCGGATATTTTGAGAAAAACTTGAGAAATAAGGCGGAAATTTGCTAACTATAAATTGCTAAATAGGCTAAACTTAAAATTTTGGATTTCGGACATTTTGTGATCCTTTTTCCCAAGATGACTGATATACAATTAAATTCTAGAAGACAGATCGCTTTCATCAAGATTACCAAAACTATCCAACATTCTGAATTTTCTGTTGTGCAAATTTTTCGCTATTTTGGAAATTTCCGGCGAGGGGGCAAATTTTCCCTCTGCCCCCCTTTAGCTACGCTGCTGCCTACCAAGATTTCACTCATGAACCCCATCATATCTCTTGCTGTCTAGAGCTGTAGAGCACGCCATGCATCCATGCATGCGCATATATTTCAGATCATTTTTGTGCCCCTACTTTTTTTTTTTTTTTTTATCTCGACTGCTGAGCCCAAAAGTAAAATATATGGCGACGCCACTGATAAAAATGCATACCCTAACATGTTTGCTCCCAAAATTTAAGTTTGTGCCTCCATAATCCCTTATACGCAGGGTCATAATTCTAAGGTTATATATGCCACTTCACAGGTAACTGTAAATGAGATCATGCGAAGTGGGGGTCCAGGATTTCCCATTGAGTCACTCTTGTAGAGAAATTTGTTTTGTCCAAAGCGGACGGGAACACTAGGAAGAAATACGTAAGAAGGTGCTGAGAACAGAAAAAAGGCCAGCTATTATTGTATTATAAAACGTCATGTGGTCGGTATGTTTCATGGAAATAAAAACCATTTTAACCTGATCTCTTATAATGATTATATGTTGTGGTTAACTTTCTAAAAACCAATCAATTATATTACAATTCTGGTATATCATTATATTAAATACATTTTGACGAGGATCGGTTTCTGCTTTCTGCAGCAAATGCTTAGACTTCCCGCTCCTTAGTCTGTCAGTCATCATTAAAAGTATGGACTGAAAACTTTGGATGCCAGGAGCAAAATATTAAAACGGCATTATAATGGCTGATTAGGCAGTTAGGAAATTGTCCATTAGTTTAAACAATCTATTTCTGTGATCAATTTATTTTCAAGTGTATATTAAGCTGAATACTCAGATACCCTTATCTTCTTTAAACTTTGCCGGTTTTCTGGATCCAGTGACGAAGATTGTGGTTCAGAATTGTTCTCTTTCTTTACTGAGTGAGTGAGTACAAATTTGAAACCCCGCTCCAGACACCTGTTTTTCAACCTCTTCCGATGCAGTTTTTTTCTGTGAAATAATCTATGGAACGATTTCCCACCAAGGTGGGGGCGCATCGACAAAGTCCGATGGACCGACTGGACAGTCCGCCCCTGGTCTTGCCTTTTACTGTCTTATGTCATCCAAAAGGCATGACGTCTATACGCAAGTGGTTGTGTGGTTATGAGAAGGTCCTAAAATGTTTGGCGTAAATCTGATAAACTAAAGCTAAAACAGCTCACGGGTGGTACCAGGATTTTCCGGATGGCGTGGCTAGCTTCCCCAACAAATGGACTAAACATCAAGAAATCTGTCAGGTGTACACTATAATAAAGGTTTCTTAATGTTCCCCGACTGGGTATTAACAGACCTCTAGCTTTGCTGGTTTACAAGGGCGGCCCGCTTCGCCCCTCCGTAGACCCGCCCTGCCCCTGGGTCCGCCCTGCCCCTCGTGGAAAAAAAAAAAATGATATATATATTTTTTTAAACCTTAATCTTAATTAACCTCATAAATGAATACCTTACATGGATACAGAATGTTAGCATAGTTAGCACTTGTTCTGTTTGGCTCATGAATGGTCCTTATCAATATCAGTCAGAATAGTTTCATTCTGAAGTATGAATAAAGCTAAAATCTCAGAGCTTCATTATGGGATTGAGCCTTAAGGGGGCACCTGGACTCCACACCAAAAAGATGCAGCGCTTCGCACGCGCTTCTGCCCCTCAACAAGTCTATCACCCTGCCCCCTTTTTAAATTAACCTAGTGGTCTGGTCTAAATGTTTATTGATTGATTAAAGGGTTGTTTTATCTACATCCCTATTGTCTCTTCCCTAAATTCAAATGACTTTCATACTGACCTCTGGGTCTTGTTCATGTCAAAACTGTATTCATTGAGTCGCATGTGGAAGTTGACCAGGGGTATGTACAGGGTCACTTGTAGCAAGATGAGGAGCACCAGGGACCAGATTTGTGAGTCAGCCTGAAAGGCGAACAACCATCCGATACTGACAGCCAAGTTGAGCGCATACACGAAGAGGAACAGATAGCTGACAACAGGTGGGTTGCGATAGACAGGGCCGTCAGAGTTGCGATGAAAGATGGTGACAATTACAAACACAACCCAGGCCGCTTGCCACAAGTAGATCAGCCCCCAGATAGAAAACGCCCATGGGGCGGGCGTTATTTCTGTCGAATAATCCGTTTGGTTTACTGTGAAAAGGAAAAGTGCATAATGATTACATTGCAATAGTGGTTACGTTGTGAAAAGGAGGTAGGCCTAACTACAAACACCAACTTCAAAATGCAGAAAAGGTAATTAAGACCATTTTGCCCGAGTTACAGAATTTTGTTTCAAAAGAACTTTGAAACCAGTTAAAACAATACATTTATTACAAGTAAATTTACGGGAGGATACAATTTTGTTTTGCATGCACGGACCTTGCTTACTATGCAAGCATAGGGCTGGAGTGTAAACATTTAAGCAAACCTGAACAGAATATTGTTAAAAAGCTCACATACTCACATCTATGGTAAGGTTTTATATTTGGGAAACTATTGGATTTTTTTTGTACCCCCTTTTTTAATGGCGTAAACAGATTGGTTAGGGATATGGCACTAATCGATTAGCCTTGATTCTCACAATTTCTAACTGGATTATCTCAAGACTATTATTACCCTTGGTTTTAATATGCTTTGCCCCCGTCGGTGTGACGGATTGTGACGCTGACAACTACCTGCCCCCAAATTTGAGGCGAGGTTCCCATTCGTCTAAATCACCTTTACTTGGATTGTATATTGATAAAATGATTAATTATCGATTTAGAAATAAGCGATCAGCAACCGGAGGGGATGGGGAGGGGACTTTATATTAAAAGTGGTACGGGTGTGCAGCCCACCAACCGAAAAACATACCCGCAGAATGACAAATTTTAGGAAACTGCAGTGTGAAATTATACAATTTTGATACGTGCAGTATGAAAGAAGTCAATTTTGATACCTGCAGTATGAGTATTCAACAAAATATTATAAAAAATGGACCAGCAGTACAAGAATAACACAGTAAAACTTCTCTTTTTTTGACCTGCACTATTAAAATGATGAAAAAGACATTTTTATTTTCACTTTAAAAAAAAAACTTTTTAGTAATATTTCATTTCTATCTTTTAAGTAAAAAAGACACATGCACTACGAAAACAGTGTATAAAAAGGCACCTCCTCGGGCGGCACACACACACACACACACACGCGCACACACACACATATACTACATATATATATATATATATATATAATATATATATATATATATGAAATATATATATATATATAATATATATATATATGATATATATATATATATATATATATATATATATATATATATATATATAATATATATATATATATATGAAATATATATATATATATAATAATATATATATGAAATATATATATATATATATATATATATATATATATATATATATATATATATATATATACATATATATATATATATATATATATATATATATATATATATATACATATATATATATATATATATATATATATATATATATATATATATATATATATATATATATATATATATATATACATATATATATTTATATCTATATATATATATATATAAATATATATAAATATATATATATATATATATATATATTTATATATATATATATGTATACATATATATATATATATATACATCATATATATGGAATATATATATATATATATATATACCTCACATACCCCCTTTCCCCACGTAAGCAACATTTCTGTGACTTGATTTTTAACAATTGCTGCTATTAATGTCACAAGGTCGATTTGAAATCGAGGACAAACACACCCATACATGGTCCGATTAGTCAACTCGAGTCGTGTCTCAGTGTTAGGTTTTAGTTTATTATAGGTTTAATCCCTGATTCAAAGATTTTGTTTGCAATTTTGAGTGTTACTTAAATAAATACACCTTGAAGAGGCTTGTTTGCTCTGAAGCTTGACTCACGTTGAAAAAACGCAAAAGCACTACAATAGTGACTTGCGATTGATGCTATAGGCTTGTAAACTTGAGCACTGATTTGCTAATGTAACAACACGACGATTAGAACAAATTAACTCATTTTAATTTAAAAAATGAACCATTTGATTTTAAATACAAAGTTTCTTTAAAGATTGAAAACGAATTATCTAATCACTAGTGGTGCCACCGAAATATTTATGACGTGGAGGGGCAAGTGAGAGGCTGCCAGGACACCAAGGGCTGGAGAGTAAAGATAACTTACATGTCATGAGTGAGAAGAGATTTCTTCCTATTATTAGCAAGCCTTAGTATCTGCCCGGCAAACAGCCAGATGGGAGAGGCAATGGTCGAGATTATGAAAGGGTTAAAAGAAACCAAAATCAAAACACAAACGTCATTAGTTGTGTTTTGTACAAGTTATTTCCCGATTTTTGTGAAACATGATCTTACATTTTCCATCATTTTTTCATTCATTTGTATATAATTTTCAACCTTCATCTCCCCACCCCTACCCCCCTCCCCTCCCCCTCTCCGTCCTGTACAATTGGTTTGTTTTAACGGAAGCCTTGAAAGTTGCGTCCTACCTTGGTTAACTGATCCTCCACCCTGCGTTACAGCATTACAAACCATAGTCGCAGCGAACACAGCTACTATGAGAACCACAAGAGTGATGAAGATACGATCATGATTGTTCTTCGGCGTCATCTTGTCAAATTGTTTGAGCTGTTAAAATAATGAGAAAGTTATTGAAGCAAAAAGAACGTATGAAAGTACTAGAAGCATTAGAAAATAAAACCTATAATTAGCGGCACGTTTTCATTTTTCTCAGCAACATTGCGAACCTGTTCCAGCTCGGGCATATTTGGGGTTGGGGCACTGACTTTACCGACCATACCTGCATTTTGTAGAATTATGAAAAGCTAATAAGATATCATATGGCCTGTACCTCTCCCCTTTAAAGATATACTTTCCCCCCAGCTCCTTATGACGCCCTGCTGTGGCTACCGGCACCTGCTTTGGCAACCCTACGCCCATGCTGTGACAACCCTACGCCCCTGATATGTAAACACTATAACCAGCTCCATATACGCTCCCACTTTAAATTCATGTGTGTGATGGTCTCCCTTCAAATCTGTAAATTAATTGTTTGTTATTATCCATGGAAGTTTGGCGTATTTTGTGGAAAAAATGCTGGCAAAACAAAACGTCGGATTAAAGAATGAATTAGCAATTAATTAAGAAACACATTAATAACTTCAAAAAGCAATATAAATTTAATTCAATAAGATAGCTGGCAGAACGTCAATACTAAATAAATGGTCCGTTTTATGAAGATGATTTTACAAAGTCCAAATGCGTTGTCCCGATTCAAACCATCACACATGATTGATTGATATCCATGTCCAGAAAAATAAAACAGAAAAAGGAATAATATAACATTGCTCACAGAGCAGATTATGTGTTGACGAATAAATACCATTTTACACAGATTTAAAATGGCCCATTTGTTTATGATTCTGATTTTTTTATGTTACCTGCATGTCAAATTTTGTTACCTCCGCCAACGAAGTTGGACGGATGTTTGCGCCTCGGTTTGTTTGGTTATCTGTCTGTCTGTTTGTCATCAAGATATCCTAATAACTCATAATTGTATGTTAATCAAATTTGGTATGTGGTTTTGTTACTGTTTCGGGATTAAGTGATTACAATTTCGGACATATCTGCATATCGGAACAGGGGAAGGGCCCAAATGGAGGAATAGGACGTTGTAGGGTGAGTTTGTCTGTCATTAGAATATCTCAAGAATTTGGATTGAATTTGATGTGTGGCTTTATTATTGCTCAATGACAAGTGAATACATTTTGGACGTATTGCAAGGGAAGGGCAGAAATTGAGGGTGGGGATAACTAGGGTAAGGTATGTCAAACAAACTTGAAACTTTCCATTGAATGTAGTGAACAATGAATTCATGCCATGAAAAGAAATCTTACAATCAATTTTCTGGACTCAAAGAAAATTAAATCAAATGAAACAATTGGTTTATGTCATGAATGGAAACTGATGGAAAGTGAATCTTAGCTTAGGAAATTAAACAATGAATGCTTAGCCTGAATAAAACTGAAAACAATGATACGGTTTGGGAAGAAATCAGTCAAAAGACAATCATTAGGTGTTCAAAATGCAAATGATCATTACAGATCAAAACTTGGGGATACATCTTTGTGGGCCTATATAGGATTTCTGAGGTAGATCATTTTGGGTACGTGGATTGGATGAATTCGAAAATTATTCTAAGCATGTTGGAATTGCGACAGGGGTGGGTATGCGCTCTACAGAGTGCTGATATTCTGGTTATCAGAATTTTGCCCCCGAAATAAGATCTCCTCCAGTAGACTACGAATGTCCTTGCTCATGTTCCCCTTGCTCCATACACGTTCTTAGGTATCAAAAACACAACTTCGGAGTAGATTTGTGTTTATTGCAGTTAATGATGAGCAATGACAGGGCCTCTTTTCACGTACTAATTGGTACCAAGATTGGTGACCACGAAATTTGGAGACCAGTGATGGTAAAATCCGATGACTGGTCTCCAAAACAATTGATGCTCAACTTGTGTTTTGACAGTTTGAAAGGTTGTGAGATAAAGATTAACATACGTTGGCTGTTAGCCAACTTGGCTCACATATGCTTCTTTTTTAGAGGTGGAGGAGAGTGGGGGGGGACAGGGACATTTCCCCTCCCCACCCCTTCCTCCAAAAAAAAAAAAAAAAAAACCCACAGTAAATGTGTGCCAAGCCAGGTTTATAATGCGTCCTTAGGAATATAGGTCATGGAATTTGTATGTGTATTATACATGTTTGTGTTCAGGACCGTCGATTTCCTCTAATATGTAAATCATCTTTTATATCAACCCCAGAGCAAGTTAATATCTTCTTACTTTTCTTCAGCGGTTGGCAGAGTGGTAGCGTGGGGGAAAAGTAGGCTATAATGAAAATATACAAAAATATGTTATCAAAATGGAACATTTTGGACATTCTAAATGCCCCAATTTGCAGAGCTTCGCCCTGGACTCCTCACAGGGCTTTGCCGCAGAACCGCACCAAGTGCCCTTAAGTGAGGCCCTGGACCCCACGCCATTAAGCGCACACGTGCGCAATGCCGCCATACGGCGCTACAGTGTGATTTTAATAACAATCTGGTGTAACTATTTTTGTTCCCTAAAAAAATCACCATTGGATTGCAAACTGGGAATCCGTATGAATAAGTAACGAATTTCCCAATGTTTAAAGACCAGTGAAAATTCATTTAAAAAGCATCTTAACAATGACGTATACGCTTAACTGATTCATTTTTCGTTGATGTGCAAGTCGCCACATTTCCAAACTCCACATTATTATAAAATGAAGAATGATAAGCTGCAACTCTTGAAGCTGCATGCATGTGTTCATACAAATCCAGGCTTACGCTTACAAGTTCCAAAAGAAGTATAAAAAAGTGATAAAAACTTTCGTATGAAACTCAAGTCATTCCACAGTTTGCATAAGTGCATGCCGTTAGATGATGGCGTCATATTAGTAAACTACCCGTGTTGCGCAAATGAAGTAGCTCATTATGTAAATGCATCTCTGTTTGACAATTGGTGGCATAAAGTGATAATCACTGTTTTGTCAGCCTATAGCAGTTATACACGGCCGTTTTTGCTTCAGTTTTCTTTAGAATTTGGCAGTGCATGTAAGTTTTTGCTATTGTCAAGATGTCAGTGCGCCCTCCAGAGCAACTCTCACCCGAGTCTTTTTTTATTTGTTTTCTGTTAGTAAGTTTAAGAATGTTTAACTTATATGAACAATTATACTTTATGAATGATGCTATATTTGTGTTCCTTTGCGACATTTTCTTCATTGTCAGATTGTGATGATATCTTAGATATGAGAGTTTAACAAATAAATTGTATTGAAACAAAAGAAAACTTTTACCCTCACCCCATGAGAAATATAAGAAATAAGACTAATAAATATTATAAGAAATAGTATGAAAATATTCAAGAAATATATGAAAAACCGTAGATACTCCAGTGAAATCGGGGATACATTGACGAAACGAAAAAATTGGTAAGATGTCATTATCACTCCATAACATTATACTAAGGAAACCAAAAATTTCGTCAGAACTTAACCGAAGTTGCTTTCTTAATTAGAAGAATGGAATAGCACAAACATCCACTGCTGCTTATATAATTTTCATGCGAGTCCATTGTTAGATTAAAGAAGCAAAGAAAAAAAAAAGTACTTTTCAAAATCATAAAATTTCAATCAATAAATTAAGTAGAATTATCTTTTCAACAATTTTACAGCCCAAAGTCCTTCTGCTCGACCGTGTCCCACAAGCAAAACTCGACCATCACCAGCTGATAACTGACAATTCCCTACCCTCAGTAGTTTAATAGTGCAACATCATAATACAAAAGTGCAACATCATAAAACAAAATATATATATTTATATATATATATATATATATATATATATATATATATATATATATATATATATATATATATATATATATATATATATATATATATATATATATATATATATATATATATATATATATATATATATATATATATATATATATATATATATATATATATATATATATATATATATATATATATATATATATATATATATATATATATATATATATATATATATATATATATATATATATATATATATATATATATATATATATATATATATATATATATATATATATATATATATATATATATATATATATATATATATATATATCAGTTTTCTGAAGCGAAATAGATGCTTTCAATATTAACGAATCAAGTTATGGAAGTGAAGAAAATTACTTTTTTTTCTCAAAGCGATGGAAAAGCAACCATAATGTATAAAGTCCTACCTTTTATGATACAGAATGTATTATTCACCTTTTGCTTTAACCAGTGGTTGTAAGAGTCCAACTGAAATGAGAAAGAGTCACCACGCTCAGTTAGCTTCGAATGAATACTTGGATAAAGACAGTTGTCAAACAATCACTCGACTGATGTAACTACCTTAAATGGAAGTTAATCATTACCTCATATATCCCGGACGTTGTTGACAAACTATCAAAGTGTGTTACATAATCAGATAGTCACAAGTCCATTTCATCTTGACCACGGAGTGATTATGACGTGCTTGGTGACGTCAGCGACACCTTCCTGACCTTATCCGGAAACAGATGGTCCCCATGCTCTAGTGGGTTTACCCTTTCAGCTATTTCATTTTCTTAGGATTTCAAATTTTGGACACGTTGGTATTTACCAAAGTCATTTCTGATCATATTTATGCCGCAAATTGTATTGTTGTAGATGTACAGATATTTCAGCATCAAAAGTGTATGCTTCAAAACAACTTTTCGGCAGTAGAGGGATTGCAAACCAGGGCTGATATTCCCGTGTGCAGTTCCCAAAACCTCACTTAATTCAGTTTGAAAATCTACCTACTGTGGTGTGGCGGTTATCATACCTGTCTACAGACCACGAGGGTTCAAGCCTGGGTTGGGTAGACACGCCAGTGCACAACAACTGGTTATCAAAGGCTGTGGACATTGACTTGTTGTCGATGTTATGTCTGTCCGTACGTTGTACATGTGTTCTCGTCCGGGTCGTATTAAGAGTTTCGTGATAGCATTGTTACTATCATAACCGAATACGCAGGCGACGACCCCGTCATTGTAATTGTGTGCTCACTCGTCGTCGTCGGTTTGAAGCTTTGTAAACTGAGCTCGTGACGTTAATCATATTGTGTCATACAAAGCTTAAAATGAGAAAAAGGGGTGGCTTTATGAGATTTTTACAGCTTTGCTCCTCTTCCTTCCCCCCTTCCCCTTTTTTCCCACCTAACATATTTGGTGAGAATTACTGCCCATTGACCCTTATTTATTCAATAATTTAATGAAAATGCTTGAATACAGAAATTATATTGTAAAAATAATTTCAGCGAAACATATTTACATCATGCCATAAACAGATTAATGGGAGTGTTACAATAATCTTAACTTGCATGAAGGCAGTCGGAATACAAAACATATCAATAATTTTCCTCAATAATTTAAGCAATGAGGGTAAGCATTGCCAAGACTTGCGATTTTAATTCGTCCTGTCTGCATATTCGCTGCATGTCTGCATGTTCGCTGCATGTTTGCTGCATGTTTGCTGCATGTCTGCATAATCGCTGCATGTCTGCATGCTCGCTGCATGTTTGCATGTTCGCTGCATGTCTGCATTCGCTGCATGTCTGCATGTTCGCTGCATGTCTGCATGCTCGCTGCATGTTTGCATGTTCGCTGCATGTTCGCTGCATGTCTGCATGTTTGCTGCATGTTCGCTGCATGTTTGCATGTTCGCTGCATGTCTGCATGCTCGCTGCATGTCTGCATGTTCGCTGCATGTCTGCATGCTCGCTGCATGTTTGCATGTTCGCTGCATGTCTGCATGTTCGCTGCATGTCTGCATGTTTTCTGCATGTCTGCATGTTCGCTGCATGTCTGCATGTTCGCTGCATGTTTGCATGTTCGCTGCATGTCTGCAATTTCGTCGCATGTCTGCATGTTTGCTGCATGTCTGCATCTTCGCTGCATGTCTGCATGTTCGCTGCATGTCTGCATGTTCGCTGCATGTCTGCATGTTCGCTGCATGTCTGCATGTTCGCTGCATGTCTGCATGTTCGCTGCATGTCTGCATGTTCGCTGCATGTCTGCATGTTCGCTGCATGTCTGCAATTTCGCTGCATGTTCGCTGCATGTCTGCATGTTCGCTGCATGTCTGCATGCTCGCTGCATGTGTGCATGTTCGCTGCATGTCTGCATTCGCTGCATGTCTGCATGTTCGCTGCATGTCTGCATGTTCGCTCCATGTCTGCATGTTCGCTGCATGTCTGCATGTTCGCTGCATGTCTGCATGTTCGCTGCATGTCTGCAATTTCGTCGCATGTCTGCATGTTTGCTGCATGTCTGCATCTTCGCTGCATGTCTGCATGTTCGCTGCATGTCTGCATGTTCGCTGCATGTCTGCATGTTCGCTGCATGTCTGCATGTTCGCTGCATGTCTGCATTTTCGCTGCATGTCTGCATGTTCGCTTCATGTCTGCATGTTCGTTGCATGTCTGCATGCTCGCTGCATGTCTGCAATTTCGCTGCATGTCTGCATGTTCGCTGCATGTCTGCATGTTCGCTGCATGTCTGCATGTTCGCTGCATGTCTGCATGTTCGCTGCATGTCTGCATGCTCGCTGCATGTCTGCATGTTCGCTGCATGTCTGCATGTTCGCTGCATGTCTGCATGTTCGCAGCATGTCTGCATGTTCGCTGCATGTCTGCATCTTCGCTGCATGTCTGCATCTTCGCTGCATGTCTGCATCTTCGCTGCATGTCTGTATGTTCGCTGCATGTCTGCATCTTCGCTGCATGTTCGCTGCATGTTCGCTGCATGTCTGCATGTTCGCTGCATGCATCTTCGCTGCATGTCTGCATCGCTGCATGTCTGCATCTTCGCTGCATGTCTGCATCTTCGCTGCATGTCTGCATGTTCGCTGCATGTCTGCATCTTCGCTGCATGTCTGCATCTTCGCTGCATGTCTGCATGTTCGCTGCATGTCTGCATCTTCGCTGCATGTCTGCATCTTCGCTGCATGTCTGCATGTTCGCTGCATGTCTGCATCTTCGCTGCATGTCTGCATCTTCGCTGCATGTCTGCATCTTCGCTGCATGTCTGCATGTTCGCTGCATGTCTGCATCTTCGCTGCATGTCTGCATCTTCGCTGCATGTCTGCATGTTTGCTGCATGTCCGCATGTTTGCTGCATATTCTGCCAGTAATTACAAAAATTACATAAAGCAAAATGAGGACATACAGATGTATTGTTGCTGAACATGATGATCTTTATTTAGCATAGTACAGTAGTATGGTAGTATATTGCTATTTGTTCATTTGTTCATTTTTTTAGGTTACTCGTTGCATAAAGATTACGTGGATGAAGGTTGGCCATCATAAGACAAGCATTGTTTAAAATGTCTTGTCGATTAACTCGATTTCGGTAAGAATCTTATCTAGCAAATGAAAATAAATTTCTCTCCGAAAAGCTCACATTCTGATCATCTTCAAACACTTCGGCGGGCCGGTTGGGAGGTATAAAATTACTGTGCGTCAGATGATAACTCAAATATCTGAATAGTTGACAAAACATCTAAATTAATCCAATCATATCAGATTTTAAGTTACGACCCCCCCCCCCCCCTTTTACTCTCTGATTTTTCTCCTGGGGAAAAAATATTACCATGATAGTGTTTGGGTGGCGGAAACTTTCTCTAGTGAGAAATCTTGAGAGGACGCCGAATGCTCACAGGGGCGCGAAAATTGTTCTGAGATATATTTGTTTTACATTTTAATCCCAACTTCTGCAATCTGTATCATTACAAAACAAACGTTGTTCAAAGCTTTATTCTTACATCAAAACATGGAAATCATCACTGAACCGCAATTAAAGACAGATATTGTAGTCAATTGGATACTGCATTTGAACATTTGTTCCAAAATGTATATTGCCTTTTAACAGTTTTATGTGTGGAATTGACACCATCTGATCGTTTCTGTTCTGAAAATCACGCCAAAAAATGCTAAGCTTTAGGACTTCGATCCTGGATATTAAGCAATTTTCAGCTATCAAAATCGCGAGAAATGCAGGGCTTTGCTCATAAATTTGACACAATTTAAACTAATTTTAAGCTATCAAAATCACGAGAAACGTAGGGATTCAGTTTCTTCGGCCCCTGGTTCCCTATATCAGGGCTTAGTGCCTAAAAAGGACACAATTTTAAACAATTTTCTGCTATCATCAACTTAATCACGTTAAACGATAGGGCTTTTGGGGCTTCGCCCCTGGCCCCTACCAGGACTTCGCCCATAGATTTGACACATTTAAGCAATGATTTGCTACCAAAAGCGCAGGGTTTTCAACGCTCTGCATGGCTTTGACACGAGTTTAAATTATTTTCCGTTATCAAACAGTCAAATTGACGAGAACCGCAGGACTTCCGGGACTTTGACCTAACAGGGCTTCAACCTTGGAGTTGACACAATATTAATCAGTTTTCAGTTTCTCAAAATCGAGAGAAATGCAGGGCTTCCAGCATAGGCGGAATTTGAAAGGGGCAAAGGGGGCACTGTCCCACCATTTTTTCCAAATTTGTATCTTTTGTATGGTATTTTTTGCATCTTGGAGTGATATCCCCACACACACTTTTAAGTTTGCCCCCCCCCCCCTTCCATTTTCGATAGGCAAATCCCGCCCATGGCTTCCAGCCATCCAGAAACTTCGTGCCTAGATTTGACACCATTCTAACAAATTTTCTGCTACCAAAATTACAAAAACGCATGCATTTAGACCCTAGATTTGACACAATATCAAGCAATAATCTGCATTCAAAATCACGTGAAACACAGGACTATATACCAGGGGTTTCACCCCGAGATCCCTACTAGGGCTTCGCCCATATATTTGAAATACTAAATTTCCAAAATAGTGAATCCAATTTAAATCTATATCTGTCTCCAATGTTTTAATTTTATGAACATTTTTTTAACATGACCCACCAAGCAATTGCCTCCATGCACCCCCGCCCCCCTCCTTCCTTCCTATGCCCTTATAACTACAAGTGGAATTAGTGAACCATTTTGATGGTGGATCCGTTGAATTTATCATGTAAATGCATCTTGTAATGTCAGGGCCGTAGGAGGCATTATATAATTAAAAGGGCACGAGCTCTATTTTTTCCTACCTGGTATTATTTAGCATAAACATGAATTTACTAAGCATTCCAGTCTGAAACTGATATCAATTTTCTTTCCTTTTACATTTTTACTTTCCTTTCCTTTTCAATCTTTAGCCGCTCAGAATTTTATAACATAAAAACTGAGTCCTCTACTGACCTTCTCGATCCAAAACGTCCCCAACTTACATGCACGACCAGTGACGTCACTGCGGGGAAGGGGGAGTGGGGCAGCGACAACAGTGAATTTTCAAAGCAATGGTTTTCAAATAAGCCTTATTTGTGTGAATTATTCAAAAAATACATCAATCTTCCCCCAATATAAAACCTGTGTCGGGGTGTCGGGGAGCTTTCAGTGTATCACTTCCTCCAACAAAACTCGTAATATCATCTTCCATCCCGCACCTACCTATGAAATGAGAAATTAAAGCAGCTCTAAGAGTGTGAGCACAAGCCTTCGAAAGATAGCCCATGCCCATGACCTCATTGCCCCTGTATCATCCTCACATAGGCAAACCAAACATATTATTTGCCCTTGCAGCTGCTAAAGCACACTGTTTAGAAGGCTTCAGATTGCTAGTAATGACAACACCTAGATCCCTTTCTTGATCAACACAACCAAAATTGAACCATTCATGCAGTAATCAAAAGCCAAATTGCTCTGACCAAAATGAATAACATGGCAGCCTCCATGTGTCGACTTCAAACATGAATAACTTTAGACAGGAATAAGATTTTGACTTGCTGTTTTTGATAATTGAATTAGATTTTAATCCTCTATTATACGGATTATATCAGACTTTACATGCTTTATGTCTCCTTGAAGGAAATTTCCCGAAAATTGAAGACAGTTTCCCGAGAATTGAAGAAAATTACCTGAAAATAAAGAAATGTTTACGAAAATTTAGACAATTCCCCGAAAATTGAAAAAAATTATCCGAGAACTGAAGAAAATTTTACGAAGATTTTCAAATAATCTGATATCTGTATACATCCAATGTATATCACTTTATACCTCCAATGTATATCACTTTATACCTCCAATGTATATCACTTTATACCTCCAATGTGTATCACTTTACTGCTTTAATACTTTGAATTTACCTTCTTTTTGGACAAAAATGGGGGTGGGGTGAGAAAACCCCCCTAGTGCCTTTTCCCCTGCACCCCGTGCACCCCTGGCACGTCCTATCCATAAAAGAGAAAATTCACTAAGATCGAACATTTTGGTGTTAACCCACTGAAGTCCAATATGGAAACTTAATATTCACTCCTTCACAGAAAGTGAATCCTACATAAAAGTACTTACGAAAGTGTTATTTATAGAGGCCCACTTTATACATCTGAACTTCTGAGTTATTTCTCGTCATGCTATTGTTATAACAGTGACACAGCAGATACAATCAAACACATATCTAGGTTCTAGTTGAAATAAAAATACTCTTTACTTTTCCTTTCACGTACCGATTATTCCAATTGATAAAGACAGATGAGGCGTTCCACATCATTCCATACAGTGATGGTTCGTGTTGTAAATAAAAACATTTTATAACCCTTCTTGATCGTTCGTGTACCGTAAGTAATTCTCGTTGTACGAACAACCTGTATTACAATAAAATACAATATGATTTTCAATAAAGATTCATTAAGTTGTATTAGAAAAATAAGATAAAGTTTGCATGCTACCCATTTTTCAATTGGATGGCGCAGCAGAAAATGTAATCACCGATTATGAAAACAACCTGAGGCATGCCTGCTCTAATTGAGCTATCAATATCAATAGGCCACTTATTCAAATGCAAAAAAATATTACATGAGTTCACTACACTGCAATAGTTGTTGTCGTTATTAATTTTAATAAACGCTTAAAGGGTGTAATATCTTACAGCAGTTTTTTTATACTTGCAAGTTTCTTTTTTTAGATATTTAGCTGGAAGGTTTTGATTACTTACTTCCTCGGTGCTTATATAGCGCAGAATCCCAAGGTTCTCTGCACTTTATAGAACATAATAAAAACTAAAATAACAGCTCCCTGCAGTAATGTTATCTAGCTTCCCACAAGAACATATTTTGTTTGTGTACAGAAAAGAGTGTCTAATAACTGATGCTTAAAATCACTTATCTGTGATGAGTTTCTTCAGGGGTTAAGTAAGTCCATCTTATATGAACAGATGAAAGAGAACTTAAAAAGAAATTGATAAAATCTTTTAGTTATATTTCGTAAAATGATTTCCACTTGGACTGTTGGAAGTGTATTTTGTGTGATGCTGTTAGCGAGTAATTGTGATTTAATAATTGCGATAATTATTTCTTAAAAAATGGCTAATATATTTGCGATATATGAGGAAAATATGCCATACTTAAAAGCATGTCTTGTTGCAAGGATGTAAAATCCATCTTGATTTTATACATACAGTACTTTGTTGTTAGTATATTTTGTTTATGATTTCAATTTTCTCAGCAGAAAACATTGTTATTAAACTTTGCATCATATTGCTGTTGAGGCTTAAGTTTTTGTAGGCTTACTTAAAAAACAGTTTTCACATATTCAAACGATATTTAAAGCTCCATTACGCGATGGGGCAACTAGAGTCCTGGGGGCAGGTGGGGATTTTGGCGCCTTGCAGCAATGTCGGAACCGCGGCAGCAATAAGGCAGGGGGGGGGGGGAAGAGGGAAGTGCCCTTACCTTAAAGTAAGGAGAGCAGGAGGTGCCCTTTCAAAAGTTGATGGCGGATCGGGCAGGAGGTGCCCTTTTTAAATTTGAGGGCAGACCAAAAAGGAGGCGCCCTTTTGAAAACTTATATGAAATTATTCTAGGTAATTCTTGAAGCTTAAAAACAAACAGAAATCCACTCACTCACAAATATTACGTAATATATAGAAGTTGTTACATACATTTAGTATTTAATTGACACAATTATAGCATGTCATCTTACCAGAGGCACCGACACCGAGGGTCGTGGTGGGAGAAGGATGCCCTCAATAATTTGTAAGCAGCAATTTTCAAAAGAAGCCATGTACCTATTAAACCCGATGGGGAATTGTAAACATTGGTCCTGGCTCCCCAATCTGAAACCTATAGGTGGAATTTGCTTAGATACAAAGTGGGGGAAAGTCAAAAGTGTGTGTGTGTGTGTGTAGGGGGAAAGGGGGGGGGGTATTAAATTATCCTAAAATGCAGCACATCACCATACAAAAGTATTCATTTGGACAAAAAGTGAGGGTGGGGAAAGTGCCCCCTTGCTTCCCTCAAATCCCGCCTATGTTCAAACCATATAGGTAGGAACCATGGGGCGAGAAGGAAGATTCCTTTACTTTTTCAAAAACTGACCAAGTGTCCTTTTTGAAAATGAAAATGTGCCCCTCAATTACAGTCCAAGAAGCACCCGAAGTTTTAACAACCCACCAACAAAAATAGGCTTATACCATGGCACCCCAAGATATATGTTGAACTACTACATCATTGATGTTCTAGTTGAACACGTCAATGGAGGAAATGTTTCTGATTTTAAAGGGTAATGCATTCCACAGAGGTGGGCCGGTATGGTTCCCTACTTTCTTTTTTTGAAGAGAAAGTAACTAGTGTGAGTTTGACAGTTGAGGATCTCAAAGGTCGGTTGGGATGATAAATTGTGAATATGTCCTGAAGATAAGATGGTGTAAGCTTGTAGAAGCATTTGAAGACATACTCATCAGATGTACTCTAAGATGACAAGGTAGCCAATGTAAATCAGCGAGTATTGGTGTCATGTGATCAACATGAGTGCACCATGTAACAACCCTAGCGGCTTTGTTTCGCATTAAAAAGCCTAGCTGCTTTGTTTTGCATTAAAAAGCCTAGCTGCATTGTTTTGCATTAAAAAGCCTAGCTGCTTTGTTTTGCATTAAAAAGCCTAGCTGCATTGTTTTGCATTAAAAAGCCTAGCTGCTTTGTTTTGCATTAAAAAGCCTAGCTGCATTATTTTGCATTAAAAACCTAGCTGCTTTGTTTTGCATTAAAAAGCCTAGCTGCTTTGTTTTGTATTAAAAAGCCTAGCTGCTTTGTTTTGTATTAAAAAGCCTAGCTGCTTTGTTTTGCATTAAAAAGCCTAGCTGCTTCGTTCTGCATTAAAAATCCTAGCTGCTTTGTTTTGCATTAAAAAGCCTAGCTGCTTTGTTTTGCATTAAAAAGCTTAGCTGCTTTGTTTTGCATTAGCTGCAGACATTAAATTTGTGTTTGAGAAATTCCTGTAAAAAGAAAACAGCAATAATAAACTGATCAAGTCTTAATGTAACAAGGCATTGGATGGCTGTTTTGCAAGCCCGAGTGGATAAAAACTGGCGACCTTTGGTGATGTTTCGAAGATGAAAATGGCAGGTCCTGATTACACTTGATTGAGCTGGTAGGGGACCCAACATCGGACATCACATCACAATTGTATGTAGTTTTTGTGTTTTAAGTCTTAATGTCAAAACATGCTTCTGAAAATGTAGAAATTTGATAAAATAATATAGATGAGATTTTTGGTACCTAGTCTTTCCAGGGGCGTCAGAACGGGCCTTGGAAAGCCTATTTTTGACGGAGGTAATGTTGGCGACAAGCATCTCTAACACATTAGAACATAATGATCATGTGCCTTGTGGTGGTAATTATCGGCCCGCCCCTTAAGCGATCCGCTGTCCGGTGAGACGCCCTCTCATGAGACATGTTGACATTTACCTCAAATCTGTTATTGAAACAGATTGTTGCCATGCATGTCATGTATGACGGAACATGGATTCACACACAATTATCAGGAATGGGGGGAGGAGGGGGCATAGGAGGGTCATTTTCCGGTAAATTTGACAAATGTTGAGAATGCGGCGGTTTTAACAATGCCGCCGGAAGTGTGGAGGGGGAGCGGGGATTGGCATATATAAAAAAATCCAAATATTGATCTGTCATAAATAAAAAACTAACTATTGTTTGTAAATTTACGAATTGTTTAACTCAGAATTTGATGATATTTTTGTTCTACAGACTTTGAAATAAACGTTGTCATCATTATTGTCAATGATTAAAAAGCAAACATCTTTGAAGTTTTCATCTTTATTTCTGTGAAGAACTGATATTAGCTAAATAATTTTTTAAATGAATAAAAACAGTAAATTTATTGAAAAAAAACTTGCTATTTGACAACATATGAATTGCTATTGTTTTACTCCACTATTTAAACATCTGCCACAATTATTTAAAGGAAAATTGGCTGATTCTGACAAATTGAACGCCAATCAACATCAATCAACAAGCCATCTGTATTAATAATATCAATATGTAGGGAAGAAAGACCAAAACTGTTCATTATTATAAGCGATTATAAGCTGCCTGCCCTACCATATGTTACACATTTTGCAAACCTCAAGCTTTATCAACTCATAAACTAAACATGTTAAACAGATTTAAACACTGATTTGCTCGAAATTGTATTTTTGCAACATATAATTAAATGTAAATGTTTACTGACCTTTATAGGCCTACACACAATACACAATTAAAGAAGATGACAATGAATATATTGTTTTAATGATATATTGTAAGCTCTTTCGAAATACAAACTCTAAAATATTTTGCTTGCATCATAGTACTGGTAAATAACTTTAATATCAAAATAACATAAGAGAGTATAATACAAAAGCTATGATACTGGATTAAAAACAAACAGATTTCAGGACTACCAGATGTCAAGTTACCGTATCAACGTAATAAGCGCCCCTGTTTTTATAAGCGCCCACCCAACATATTTTGACTGATCACATAATTTATTTGATTAATTTGACGACTTAACATAGGTTTTGTTACATTATTTGCTTATTTTGCATCCAACGCTCATTATGTGTTTGTGGTGGTTATTGTGGGGATAGTGTAGGACCAGCCCTTACACAATGCACTTTGAATAGCACATTGTATGCGGCCCGGAACATGGGCGTTTATCAGGAAGGAACGTTAGGCCTAACAAGTGTGCAATTCTATTTACGTAATCGCCCGGGCATAATTACGTCGAATACGGTATTCTTCATTGGTCTGCATCGCATTTTGAAACAACAAAAATATGAGAAGCATTGGCACAAACGTGGAAATTGGAGCACAAAGGTATATAGGGAAAATCCCTCTATGATGAGCCGCACTATTGGTCGAATAATGGACCACAAAGTGGACAATGACGTTATCCAAACCTTCTAGATAGTTTCAAATCTACCTGGAAGATATTCACAACAGTTGTCAGTTCTTATTCACTGCCCCTTTAACTTTTAATGCAAGCAACTGAAGGTGCTAACGTTGCCAGTTCTTATTCACTGCTGAAACCAAGTAAAAAAATTGCAAGTCAAGTCACAAGTCAACAAATGTGACTCAAGTCCGACTCGAGTCCAAGTCAGCAACCTGAGTCGACAAATCTGTTCACTGCCCCTTTACACCTCCAATGATTGAAGATTTACAAATCAATGATAACAAGTTATGCATGTGAACATTATCATTTGGAATTGGTCTCCAATGGTATAATGAAAGAGGGTATTCATATAAATTTCACACATGACACACAAGATGCCACACCTATTTTTCATACACCCCCATCCCCTATCATGTAATAATCACATCTGTCACTGTCAACTGGGGTTTAGATATTTCTTATACATTTTTCTTAGATAAAAAGTAATATAACTTCATAAAATGTTTTTCTTAATGTCAGTCATATAAATTTCATGGGATACCCACTATAGAATATACAATATAGTTGTATCTAAACCACTTATTTCACTATGGAAAATATCACCATTATTTCATTTCATCACATTTACAAAATTAAAACTCGTCAAAAATTCTGAAAAAAATCATTGAAAACAAAATGGGGTAGTTCTCATATATAAGGAGAAATAATATTCTATTTGCATGACATATAATTACTATTTGTTAGTTAATTCCAGTTCAGTAATTGTGCCACATAAATTTCTATCTTGTAAACATTAGCTCTGGTTCACTGCCACAAACTGATGGACACCATTTGTGACATCATTTTATCAAATATTTGGTCAAGTTGCAATTTCTTCGGAACTCTTTGTTTTGCTACTCTCAACTGTGCATCTAAGTCTTATATACAAAAGTATACCAAAATTTGCAATAAATAATTCAAAATGCAAGAATTTGCATTCTTAACGATGCTTAGCAATTTAGTCTTTTAAGGTTGTATGCATGCTTAGATAGAAATGCCTGGTAGGAATGTCCTATAGCATGCCTGGATAGGAATGTCCTATAGCATGCCTGGATAGGAATGTCCTATAGCATGCCTGGATAGGAATGTCCTATAGCATGCCTGGATAGGAATGTCCTATAGCATGCCTGGATAGGAATGTCTTATAGCATGCCTGGATAGGAATGTCTTATAGCATGCCTGGATAGGAATGTCCTATATCATGCCTGGATAGGAATAATAGGAATGTCCTACAGCATGCCTGGATAGGAATGTCCTATATCATGCCTGGATAGGAATGTCCTATATCATGCCTGGATAGGAATGTCTTATAGCATGCCCGGGTAGGAATGTCTTATAGCATGCCTGGATAGTTATAATAGGAATGTCCTATATCATGCCTGGATAGGAATGTCTTATAGCATGCCTGGATAGGAATGTCCTATATCATGACTGGATAGGAATGTCCTATATCATGCCTGGATAGGAATGATAGGAATATCCTATAGCATGCCTGGATAGGAATGTCCTATAGCATGCCTGGATAGGAATGTCCTATATCATGCCTGGATAAGAATGTTTGTTACTCTTTGTTCTGCTACTATTATCTTCTAATTATTTAACTGTACATCTTAGTTTTATATACAATACTATACCAAAATTTACAATAAACCAACAAAGATGCAAGAAATTGCAATCTTAACCATGCTTGGCGATTAGGTCTTTAAGCTTTATTTGAAAAGGAAGATTGATAATATCTGTTTAAACAGAGCTGTTGGTGGCCTTCATTTTGATGCAGCTTTGGGACATAGCATGAACACCACTCGTTATTGATGAATGGATTTGCGTAAGTTTCTTAAAAAGCAAATATAACTTCATAAATGTACATAAAAATACAATATTTATCTGATCAAATCTTATATAAATGTAAACAATTCCCCTCATAAACTAGGGCATTGTTCCATCAAATCTATTATTGCAAATATCTTGAAAATGTTATTTGTAACAACTTTGCACATCCTTATATCTACATAATCATTCCCACAGTTCTAAATAGAGGTATTGAAAATCTTCCCACAAAAAATTGTGACAGAAATAGTATGAATGTAGTGAATACATCTTTATATACTTCCCTCTTTTGCAATTGAATGTACTTTTCATCGTACAATTACATGGGGGACTTGTTTACTCAAGAAATCTGAAGAAAAAAATATAAAAAAATAATGATATTTTTTTCTTCCCGCGAATTTCCGATTTTCTCGGGGTCATAATTAGCGGAACCATAGATATTCTTTCTTACAAAAGTGTGATCAGATTTTATATATCAGATGTTTCTGCTTTTGTTGTCCGAGGTCTTTTGCCATCATCAGAAGGATCCCCTCATATCCACGTCCATAAATAACTTCATAAATGTACATACAAATACAATATTCATCTTATCAAATCATATATAAATGTAAACAATTCACTCATAAACTAGAGCATTGTTCCATCAAATCTATTATTGCAAATATCTTGAAAATTTAATTTGTAACAACTTTACACATCTTTATATCTACATAATCATTTTTTATTTACAGTAATAACATAGGAAAACACCACCACCTTTACCCCTAGACTGAGCAACTTCACTATAGTCCATTTCAAACCGAGTTTAGCCAAACGTGATTTCTTCAGTACTTCGACCAATCAAATGCTGGGAAACTTTTCCTTTGTTTTCTAACCAATCAGGTGCAGATTTAAGGAAAGCAGCGATACGCGCGCGTATTTTCTTCATGTACACGCACGTATGATACGTGCGCTTGAAAACATTTTTTATACCCTTGTTCCATACCGTGCGTGAATTGTGCAGACGGCCAAGATTCCTCCAGTATTTTATTGGTCAATAAGATTCCTTTAGTATACGATTGGTCTATTATGGACACGTGAATCTCGGCCATGTGACATTATCTAAATTAGTTATCCGGAAATTGCCAATGCAGATTTGAAAAGGTCTATAAATGAAGTGTTTGCACTGTAACTGGGGCCGCCATCTTTTGAGATGTCATAAACAGTTTGGCATAGGTGGGAAAACCCACAGGCAAAACATACAATATCTTCAAAGGTTGCCGAAATTGTAACCGATAATTTTTGACCCTTTTCAAAAAAAAAGTTTGTTGAAAAAAGTACATCATAATTCTGTCAGAGAATTGGCAAATTCGGTCCAAAAATTGGAAAACAATAAAATGTGAAGCGTAATATTTTTTCCTATTCAAATTGGTCAAATTTAATTGCAAAGGTTGCTCCTCTGCAAATTAATCTCCCCACAAAAGTAGCCCTAGCCATGTCATGTGACCACTTG
The DNA here is from genome assembly GCA_020152595.1 of Chiridota heheva. Taxonomy (NCBI): domain Eukaryota; kingdom Metazoa; phylum Echinodermata; class Holothuroidea; order Apodida; family Chiridotidae; genus Chiridota; species Chiridota heheva. Next base: position 50,957 of record JAIGNY010004254.1, read on the forward strand.
ATTTAACTAATGAGGGTAAATTTCACATAAACTCATTGAAATGTTAATAATTCAAATTGTCATTAAAAGCATGCACCATGTTCAGTAGTACTGTTTAATTCCTTATATAACAAAAAACTAAAAGAAATGAAATCAATTCTTATATACATTATTATATGAATACACACCTTAAACATTACACCGAGTCCTCGCTACAAACTTTCAGTCTTTTCACCCGCAAGAACCTCCATTTCGGCGGGTATGACTGTGCTAGAAGCAATTAAGAAACCCACCACAGATAGTTCAGTGATTTTACGTATCAGTAATTACATTTCCAATCATTTATATGCATACAATGGAACTTATTGTGAAGAACCAGGTTGTGAATTTGGTTACTGCAGGGCCAAGTCATGCATGTAATGTGCGGCTGAGGCTTCATTTGGACTTTTAAAAGGGTGTTTTTATCAGTGAGTTATAAACACTGGAGAGTTTGGATGCATTGAGCTGAAAATTTACAGACAGAGTTATTCATCATGAGATTGATTTACACCTAAATTATTCTAATACTCCTCTAGTCCACTCTAGAAAATGTCTTTGATACTTTCCCTGCCAACAGAAACTTTTTTTTAATATCAAAGTAAGTAAAATATACATTTAATAAATAAACATGCCTACTCTTATACTTTTCCTTCAGGAGTTTTAGAAAATGAACCAAAAACTCCAGAAGCTTACAATGAGGTTTAATATTTAGGAAAATTTTACAGATAAGATTTTTCTCGTAAGAAAAAATTGTTGCCTATAGCATACCTGGATAGGAATGTCCTATAGCATGCCTGGATAGGAATGTCCAATCACATGCCTGGATAGGAATGTCTAATCACATGCCTAGATAGGAATGTCCAATCACATGCCTGGATAGGAATGTCCAATCACATGCCTGGATAGGAATGTCCTATAGCCAGATAGCATGATGTCCTATAAAGCTAAATTGATATCCTTTGTTTCATTCAATTCCAACATTACTTTGCTTGGAAATGTCAGCAAGTTTAAAATACTTTGTACATTGCTAAAAAAATGGTAAAGTCAATATATATTACACAGATTAAATACTATATACTACAATCACATTGCATTTCACAAAATTCTTTGTTTTGTTTTGGTTTGAGGGTTCTTTCTTATGTAAAAGTTTCAGTCGTGATTCTAAACCATAATCAAATATTAACATCTATCTCATTATTTCATCGTCAATAAGAAGTGTCACAACCAATCAGAGTTGCCATCAGCATGAGCCGCCCCTCATCAAGGATCTACCGCAACACTCCAACCCCACCCACCAACAGAGACAAATTTACAAGCAAAGTCTTAATATCTTCTTCCCAACTCTCCACCCAACAAGAGGAAAACCTATACAATCAATCAAGTCTTAACGAGCATGTACAGGTGGATTCCCATTGGGTATCTGACCGTTGTATCTGTTCACCCCTGGTGGAGGTATCCCATTTGGTTTACCATATGTAGGATGCATACCATTGGGAGTCATACCATTGGGAGTCATACCATTAGGAGTCATACCATTGGGAGTAATTCCAGGTGGTTGTCTAGAGCTCATATTTGGTGGCGGCATACCATTCTGCTGTGGATATGGCCCTCTTTGTGGTGGCGACATACCATTCTCTTGTGGATATGGCCCTCTTTGTGGTGGCGGCATACCATTCTGCTGTGGATATGGCCCTCTTTGTGGTGGCGGCATACCATTCTGCTGTGGATATGGTCCTCTTTGTGGTGGCGGCATACCATTCTGCTGTGGATGTGGCCCTCTCTGAGATGGAGCCATATCATTATGCATATTTTGATTGGAATATGGACTTCGGCCTGGTGGAGGTCCACCATTTAGTGGGGGCCCACCATGTGGTGAATGCATTCCAGGCTGTGATGGGTACCCACCATGGGGAGGCTCCCTTTCAATGTGAGCAGCATATTGGTTTTCAGGCTGGGAGCTGACTTTTTCCCGGCCTTTTGCTTTTTTGGTTTCTTGCGTTGTTTTTGTGGAAGTACCTCATTTTCAGATGATGAAGAATGAGGGTGAGTTGGTGGTAAATGTGTCTCATATTCATTTGGTCGTAAAACGTACGGCTGTCCTGCAGGATGATTTGGTCGTGATGTACTTGGCTGTCTTACAGGCTCATGCTGTCCTGAAGGCTGCGATGCTTTGCGTTGATTCTCCTTGATCTGGTTCTCCAAGATTTGTTTAGCCTCTGAAAGGGATGGCACAATGTCCTGGGGTCTTACTCCATCTGTAGATGTCACATGACCATTAGGAATAATTACTGCAGTGGATCCAAGTGGCTGTTCCCTATCTGGCTGTTGAACCTTCTTATATTTATCAATCAGTCCTGCAGCTTCAATATTCTGTACAAAGAATAAAAGAAGCGAAAATGTTCATGAATTGATTACACAATTATACAAACAGAGAGCTTATTCTGAAAAACATAGTCATTTATTTTTAACATAATGGACAAGCATTAATAGTTGGATATCTTTCACAGAGAGAATTTATCAATTTTCTGATCAATTAAAGCAAAATTATGAGCACTATTATGTAAAGAATATACCACCCATTTAAAGTATTTATACCATGTGATATCTCTTAAGGGCAAGTCATCTTTCTCTTCAGTTCCATTCAGGCAAGGTCTTTATTTTCTCATTTTGTTTGTGCAAATTTTTCATGAAATTATTTCCTTTTACTCTGAACACAATCACCTGAGCTTTGATTCATAGCGATCCTAAATGCACATTACAATGTAGGTGTGTATGTACATTACAATGTGGGTGTGTATGCACATTACAATGTGGGTGTGTATGCACATTACAATGTGGGTGTGTATGCAAATTACAATGTGGGTGTGTATGCACATTACAATGTGGGTGTGTATGCAAATTACAATGTGGGTGTGTATGCAAATTACAATGTGGGTGTGCATGCACATTACAATGTGGGTGTGTATGCACATTACAATGTGGGTGTGTATGCAAATTACAATGTGGGTGTGCATGCACATCACAATGTGGGTGTGTATGCAAATTGCAGTGTGGGTGTGTATGCATATTACAATGTGGGTGTGTATGCAAATTACAATGTGGGTGTGTATGCAAATTACAATGTGGGTGTTTATGCACATTACAATGTGGGTGTGCGTGCACATTACAATGTGGGTGTGTATGCACATTACAATGTGGGTGTCTATGCAAATTACAATGTAGGTGTGTATGCACATTACAATGTGGGTGTGTATGCAAATTACAATGTGGGTGTGCATGCACATTACAATGTGGGTGTGTATGCAAATTACAATGTGGGTGTTTATGCAAATTACAATGTGGGTGTGTATGCACATTACAATGTGGGTGTGTAAGCAAATTACAATGTGGGTCTGTATGCAAATTACAATGTGGGTGTGTATGCACATGACTGTGTGGCCGTGTATGCACATGACAATGTGGGTGTGTATGCACGTTACAGTGTGGGTGTGTATGCACATTACAATGTAGGTGTGTATGCACATTACAATGTGGGTGTCTATGCAAATTACAATGTGGGTGTGTATGCAAATTACAATGTGGGTGTGTATGCAAATTACAATGTGGGTGTGTATGCACATTACAATGTGGGTGTGTATGCAAATTACAATGTGGGTGTTTATGCAAATTACAATGTGGGTGTGTATGCACATTACAATGTGGGTGTGTAAGCAAATTACAATGTGGGTGTTTATGCAAATTACAATGTGGGTGTGTATGCACATTACAATGTGGGTGTGTAAGCAAATTACAATGTGGGTCTGTATGCAAATTACAATGTGGGTGTGTATGCACATGACTGTGTGGCCGTGTATGCACATGACAATGTGGGTGTGTATGCACGTTACAATGTGGGTGTGTATGCACATTACAATGTAGGTGTGTATGCACATTACAATGTGGGTGTCTATGCAAATTACAATGTGGGTGTGTATGCAAATTACAATGTGGGTGTGTATGCAAATTACAATGTGGGGGTGTATGCACATTACAATGTGGGTGTGTATGCACATTACAATGTGGGTGTGTATGCACATTACAATGTGGGTGTGTATGCAAATTGCAATATGGGTGTGTATGCACATTACAATGTGGGTGTGTATGCAAATTACAATGTGGGTGTGTATGCAAATTACAATGTGGGTGTGTATGCACATTACAATGTGGGTGTGTATGCACATTACAATGTGGGTGTGTATGCACATTTCATAGTGGGTGTGTATGCAAATTACAATGTGGGTGTGTATGCACATTACAATGTGGGTGTGTATGCAAATTACAATGTGGGAGTGCATGCACATTACAATGTGGGTGTGTATGCAAATTACAATGTGGGTGTCTATGCAAATTACAATGTGGGTGTCTATGCAAATTACAATGTGGGTGTGTATGCACATTACAATGTTGGGGTGTAGGCACATTACAATGTGGGTGTGTATGCACATTACAATGTGGGTGTGTATGCACATTACAATGTGGGTGTGTGTGCACATTACAATGTGGGTGTGTATGCAAATTACAATTTCCACACATACGTTACATACTTCATCACATAGGAATATCGAATTAAACAAACTAAGCATTATCATATTTCAAATTTCCAAGGAAATCATTCTGTGAAGAGATGTATCTATTAAACTCAAAATATCTTAGTTGGTGTAAAGTTCAAGATGGATTTCAATATCCCATAGTGCAGAAGCTAATCAATCTTAACAGATGAGTAGTGTGAAACCCTTGGGTACTCCACACCCCTCCCCTCTCAGCAACCCTGGTGATATGATTATATTGGTGTACTCTATGCATCTTATTGCTCACCTTCTCAATGTCAAGTTGAAGAGGTCTCTGCACCATTAGGTCACCAACCCTCAGGTCCAACTGTGGTCTTGCATTTTCCCGGTTTATTGATTGGAATGACTGAATTTCAGAGAAAGAATAGGACTGGACAAGCGACTGTAAAGAAAAAAAAAATGTATATCCCATATAATCCCTCTCTACGTACGATATGTTCCTTTCTAAATAAATTGTAGAGCTGGGGTGAATAGGAGAGTTTTAAGCATAAATAGTGAAGTCTTGACTGGAATTACTCAAGCTGCCAGGTTGTTGTCCCAAAAGAAAATTGGAGCAGGTATCACCATCGTAGGCATCACCATTTGATAAAAACAGCTTCTATTTTCAAAATGGATTTCTATTGTCAAAATGGACTGGAATAAAGCCTTCACATTACCATTATACTTTTTAGGGGACTTAATCAACTCTGTACCAGAATAGCAAGCATAAATTATATTAGCTATTCTGGTACAGAGTTTATTAAGTACCAAAAACGAAGTATAATGGTAATGTGAAGGCTTTATTCTAGTCCATTTTGACAATAGAAATCCATTTTGAAAATAGAAGCTGTTTAAAGGCATCACTCCCCGGTAATGATAAGATGTGCCTGATATTCTCATTTATTTGATCAGCTACAATGTCTAACATTGTTCAACAACAATATTCACTATAAAAAAATGTTTCAGAATTAACTACTCCCATTAAAAAATTCAGCAGTGGATTAAAATAAGAAAATAGGTCTGACCATTCACAAATCTGCATTAAAAGTTCAATTTCAACAATGAAAATTATTTGAATGTTCATTTTATATATCCATGATTTGACTAGAGTATGAAATTCATCCACATGTCTTGTTGTCATTACTTATCCATCGACATGTGAGAATCCTACCAAATAAAAGAAACTTACATGCGAGTCCGCTCTTATCATATGAAGGCCCGTCTTGCTGATTGCTACAAGGCAGTTGTTCTTGATTCTCGGATCTGATGTAGCTGCTGCATTGAAGAACATGGATCCAAACAGCTTCCAGGGCTTCATCATGGTCAGGAACTGCACCATGGCCCTCTTGGGGGTCATTTGTTTGATCTCTTGGGACAATTTGATGTTGATTCGATTCAACCACTGCTGACCTTCAAAGAGTTCCAGGCCGATTGATGGGACCAACTGAGGTAGATCTTTCCTGTAAAAATTTCATTAAATTCAATGGTCAAGCAGGGCTGTCTTATATAAAACATAAAAGATTGATTTAAATGAGAACTTTTTCTGAGAGTATGTAAGCTTAGTTGATAGAGCACATGACTGAGATGCTGAAGTTACCGGATTCAAGCCTCGGTCAGGTCTAGCCAATTTTCCACTGATATGCAGACAGATATGCCAAACATCAAAACAGAAGGATATCATTTGCAGCTCCTGCTCCCCATTCAGCTATTGAGAGAAGTGGCAATGGTTGAATGGCGCTCATCATCCTTCGGGTAGGACAGTCACACCCTACCTGGTTCTCTGGACACATCTCGAATAGTGTAGGGGGAAACCTTATTGTTCATCCACTTCCAACTCGGTCAATTCATGTTCATTCATGTGGCACTAGGAGTGTTGAGTTTGTATCATACCAAGACCAATACTGCAGCAGAGAAGTTAATCCATCTTATATGAAAGAGCTTCATTTTTAACCAGTTTGGAAAATAATTTTTCTAGATATATGGGTTTTTAATATATTCAATTTTTTTATGACTCTACCTGTCCATTCATAACAATGAAAAAGTAACGTAGACAATGATCAATCAAGCACCACTTAAAAAAACATTAGGTTTATTGGTGAAGTATTTAGTAAAAATGACTGAAAGCAGAATAGAAGGGACATCAAAGCTTTACATTATTCAAACTTTGTCTTGCATTTTCTTGAAATATTTCCTGGGATTTTGTGAGTGACAACCATTGAGTATGTCAGAAGAGAACAAAACCAGTCTAGTAGCTGTGATTCATCATCTAAAGAAACTCGACAAAAATATTTTCAATCAAGACTAAATTATCTATTAATAAAGGATTAGCTCAGTGGTCAAGCATGGCAATCGTGTATGAAAGAGGATTTCAAAAGAAACAAAATGGCGAAGAAAGCATTCAAAAATCTTATTCTATCATTAAGGAGATATTCAAGCTTAAAGTACTGTCTAATCTGTGTAGAAATGACTGGTGTTGTAAGTCTACTAATGGGAAGTTGGCATCTTCATCCTCACATTCTTAACAATTGTTAATGTATTTTAACCCTTACTCTACCAGCACTTTTTGAAAATGCGCTCGGGAGGCAGAGTCAAAGATGGGGCACCAAAAACGGCGATAATATCGCCGCATGGTAGAGTACGGTTTAAAAAAAGTGTATTTAACTTTGTTCACTATTCAAATTATTTTTCCTCAAGCTTTCTTCAGGTGGTATATTATAAATACCCTTCCCAGTCTCAGTTTTACTACTTTTTGATATATCCCATGCTTTTTAAACTACAAAATCCCACGACAAAATATGATAAAATACATAAAAACTTTGAGGAATTTGAGGCCATGACATCACAAATAGTCTGATTTCAGTCGTTTCTACACACATGATACTTAACTTTAAACTTAAATATTTTTAATGGAATAATATTTGCGAATGCTTTCTTCACTATTTTGTTTCTTTTGAAGTCCTCTTTCATAAAAGATAGACTTGCTTGACCCCTTATGTGACATCTTTTAAACTAAATACCTCCTTAACTGAACTTATTCCCATTTATGTTTGTCCATTATTATGCAAAGTAGCAAATCTGACCCCTGAAATAATACTTGGATTTAAATACAGCTACAGGAATTGTTTGTGCTAATTTCTATGGTCAAAATTGCCACTTACTTGATTTCATTTTGTGGTAACAATGAAGCTATATATGAAGATTTTTATTGGATGAATAACCCAGTTGCAACATTTGATGTGACCTTACCTTGTTGGTATACTAGGTACATCAGCTACCCTCCACTGCAGCGCTCCCATGACTGCCAGTGTGTCCATTTGCTCCGCACTCAGTGTCTGATTGGCCATCACCAGCAGGTTGCTGTTCAAAAAGTCAGGGCGTACCTGAAAAACCAAACCAAACAACCCTTCACGCTCTTGCTTTGAAGCACAAATAATTAGAGGTGAATCATATTTATCTTGTAGTACAAAGACACAAACAAATGTCCTCAATGCCATATTTTCCGTTCAGGTGATATTTAGCTTTCAAGATTAAAAGTTTGGTCCACCTTGAAATGATTGGTGTACGTTCACATTCACATCTCACTGAAAGTGAAACCTTTTCAATGGCAGATTCACTAGGAAACCTCAAAACATTTTCCAAATCAATCAGGATTAGGGCCTTGGAGGGCAAGGATCAAAAGGGCCCCACATCAGCATAAGGTGAGCAAATCAATCCTCCCCAGACATCTTGTCCTCTTCTCCCCAGACATCTTGTCCCCTTCTCCCCCAGATATCTTGTCCCCTTCTCCCCCAGACATCGTGTCCCATTTCCCCCAGACATCTTGTCCCCTTCTCCCCCAGACATCTTGTCCCCTTCTCCCCCAGACATCTTGTCCCCTTCTCCCCCAGATATCTTGTCCCCTTATCCCCCAGACATCTTGTCCCCTTCTCCACCAGACATCTTGTCCTCTTCTCCCCCAGACATCTTGTCCCCTTCTTCCCCAGACATCTTGTCCCCTTCTCCCTTAAACATCTTGTCTCCTTCTCCCCCAGACATCTTGTCCCCTTCTCCCCCAGATCCATCTTGTCCCCTTCTCCCCAGACATCTTGTCCCCTTCTCCCCAGACATCTTGTCCCCTTCTCCCCCCAGACATCTTGTCCCCTTCTCTCCCCAGACATCTTGTCACCTTCTCCAACTAGACATCTTGTCCCCTTCTCCCCCAGATATTTTTGGGTCTATACACTTGTGGGCATCACAAACTAATTTGTTGGAAAAACACTATCATGTCCTCACTTGGTAAATAATCTTCTGAGAATCAAAACCCAAGCATTCAATCAACCCTACCTGATGGTACATGGCCGAGACATAGAGGTCATTTTCAAGTTTGAGAGGTTGCTGCCACATGATCCTCTTGAAGACCAAGGTCACAGGTGTCTTCTTGCTCTCATAGAAGGTGATAGCATCCATCACATACTCATCATTATGCAGCACAGTTTGAATCAGTTCTAGGAAACAAATAGCCACATGGCAGATGGTTTCAGGTAATGATCAAAACTTACAACTTTATTGCACTATATACTAGGTCTATGTATTCACAAAAATATGCACCTTTATGATGAATGCACCGTTTAGATGATGCACTCTAAAGGATGGTGCGCCGCTATGATGATGCACTCCAAAGGATGGTGCCCCGCTATGATGGATGCCTCACTATGGTGATGCACTGTACGGATGCATCAGTAATACAAACTTGTGACAACTCAAAAAATTCAATTTATTCTGAATAGAAGACTTTCTTTACCATTTTGTTCCTCTTCTTTTATATAAGATGATAAACTTGACCTAAACCTAAAACGTATATTAGACATTTGATGAGCCATCTTTTTTCTTTTAAAGCAAGGAAGCTAGGGGTCAGCAACTTACTTCTCTTAACATTGGTAACAGCAGCAAGACCAAACTCACTGACGTCCGCTGGTTGGTGTAAGTTCATCTCAGAACACAACATGTTACAGATGTCCTCCACCAGAAAATCACTCTTGACCCTTAAGGTCATGCGGGTTTTCTCGGGCAAGAGGAATAGTTGACGTTTTGCAAAGCGACCCTCCTATGAAATGAAAAAAATGTTATGTTTGAAACATGATTCTTAGATTATCATTAATGCTCTGTATCTGTACTCAAAGAGCAATTAAGATTTCCAGACGTAACCTAGAGATGTTTTAATCTCTCTCTCTTTCTAGGTGTCGAGTCTGGAACAGACATCAGCGACCATGGCCATCCAGTCACTTCTGTTTAGAGCTAAATGCATAAACTTATTGTTACTTAGGTTGTTGTTGGTTGCCCAGTTGTTTAAGCTTTGGACATTTTAAACTCGCTGCCTTCCTCTGTTTCTTTTGCCCTGGAGCGTCATGATTATACTTGGGAAAATACAGCAGTGGTTTCCCCTTGCCTTCTGCCGGTTTGCATACAGTTAAATCTGATAGCCTTTGACGAACCAACATCTTCCTGCAAGGCAGCAGGTTTTCGTGGATGGCTGTTAACTCATAAGGAGTTCATCCGCCCTTTGACAGGTTTTATTTTTGGTCCTGCTGGGGATCCACTACCCTCCTCATCCAGCAAGCTGAATGGGGGAGCCGGTTTATTCGCCGACCACTCGACCCATTGACAGGTAGTACTGGATACATGGTTACCAGTAGCAGTTTAGGACTGACCTGACATGATGTTTTGATAGGAAGAAATTTGAGTCCAGCTCCTCTTGTTAAGAGGGGTGCCTAATTGTGTGACATCAAAATAAGAAAACCTACTAATATCCTTATGTTAATTATTGTTTTTCAATTCTTCTCCAACGTTCTTTGAATGGGAGCAGTTGCATATAACTAAAGATTTTGACTTTCCATCATAACCTCTAACAAAATTTAGCAGAAGAAAAACGTTTGATATTCAGTGACTAAAATTTAGGATATAATTTTTAAAAAAATTATATTAAAATTTTGAACTGTTCTCTCTTCATACCGGACATCTTTTGCATTAATCTTTGATTAGCCATAACTCGCATCCACCCATGAATAAAATGATGGATGAATAGAATGATGTGTGGAGGGATGTGTGGACGGGTGCTAGATGGGTGGATGGAAGTGTGAATAAATGGGATGGATGTGTCGATGGATGAATGGGACAGATGTGTGGATGGATGAGTGGGACAGATGTGTTGATGGATGTGTGGGTAAATGGGATGGATGTGTGGATGGATGAGTGGAACAGATGTGTGGATGGATGTGTGAGTAAATGGGATGGTTGTGTGGATGGATGAGTGGGACAGATGTGTGGATGGATGTGTGGGTAAATGGGATGGATGTGTGGATGGATGAGTGGAACAGATGTGTGGATGGATGTGTGAGTAAATGGGATGGTTGTGTGGATGGATGAGTGGGACAGATGTGTGGATGGATGTGTGGGTAAATGGGATGGATGTGTGGATGGATGTGTGGATAAATGGGATGGATGTGTGGTAAATGGGATGGATGTGTGGATGGATGAGTGGGACAGATGTGTGGATGGATGTAAGTGGATGGATGGGATGGAGTGGGACAGTGTGGATGGATGTGTGGGTAAATGGGATGGATGTGTGGATGGATGAGTGGGACAGATGTGTGGATGGATGTGTGGGTAAATGGGATGGATGTGTGGATGGATGAGTGGGACAGATGTGTGGATGGATGTGTGGATAAATGGGATGGATGTGTGGATGGGTAAGTGGGACAGATGTGTGGATAGATGTGTGAATAAATGGGATGGATGTGTAGATGGATGAGTGGGACAGATGTGTGGATGGATGTGTGGATGAATAATATGGATGTGTGGATGGATGAGTTGAGTGGGACAGATGTGTGGATGGATGAGTGGAACAGATGTGTGGGTGGATGTGTGGATAAATGGGATGGATGTGTGGATGGATGTGTGGATGGATGAGTGGGACAGATGTGTGGATGGATGTGTGGAAAAATGGGATGGATGTGTGGATGGATGACTGGGACAGATGCGTGGATGGCTGTGTGGAAAAATGGGATGGATGTGTGGATGGATGAGTGGGACAGATGTGTGGATGGATGTGTAGCTAAATGGGATGGATGTGTAGATGGATGAGCGGGACAGATGTGTGGATGGATGTGTGGATACATAGGGGATGGATGGATGAGTGAGACAGATGTGTGGATGGATGTGTGGATAAATGGGATGGATGTGTGGATGAATGGATGAGTTGGATGGATGTGTGGATGGATGTGTGAACGGATGTGCGGATGAATGGATGGATGAGTGGAATGGACGTGTGGATGGATGAGTGGGGTGGATGTGTGGATGAACAGAAGGATGAGTGGGGTGGATGTGTGGATGAACAGAAGGATGAGTGGGATGGATGTGTGGATGAAAGTGTGGATGGATGTGTGAATGGATGGATGTGTGGATAAATGTAAAATTGTGAAGATGGAAAGGACAATAAGTAAAATGAAGGTTTGTGGACAGAAGGGCAAATAAAGCCCTAACATTTTTAGGAAGCAAGGGTGTTTCAGCCAAAACAGATTGTTTATTGTTCTAGATTTTTGCCAGATTTGGTAAACTTATTGGCACCCTACCAGTAAAAGTGACCCATAGTTTGTTTACACTAACTGTTTTGCCCAAATGAGTCCATCGAGTCTGCCACAACTTCCAAATTTGTTGCCAAAAGAGATTTAGCCTCTCCCCGTATGCTTTTTGATAAAGAAAAAATGCCATACCATTGTTTGTAGAACTTCATCTGCCAAGGGGGCCATTTTCCTTCCTCCATACTTGAGAGTCTTCTTGAGGTTGATTAAACAGGACTTGGCCAGCCCTGGATAACGGTTACCTGCTTCCACCGTTGATGCTCCCTCAAGATGGTTGACAAGATAGGGCTTCAGAGTGTTTGAGCATGGTATGAACATGGTCAGAATGTAGAAGAAACGCCATCCACGCAGGCAGCTTTGACTGCAAGAGAGAAAGTCAAGTGTATTACATTATATGACACCATGTACTTGATTAAATCTGCTAAATCTAAGATTCCTTTATACATTTTCAAGAGAATTGTGTTTCCAACAATGATCATCTTTATGATGGTTAAACATGGGCAAAGGAAACACACATGGATACATTAAGCAACAATTCTTATTCTCACAATATTCTTCACAACTTCTACAAAAAAAAAACATTTTTTCATTTGAAATATAATGTGCACAAAACATTAAAAGAAAAAATGAAATATACCCTTTTGACTAAATTTTCAATTATTCTACATAAGAAACTCCAATAAATTTAATTTTAGGCAATAAAATCAATTTTACTTACGGCTTGTTACTTCTGTTGTTTGTAGTTTGTTTGACGACATGACAATAAAGTTCATCTACCAGATGTTTCCTCTCATAACCAGTCTGAAAAGCAAGAATGATTCAGGTATTAAATTGAACAAATTCTGTGATTTGTATTTATACTAATTTTGTGGAAAATCAAAACTTTGTCTTAAATAATTTTTCCCAAACATTTATTAACAGAATAATAGAATAATTTATGAGCCACTGTATGGATGAAAGCACATCAAAATCACATGAGGAGGTACTGTTTGGCTGAGTGTGTGGAGGTGCTGTGTTGTTGAGTGGTGTGTGGAGGTATTGTGTTTAAGTTGTTGAGTGGTGTGTGGAGGTACTGTATTGTTGAGTGGTTTGTGGAGGTGGTCTTATAGAGTGGTGTGTGGAGATGCTGTGTTGTTGAGTGGAGTGTGGATGTACTGTGTTGTTGAGTGGTGTGTGGAGGTGCTGTGTTGTTGAGTGGTTTGTGTAGGTGGTCTTATAGAGTGGAGTGTGGAGGTGCTGTGTTGTTGAGTGGTGTGTGGAGGTGCTGTGTCGTTGAGTGGTGTGCAGAGGTGCTGTGTTGTTAAGTGGAGTGTGAAGGTGCTGTGTTTATGAATGGTGTGCAGATGTGGTGTGTTGTTGAGTGGTGTGTGGTGGTACTGTTAAGTTGAGTGGTGTGCAAAGATGGTGTGTTGTTGAGTGGTGTGTGGAGGTACTGTATGGTTGAGTGGTGTGTGGGTGTGCTGTGTTGTTGAGTGGTGTGTGGAGGTGCTGCAGAGGTGCTGTGTTGTTGACTGGTGTGTGGTGGTGTTGTGTTGTTGACTGGCGTGTGGAGGTGCTGCATTGTTGAGTGGTGTGCAGAGGTGCTGTGTTTTTGACTGGTGTGTGGTGGTGTTGTGTTGTTGACTGGCGTGTGGAGGTGCTGCATTGTTGTGGTGTTGTTGAGTTGGGTGATGTGCGGAGGTACTGTGTTGTTGAGTGGTGTTCTCATGTTCTGTTAGTGAGCGACAATGATGCCCCACACCAGTTTAGATAAGAGTGAAACAGACATTTTTATCATTTTTAAAGACTGCAGTTAATCAATCAATCGCCATAAGCCTAGCGGCTCGTTGACGCACTCCTCAGGGTCAGGGTCATTGAATTGTAGTTAAGGAAGGCTTTTAAAAACAGTAGCATTGTAGGCTATCTTCCCTTTCATATATCATAAGTTTTTAATACATAAAATATCATGAAACTTTTATTAGCCAACTATAGTTTTAAAGTTTTTCAAAAGTTTGTTTGATGAGGGCTTAATGGCACCACGACAACGAGGGTCAAATTGTGCCTGAGAGGTTAGATCATTTTAGAGGTAGGAAGAAAAGAAACAGGGGGAGAATGAGAGAAATACAAGAACTAAGTCAGAAAGCTGGGATCGAGAGAGGAGGTGCATAAGTTAAGAAAAAAAAAGTAGAGAGGGGGGGGGGAGGGGTGGAAGAGGAGGACTAAATATGGTTGTAGAGAGAAGCATGATGAAGGAAGGAGATTAATTTTATCCAGAGGTGTTTTTTTGGAAGACTTCGGCAATTGAGTTGTGGGGAGCAAGGGAAAGCTCTGGGAAGGTTGTACAGGAGTCAAGCAAGGAAAACATGATGGACTGTGAGGGTGCAATGGCAATTGTTGCAGAGGGGTTGGGGAAGCCAATCAGGAGGTGGAAGTGAGGTGGGTGTGACCACTTCTAAGACAAGTAATATGAAAATTGTCGACACGAGAGGTTGTTGATGGTGGGTTTGATTGGAATGGTGGGTTGGATGATGTGAAGTTTGTTATCAATTTGGGAGTCCCATGAGGTTTGCAATCGGTCACGAACAAGGGAAGTGATAAGCGGTTTGATGTCAGAAAGGGATTTGGGAAATGGGGTAAAGGGGAGGTTGAGGGCAAGCTTAGTGGTGGCATCAGCCCTGTCATTGCCAGGGATGCCAACATGGCTGGGTCTCCAGAAGAAAAGAATACTTTTTCTGCAGAGGGTGGGCGAAAGGAGTTTGAGGAGGAGGAGGTGGGATGTGAAGTTATCGCATTTAGATTGAGTAAAGAAGTAAGAACAGCTTTGGAGTCGGAGAATATGGCATAGTAGCTGAGCGGAAGATAACTCAATAAAGTTGAGGGTGGGGAGGATGGCCTTTGCCTTGGCTGAAAAGATAAATGAGTAGTTGGAAGGTCTGCTACTGAGGGTGATGTCTTGGATGACGGCAGTAACAGCATCTTGTCGCCTTCCTTGGAGCCATCAGTATAAAACTATATGCTGTATCCAATAGGAAAAAGAGAAATAAAGATGTTAAAGAGGTTCAAAAATCTGTTTTACAATGCAATATTCTTACCTTGATAATGAAAGTTACCCTTTCCACCTGTAAATGTTCAGCCGCATCATTCTGACCTCGGCTGAGATCACCCATGATATTCATCAAAGCTGTTTCACAACGGAAGAAAATAAAAAAAACATGCTATAATTACTTTCCAACATGCAACTGACCTTTGACATACCTACATTGAGTTCGGTGGAAATGTAAGTTTTACTCTTTGTTTAATGAAAACTATTCCTTGTTTAGCTGTATACCACCCACAACAGATACACCTAGTTAGGCTGGCTTCATGTAGCCACCCACAACAGACACACATGATTATGCTGGTTTTTGTAGCCACTCACAACAGACACACTTAGTTAGGCTGGTTTCATGTAGCCACCCACAACATACACACCTGGTTAGGCTGGTTTATGTAGCCACCCACAACATACACACCTGGTTAGGCTGGTTTCATGTAGCCACCCACAACAGACACACCTAGTTAGTCTGTTTTCATGTATTTTTTGCACACGACCTCTTGTTGTGACTGCAGTCTCACGAATACAAATCTACTGGTTTTCATGCATTATTGATTATCAAAATGACATTTGCTTTCAGAAGGAGAGGTTTTTAATGAATATGTTAGTCCACACTTTCTACTGTTTATGTTGTTTACATACTTCCATGTTACTTCTCTAAAAGTTTGAAAGCAAAAAAGACAATAAATCTTGATAAGGATTCATGCTTCCAGTCACCTAGGCATCATTGGGCACCATGGTCGATAAACATCTATCATTTATAAAGAACGACACTTCTCAGTCCTGGTAGATAGCTTGTGGAAGTCCACAGTCCCATCCATGCCCTACCTGTAATGTTGCCCTGCTTCTAATCTTCTATGATATAACTAGAAAAACTGAAATATTTCACTTTGCGTCTGTTTTATTTGTTTATTAGGGTAGGGTTTTAGTCATAATTTATACGATGCTCATGCAATAAAAAATATTTTATAAGAAGAAACTTATTATTCGTTCAAACTTAATCAGAATAGCCTCTGTTGATTCAGTGAATATACTGTATGTGTGGCATAATGAAAACTTAGTATCCAGCACGCAGTGCATCCTTCTAACATTTATGATTCAGTAGTGTTCTTCAAGGTCAGCATAAAACATTCAACCATTTGTGTTTCTCTTCTGAAACAATTTGAAACAAAATTGGCCAAAAGTTTAGTTAGAACTCTTTGTTTGTCAGTGTTCAATAATTGCAGCGACTCAGAAACATATACATCATTTAGAAAACTTAAAATCTTTGATGAAATTTGATACCTTGGTAACATGAACTGCATGGTCACTGAGGGCTTTGTCTTTAATGTCAATCAGAGATGTTTTTATGGGTTGTGGGCTGAAGGACACAACCTCCTGGTACTCCTGCATCAAAGTTGAATTCATCGTTGCCTTCTTATCTATAAAACATGAAGAAAAAGTGTCTTTGGCAGGCCTTTGAAGATTTTCAAATGATTACAAAGGTAATTTCTCAAAGCAATATGTATAGCTAATAATATAATTTAAATCAAAATTCCAAGCTATGCTGTTTCTTATTCCCAAAGATTTTTTTCATATTTACCTCTAAACTGCCTAAAACTTCATGCTTGGTACCTTATAAATTCCCTTATTGGTCATTTGTACCATGCCCCATCATCCTACAGATTATATTGTGCAATGCAATATTGAGATGAAAACTAACAATATACTTTGCTTACAAGGTGCAGGGGTGGATTGCATGCCAGTAACCATCTGTGCCCCTTTGTGAAGGTCTGTAACTCCCCTCAAATCAAATAAAAAATGAAAAACAAAGGAAATTATGATGTCCTGTCCATCTTTTGTAGTGTCAATGCCCTCCTTTGATTCTGGTTCTTGTATTAACAGACAGATTTTGGTTCTTTGCTACTCTTAATCATCTGAGTTTCTCGCATAGACCAGATTATCAGACATTACATGGATCTACCCAGTGGCTCAGAGGTTAGTGCTAGCTGGGTATGATATTACTCTGTGTGATCAAACTTACTTTTTTTGAAGCCTCTCAAGGATTGTTTCACAGACCTAAGACTTCCAGTACTCGATTGCTTGATGTATCTACAAAAAAAAAAAGTTCACAAATGTCTCATCTGCTTCATTGTACTGTATCCCAACAAATTTGTCCATCACTGCAGCTTGCTGCCAAAATGTAAAGGCATGTGCATACTGGTTCCCTTGTATTAACTTTAGGTTGTGTCCAAGTAGAAAAAGAAATAAAGTTTCATGTCACACAGCCGGAGTGGCAGTGTGTCCCTTCCCAACTAGACACAATCCTGAATCTATCCAAATTCCCCCATTACCAGCTGCTGTAATCTTGTATTTTATCCATTTCTCCCATTCCCCAACTGGATACAATCCTAAATCCGTCTATTTCCCCCATTCCCCAACTAGATACAATCCTGATTTCATCCATTTCCCCCTTTCTCCAGATGGCTACAACCCTCAATCCATCTATTTTCCTCGTTCTCCAGCTGGCTACGACCCTGAATCTATCTATTCACCTTGTTACCCAGTTGGCTACAAACCTGAAATTATCCAAAACAAAATTGTATATGACAAACTAGGGTGAGTGAGTATGGACGGAAAAAAAGGGGGGGGGGGCAACTTTAATCAAACCACTGGGTATTGCTCAGTAATTTGTTACATATCTAACTGAGAAATCATTAACAAGTTACATTTTTCACAAAGACACAAAGAGATAAGATAACAAATCTTCCCATTACGAGCAAGAAATCTTATTATCTTTAAGTTCTATGAATAATCAACATTCTTTGCACACGCTGTTGACAAAATGTTTTTTCCATCAATATTTTTGAGGGAGAGGGAGAGGAGGGAGAGGGAGAGGGAGAGGAGAGGGGAGAGAGAGGAGAGGAGAGGGAGAGGGAGAGGGAGAGGGAGAGGGAGAGGGAGAGGGGAGAGAGAGAGCATATATATATATATATATATATATATATATATATATATATATATATATATATATATATATATATATATATATATATATATATATATATATATATATATATATATATATATATATATATATATATATATATATATATATATATATATATATATATATATATATATATATATATATATATATATATATATATATATATATATATATATATATATATATATATATATATATATATATATATATATATATATATATATATATATATATATATATATATATATATATATATATATATATATATATATAAATATAAATACATATATATATATATATATATATAAATAAATATATATATATATATATATATATATATAGATATATATATATATATATATATATATATATATATATATATATATATGTACATATATATATATATACATATATATATATATATATATATATATATATATATATATATATATATATATATATATACATATATAAATATATATATATATATATATATATACATATATAAATATATATATATATATATATATATATATATATATATATATATATATATATATATATATATATATATATATATATATATTACATAAAGCCACTATTTTACTCTTCACAAAACAAAGACCCTGAGATATAATTGTTCATTTGAGAAGCTAAAAACATTGTTTCCTCCTTGCCCATCAACCTGGAATTAATACTTTTTTTTAACTCTTGCTTGTCCCCAAGGGACAGATCATTTAACAACTCACTTGCTGGGATTTCCTCTGAAATACTTAAACGCAAACTCCTCCATGGAAAGACGTGAAGGAATATCCATAGTGCTCTGTCTTCTGTTGGCATTTGCAGGTACTATAGACTGTTAGTAAAACATATAGACATATGACATCTAAACTTTGAATATGATAATTATGAAAAGCAGAATTTCTTATCAGTCCTGTTTTAAATTAATACTTTCTGAAACTCTCCTCTTACTACTTAAACACCAACAAACAAAGACAAATCTGTGACTCTTTTAAAGATTTACTTCACGACCAAATTCTGCTATCTTGTAAGCAAGGTTTCCATTGAAACTTGATGTGATGCATCAGTGGTTTGGAGTTGTGATCAGTTGATGATGGTGGGGTACTTATCAAATGTTTTGAATATTTATTAATTGATTTGAATACTTTTTAATTAATTTGAATATTTATTATGAATTTGAATATTTACTAATTCATTTGGATGTTTATTAATTTTTTGGAAATATTTACTAATTTATTTGAATATTTATTAATTTCTTTAAAATATTTTTAAATTTATTTCGAATATTTATTAATTTATTTGAATATTTATTAATCTAAGATATTTAAACTAGGTAGCTTCCTCAATGTCTGGCCCTGGATTGAAGCAGATCAGTAAATGAATAAAAACAATACATGCAAAAATTAAAGGAGGGAGTTGTAAAGAAACACAACATAGGTAAGAAAGTTGAGCATTGCTGTGCTTTCATCAGATGGAAATACAACCAAATTTGTAACGGACAGTTTCATATACCATGTACAATTATCAAATAAGAAGTAATTTAATTTAATACAGCATAAATTAAAACTAATTTTTCTTTTGTTTTCGAGTCCACACAATATGAAGGAGGTCTATTACATAATAGACTGAAAAGAGCAAAATGAGGTAACAGCTGAATCTATTTTTACCTCTGGACCTAGCGGAGAGCGGGCACGCCCTTCCTGGACCTCTTCCACAAATTGTCGAGGAAACAGTCCTGTGCGACCATTCAGCATTCCAAATAACCAATCTAAGCAAAGAAGAAAAAGAGGCCACCTCAAGCTGTTGTATAATATCAGCATAAAGCATTGCTTAAACATGTTGGTACACTTGATTGATAGAATTCATCAACATAAATATCTTAAAGGACATAAAAGTTTATTCTAAAGTTACTGCAAAACCTCTTGAAAGCGTGTATGCTTAAAATTTAAGAATAAAATGTTTTGTACATAAGAACAGCCTAAAAAGCTGCAATGATATTAAACCCATTTCTATCATTTCAAATTCCATTCTCGATTTAAAAGCAGGTTGGTTGATTGTGTAAACGGAACTTTTGAAATATGAGCCATCTGTGTGAAAGTGTTAATTTGCAAGGAAACATTAGGGTGTTAGAAATGGACAGGTTAGTTTAGAAGAAAGTCAGGAAGCTGTTGGTGTGGTGGGATAATTAGTTTAATTTGAAACCAAGAAATACTGTTTATTGCTTCCATTAGAAAAGAGGGATGTGTGTGGGTGTAAAAGAGAGGGGAAAAGAGGGGGCGGGGGGGGGGGTCAGTAGCATAACATAAAGTACATATATTACTACTCCTCCAATATTATATTATATCATATTATAAATTCAGTTGATATGTGTCACATTGGAGTCCCCCATTCAATGGAAGGGGAATACTCTGATGTAATATGTATCTTATCGTGTAATACACCAATATTCTAATACATTTCACGTAAAATGGAGGAGAAGATTCAGAATAATTATTGAAAAAGGTCTTTGACTGGCTGTCTTCTTACCTGGATTTTTGTCGGTTACTTGGTGTGGAGTGACCTTGATGACGTCCCCTTTATGGAAGCTGAGCAGCATGGCCTCATTGCCCATGAAGTCCCTCATGGCACGCACGTGATATGAATCCTGATGCAGGTCAATCTTGTAACCCTCAATCATGCCTTTGATTTGCCCAGCCTGGGAGACAAAATAATCAATTTTTCTCATTTCTAAGACTGCTACGGTCCCCTTAGGCAAAGCTTACTTAATGCTTTTCAAAGCTCACTTTTAGTTCACCACTAACATTACGATTCATAGCAAGTTTCTATCTGATCTACTTGTAGCAAGTTTCTATCGGATCGATCATAGCAAATTTCTATCTGATCTACTTGTAGCAAGTTTCTATCGATCGATTCATAGCAAATTTTTATCTGATCGATACATAGCAAGTTTCTATCTGATTAAGACATAGTAAGTTTCTATCTGATCGACTCATAGGATATTTCTATCTGATCGACTTATAGCAAGTTTCTATCTGATTGATACATAGCAAGTTTCTATCTGATCAATACATAGCAAGTTTCTATCTGATCAACTCATAGCAAGTTTCTATCTGATCGACTCATAGCAACTTTCCATCAAGTTTTTCTGATCTAACAAGTTTCCATCGACTCATAGCAAGTTTCTATCTGATCAACTCATAGCAAGTTTCTATCTGATCGATCAAGATATTGATACACAAATTTGTCAATCTGTTTCCATCAAGTTTCCATCTGATAAACTCACAGCAAGTTTCTATCTGATCAACTCATAGCAAGTTTCTATCTGATCGACTCATAGCAAGTTTCCATCTGATAAACTCATAGCAAGTTTCTATCTGATCAACTCATAGCAAGTTTCTATCTGATTGATACATAGAAAGTTTCTATCTGATCAACTCATAGCAAGTTTCTATCTGATCGATACAGAGCAAGTTTCTATCTGATCGATACATAGCAAGTTTCTAGCAAGTTTCATAGCAAGTTTACCAGCACCTACAATGCATAACTTTCACTGTACTGTGTCACCCTGTCAGCCGTAATGTAAGGCTATATCAAAATATAGTTTCATTGAATCAGTCATCAGAATAATGCTTAAACTTAAATTTGGTAACTACGAATGTTCTTATTAATTATTTTGTGACATTTTATTGTGGATAAAGAGGAAATATCGATTGAAATTCAGTTCCAGTATTTCTTTATGATCGGCCAACTCCACTCGTTACACTAGGCTGAAGTATTACTGTATGGTACACTGCAACTTTCACATAACGTTAGTGTTGTGTATACAACCATTTTTGGAACAAAATTAAGAATTCGCATAAATGATTGTGCAAAATTGGTACCGATAAACGTAATTTAAAAAAGTTATGCTTCATTTATTGAGTGAGTAAATGATTTGAGAAGGGTAAAAAGAAAACTATTGGAGAATTTCTACAGGTGATCATACAATTGTGTGTCATTCAATCGGGGTGGATTACGTAATGCATTGTCCTACCTTACGTCACGAAAAAACCAATGCGTAATGAGCATATATTCGGAGACCTAAAAATAAGTTGGATTTTTCCCATTTTGGGATCGATTTTGTAAAAAAGGGTTTGTGGTGAGTGTTTATGAAGGGCGTTTGTATTAATTTATGCAAAGTGGTTGCTACCTGTTTATATGTCTTTAATATCAAATGACACCTAATAATGATTGGTGCCTGACTAGTGCTTTCCAAGGCATAGTGACTTACAAAGAAACCAACCATCCACACAAACTGAGACCGTTCTCAAATCCCCAGGATTGCAGTAATCATGCATTCAGATGCCCAACGCAGCCAATAATAAACAACTTGTCACCAACCATATTACTAACCTGCTCTGTCGTTTTAATGCCAGACAAAGAAGCAGAAAGTACCAATTAAAAAATCTTTGGTGTGACTCAAGCCTAGGATCGAATACGAGCCTACCATCTGAATAGCTGACACAGTACCACATATCCAAGCTGTTAGACATATCTAAAACAATATAGCTCTAGCAACTTACCCGTTGTGAGTACAGAGGAATGTGGGAATTGTTGTTGATGAAGATGCGTAAGTTTCCATGGATTGTTGCACTGACATTTTTGATATCTGAAAAACTGAGAAAGAAAAAAAAAATGTCTGAGATCTCTACGAAGTGTCTTAACAAATAGCTCTTGACAACATTGTTCACAGCCAATGATTCTGCCACAATGATAACTTGTGAAGCATTACCTCAATGCTACCATTCAGTTGCCTGATTTTATTCTGTTGTTTTCAGCTGTCCTTCCCTTACCCCAATAAGAATGTGACTATATTATTTCCATTAACGCAGGGAAACGTCATTTCAAATATTTATATTTAGACTTAGAAGGAGAAGTCTGAGATTCCTTTACGTAACTACAGACATCCAGAGGCAACTTGAGAATTATTGTTTCAAAATTTACAATGAACCGTTTACACAACAAAAGATCCCATCAAAATCAGTTAAAAACTGATCATTTTACAGCATTTTAATTTTTGGTGCTTATTGCGCAATAATCTGTGACATAGGCAGGTAAACATATTTCCATGGTGTATGTAAACTCTTTGTTTTTCAATCTCCTCTAAAATATATTTCTAAGGTCAATATCTGATTCAGATTTTTGTATTTTATTGAGTATTTTGAAACTTTATTTTTCCTCTGCGGCAACAGATAATCAGCAATGAAATAATACAATTCATAACTGCTTTTAATTGAAGAACACATTTGTTAGAATTACTTTAAAAGGATATTGAGCTGTGTTCAATTGAAGGCAGCATGAAGTTTGCTTGAGCTGTGTTTATTTAAAGGCATCATGAAGTTTGCCTGAATTCTAAAACCTAAAATTCTCAAAAACTACTTTGTCAGAGATTTCACGCTTTACTCAGAATTCAACATTGCTTCACACGTGCACTAACTGCTCCGTATAGGTGGGGCATACAGTGAACCCTAACAAGTCCCATACCCGTGAAATTTAGTGTAAAAACCTACTTGAAAGAATCCACAATATTGAGCTGGTCACTGGTTGGTGCAACTTCTCGCTGGACCAAGAACACTCCTCTGTCAGAAATACCCAAGTAGTTAATCTTCACATTTCGGTTGCCGCCCTGCCAAAGATTAAATAATTCAATTACATTCTGACTGTCTGAGAAGTTCCCGACACTTAGTACAAGTGGGGGTATTTATGTGCATTGTAATGCTAAAGAAAAGTGAATGTGATGAGGGCAGTATGTAAAAAGTATGTAACATACAGGGGGTAATTGGACCTCTTATTAAGGTATTTGCATAATAATAGC
Source organism: Chiridota heheva (assembly GCA_020152595.1). NCBI lineage: Eukaryota > Metazoa > Echinodermata > Holothuroidea > Apodida > Chiridotidae > Chiridota > Chiridota heheva. Next base: position 75,114 of record JAIGNY010004254.1, read on the forward strand.
ATAGAAGGTAGGGTATAGTTTGCAGTAAAAGAGATCATTTATTCAAAAAATTATGGAAAAAGCTGAACTGTAATATTTCAGGTTAATTAAAAAACCCTACTATTTCCTGATCTAATATGAAATCAATTTGATACTCATTAGTTGTTCTGCTTCTTAAATTTTCAAACAGTCAGACCCGACCTAATAAATGAGCAGATAGGGTCAAACTTTTCCTCTTTATTTTCTTCATTCTAAAACCACAAGTAATTAGGATCAAATGTTTTTATCATTGGCTCCATTGTATTAGTTCTCCTGTTGGTCCTGAGTTGTTGTGGAAGTTGGTGTTCAGTATCATATTGGCAAAGGATAAAGTCCTTATTGTGTGGTTATTTAATTATGATAAGTGGTCTTATTATTTGCTACAGTAAATGTGTGGTTATGATTTGTTGGAACAAATATTTAAGGAGAAGGACAAGTCATGTGATTGCGCTTTAAATAAAAAAATAGTGACAATGTTTGGTAAACGGCTTCAACTGCTTGTCATCTGTTGAATTCATTACCTACTTTTGAAAAAAATCTATACTTTCCTACCATTTAAAGGTAACCACATGAACATATGGCAAAATCTTGTGTACAAATGTATCTCAGCTTTCAGTCGTCTCAAAAAAATTGGCCAACAATTGTTTTGTAATGAATCAACAATGCTCAAACTACCTGTTTGAGCCCAACCTAGTAGCTGCCCAATCTGGGTAACCATCCAACCTGGGTAACCGCCCAACCTTGGTTGTCGACCAACCTGGGTAGCCGCCCAACCAGGATAGCTTTAATATTGCACTACTTACTCTCATCAATTTAAATTAACTTACTGTTACAGGAAGAATCGACAGAAATAGAGAGGAAGGGAGTCCCGTGCTGCAGTGATGATGTCAGGTCTGTAGTTCCCCTTCTGGTCTACATTTTGTGGTGTAATGTTGCGCTCACCTACAAAAGAGGAAAATAAGAAGATATGTTTTCCCTAATCCATACAGAGAATTGTAAAGCTGTATAATCTACATGTCAGCCAAGGACTTATTACAGCAGTAAAATACACAAAGCCTGGAAAAAGTGGATATGGATATTTTAAAGTTTAATTATATCATATTATTATAATCATTATTATGATTAATAAATGAAACTTATTGACATCTCACAGTGATGATCATATAAAAGCAAAAGGTGCATTTCAAGGAGGGTGAAGTGATGTGAGGGTGCAGCGATGTGAGGGTCAAGGGAGGGTGAAGTGATGAGAGGGGTGCAGTGATGTGAGGGGTCAAGGGTGGGTGAAGTGATGAGAGGGGTGCAGTGATGTGAGGGGCCATTTGAGGGTGAAGTGATGAGAGGGGTGCAGTGATGTGAGGGGTCAAGGGAAGGTGAATTGATGTGAGGGGTGCAGTGAAGTGAAGGGTCAAGGGAGGGTGAAATGATGAGAGGGGTGCAGTGATGTGAAGGGTCTTCGGAGGGTGAAGTGATGAGAGGGGTGCAGTGATGTGAGGGGTCAAGGGAGGGTGAAGTGATGAGAGGGGTGCATTGATGTGAGGGGTCAAGGGAGGGTGAAGTGATGAGAGGGGTGCAGTGATGTGAAGGGTCATTGGTGGGTGAAGTGATGTGAGGGGTGCAGTGATGTGAGGGGTCAAGGAAGGGTGAATTGATGTGAGGTGTGCAGTGATGTGAGGGGTCAAGGGTGGGTGAAGTGATGTGAGGTGTGCAGTGATGTAAGGGGTGCAGTGATGTGAGGGGTCAAAGGAGAGTAAAGTGATGTGAGGGGTGCAGTGATGTGAGGGGTCAAGAGTGGGTGAAGTGATGAGAGGGTTGCAGTGATGTGAGGGGTCAAGGAAGGGATGGTGAAGTGATGAGAGGGGTGCAGTGATGTGAGGGGTCATGGAAAGGTGAAGTGATGCGAGGGGTGCAGTGATGTAAGGGGTGCAGTGATGTGAGGGGTCAAAGGAGAGTGAAGTGATGTGAGGTGTGCAGTGATGTGAAGGTCAAGGGAGGGTGAATTGATGTGAGCGGTGCAGTGTTGTGAGGGGTCAAGGGAGGGTGAAGTGATGTGAGGGTGCAGTGATGTGAGGAGTCAAGGGAGAATTAAGTGATGAGAGGGGTGCAGTGATGTGAGGGGTGAAGGGAGGGTGAATTGATGCGAGGATGCACAGATGTGAGGGTCAATGGAGGATGAATTGCTGTGAAGGGTGCAGTGATTTGAGGGGTCAATGGAGAGTGAAGTGATGTGAGGGGTGCATGGATGTGAGGGTCAAGGTAAGGCGAAGTGATGTGGGGGTGCAGGGATGAGGGGTCAAGGGAGGATGAAGTGATGCGAGGGGTGCACTGATGTGAGGGGTACACTGATGTGAGGGGTGCAGGAAGGGTGAAGCAATGGGAGGGATGCAGTAATGTGAGGGGTGCAGTGATATGGGGTGCAGTGATATGAGGTGCAGTAATGTGATGGGGGGTGCAGTAATGTGAGGGTGCAGTAATCTAAGGTGCAGTAATGTGAGGGGTGCAGTAATGTGGGGTGCAGTAATATGAGGGTGCAGTAATGTGAGGGTGCAGTAATGTGAGGGGTGCAGTAATGTGAGGGTGCAGTAATGTGAGGGTGCAGTAATGTGAGGGGTGCAGTAATGTGAGGGGTGCAGTAATGTGGGGGGTGCAGTAATGTGAGGGGTGCAGTAATGTGAGGGGTGCAGTAATGTAAGGGGTGCAGTAATGTGAGGGGTGCAGTAATGTGAGGGGTACAGTAGTGTGAGGGGTGCAGTAATGTGAGGGGTGCAGTAATGTGAGGGGTACAGTAATGTGAGGGGTGCAGTAATGTGAGGGGTGCAGTTCGAGGAGTCACTCACCAAAGAGAGACATCATCATTCGACGCTCTGCCTTCTTGATGCGGATGCAGCTGTTACTAAACACGTCTTCCACCACTTGACGGAATATGAGGTGTTGAGCTGAGGGGTTGGTGATGGTTTCACCGGGCACAAAAACCTCTTTGTACAGTACCATACCCCATGAAACTCTTTCATACGTGTAGAAAGAGGATTGGCTTGGTGGATACACGGTGGTGCTCACATTTTCTTCCGCTATCAAACTTTTTGTGGGACAGATATTGATGATAATGAAGGTTCCATGGACTGTTGAACCAAATATAACAAAAATAAATATAGTAATTTATGTACTTATGGTAAACACATACAAAATAAAATACTTGATGCATTTTCAAACATAAAAAAACATTGACAGATCTAAAATAAATTTATCATAAGTTGGAAAGGCCAGACAAAATTTTCAACCGAGTGTTTTTGCTGATTGTTAAAGGTGCATGAAAAGATACCACTGGTTTCTCTTCTATTTTGAAAATATAGAATATTGAGAAAAACAGTTCCTAAAATATGAAAATGGCATATCTTGCTTTTGATCTATGGTGGATCAAAGTGATCAGATTCTTGACAGCCTGAGTACTTACACCAGAGAGTAAGACAGGAATGGGAAACCGGATGGATAAGAACTGGTGTAATGGGCCAGTTGATTAAAGAGATAGAGAATGGCAAGAGGGGCCAGGGGGTGACAAGACATTGTAAAACTGATATTATAAGCTGCTGAAGTATTGAGACTTTGAAAGAAAAAATGATATTGAGTATCTGAGTTTTTATAAGGAAGTTTGAAATGGGTTATATTTAAAGATAAGGTTGCTGTACATTCTATGTAAACCAAAAGTCCCATGCTTTTCTTCAATTCTTCAAATTTGAGATCCTTTCAGCACGATATATTCCTTTTTCCAACATTGCTCTCCCTTGATCTCTAGGACAAGAACTTTTTCCACTTTGTGTACTATGGGCAAGCAAAACATAACAAGAGAATATTTAGACATATACAATTTTGCTAAAAGACCGTAAAAGTGATGGTAAATTAATTAAAAGATGATTTAAAGTATCATAATCTGCTCCATATTGTATGATATGTTTTAGCTGCAATCAGTACTAGCAAAAAACACATTTAATACAATGTAGCTAGATTTTAAATACATTTGAATTGGTATTAATTTTGTGTGTAGATCAGATTGTACAAGAATTGTACCCAATGCAAAAATTGTCAAAAAGGGATAAGATAAAGCCCATCTTGTTTCAATTTGCTTTTGTTTTAAATATAAATTTTCATGCTTAATAGAAATACAATTTCACAAATTGTTATGATATTCATTATAGGGGTAAACATGTATACTCGATTTGTCAAGTGGTCACTAGAGATAATTAGAGGTACTAAAAATGTTCCTACATATTTGACAATTTTAGTCATAAGATGGACTGAGAACTATTTTGTACTCACTTGCGAGGAGTAACTACTTTCTTCATGGTTGAGTCTTGTTTTTGCTTGGAGAACCCTCAATCCCATCTTCCTCTGTTCCTCTGTACGTGGTGGAAGAGGGGGCGGAGCAGGTGCGGATGCTAAAGGTTGAAGAGGAGCTGGAGGGGGAGGAGGAGCAGTGGGACGATGTGCTGGAGGTGCCACATGACGAAGTACGATAGGTGGCCCTGGGGGTGGTGCAGGAGGGGCTTTAGGTGGGGGTACAGGAGGTGGAGAAACTGGAGGAGGAGAGGGAGCTTGGAATGTAACTGACTGTCGCTTCACATTTCTTTCTGATTTTTGTCCTAGAAGTCGTAGTGCCTCTTCATGATCATTTGTCTTTTTCTTGAATGAAATTTGTCTTTTAGGAGTAACTGGAGGTGGTCTTACAGCATGGGTTATTTTGGGTGGGTCCTTTGTCACCCGTCCTACTGCCGGAGTAAGATGTTTTTCTCTTGTTGTTGTTGGTTTGAGTTTAACTTGCAGCATATCAGGTGTAATGCGGGCAGTTTCTTCAGTTTCTTGCCTTCTAGGGGGCCATACAACAGCTCCAACACGAATTGTTCGAGCTCTGTCATCAGCTTTGCTCAGCAGAATAAGTCTCCCTTTCTTATCTCTAAGCTGCACAGAATCATCGTCACCTAGAGGCGGAGGCAGAGGCTGGGCTCCAGGGGAGGAGGAGGCCCTGGTGGTGGAGGAGGAAGATGAAGATCAATTTCTTCTAAAAATGCAGGAGTTTGTCTCCGGCCTAAAGCAGATTTTAGTGGTCTTTGCATCGGCTCTTCATCATATGAATCCTCTGGTGCATCAGGGATGTTAACTACATCATTATCAAAAGCCAAACTTTTTCTGCGGTTCTTTTTCATGATGCTCTTGGGCTTGGGCTCATTCTCCTCCTCTTCATCATCTTCAGGAATCGGCGGTGCAGGAGGTTGCCGGGTAGGCTTCTTCCGCCATGATGGAGCATCCGAGACATTCTCCTGAAATCTTGTTAGCACAGGCTTTGTTCTTGTGTTGGTTGGGAGGGCAGGACCAGGAGGTGGGGGTGCTGCACCTGCTGGTTGGGTTTGCAGCTGATTCTGCACCTGTTGAAGTGTCTGTTGGGTTTGTTGAAGCTGCTTAGCCTGTCAAAAAGAGTGATTAAAACTCACAATGAATAAATTCACAGATGATTCGATGCACCTTCTTAAGGGTAAGGAGTTATTGGCAATCAATATTTTGTCAAAAACTAGCTCCCTTTGCAAAAGAAAAATATTATAATTATTCTTCATTTATAAGCTTGCTAATATAAGGTAAGTTTTTATGCACACAAAACCTGTGTGAATTTTCTTTGTTGGTTAAAGTTGTCAAATCAAATTGAAGGGTACATGGGTCTTGTCATCATGAGGTATGGAGGGTACATAAGTCGTGCCAGCATTAGGTATTGAGTGTACATGGGTCGTGCCAGCATGACGTATGGAGGGTACCTGAGTCGTGCCAGCAGGAGGTATGGAGGGTACGTGGGTCATGCCAGCATGAGGTATGGAGGGTATGGGTCATGCATGAGGTATGGAGGGTACGTGGGTCATGCCAGCATGAGGTATGGAGGTATGTGGGTCATTCAAGCATGAGGTATGGAGGCTACGTGGGTCATGCCGGCATGAGGTATGGAGGCTATGTGGTTGTGCCAGCATGAGGTATGGAGGCTACGTGGGTTGTGCCAGCATGAGGTATGGAGGCTACGTGGGTCATGCCAGCATGAGGTATGGAGGCTACATGGGAGGCTATCAGGTATGACAATTACCAACCCCGACTTCCTGTACAGTGTATTGTGTTTCCACTCAAAACAATGATTGTTTATTTGCCAACCATGTACACCACAGCCAAGTAGCCCAATGTTCTTTGTGTGTATAAGATTACACAAAGCCAGAGCTGAATAATCAAGGCACTTTTGTGATTGAAATCACTCATCCATGTTAAGTGTCTTAGTGTGAGAAGATTTTTTCAAACTGTTAAGAAAAATAGCTGTGTATCATAATGCCTGAGGTAATAATGTTCATTAAATTACTGTGAATAATTGATAGACCATTTCTCCTAAGGAAAGATTTGCTTCATGCTTTTTGAGTCAAACAGACTAAAATGTGCAGAAGACATGACTACAACAAAGAGCTGAACAAGAATTTGAGGAGCGACAGGAATGATGATATAAACAAAAAGTGGATAAACATTGAAACAGCACATAACAATGCCGCAAAGAAGGTATTAGGGAAAAGGAAAGGCAATAAGTAAACCATGAATTTTAGCTAACTCATGGAGAGCTATTGAAGACACAAAACATATCAAATGTCAAATAGATGAAGGCAAAATATGAAAGAATAAGACATCTAAAAAGAACAGAATATAAGAAAGAAAAAATCAGAAAAAAAGTCCGATCAGATAAAAGAAAGATGGTAGATAATATGGCGAAAGAAGCAGAAGATGCAGCATCACGTGGAGACAAGAGTGGTCTATACAAAAATTACAAAGAAGATATGTTATAAAGGAAGAAAGAAGAATGTTGGAGTAAGGAATGGAAATGGAAAGCATATTATTGGAGAAGATGAAATGAGAGAAAGATGGAAAGAGCACTTTGAATCAACTTTAAATCAATCTATACCAACGGCAACCAACCGGGGTATAGAGGCAAAATACTTTAATGTCGAGATGGGCGAGATCCAAGCCAAAGAATTTAAGAATGCTGGGTCAAAGATGAAAAATGGAAAAGCACCAGGAGTGGATGGAACAAGCAATGAAATGTGGAAAGGTAGTATGGATTTGATGGAGGAGACCTTCATTACATTATTCATCCAAAATTTAGATACAGAGGAAGTGCCAGATGTATGAAGAAACAGTATTTTAAACTATTATACTAAAGAAAGGTGAGCTGACAATTAGTGACCACTACAGAGGTATATCCTTAATACCAACAGCAAGTAAGACATTTGGGAGGATATTGATTAACAGGCTACGTAGCACAACAGATACCAAACAAAGCAAGCTGGCTTAGAAGTGGCAGAGGAACTACTGAACAATTATTAACCCTTAGAAATATAATAGAACAATGCTTGGAATGGAAAGCCACAGTATATCTCAACTTCATTGACTTTCAGAAGGCATTCGACAGTCTAGACCAGAAGCATGATGTGGAGGATTATGGCTCATTATGGCATACCAATCATAAAATACACAAATATTATACAGAACTGGTATGATGGCAGCAAATGTGCAGTGTTAAGCGATGGAAAACTATCTGATTGGGTTTCTGTAAAAACTGGGGTAAAGCAAGGATGTCTAATGTCTGGTGTCCTCTTTATACTTGCCATTGATTGGGTGATGAGAACCAGTACACAAGGCAGAAGAAATGGAATCCTGTGGAACTTATTTACAGCCCTAGATGATCTTAACTATGTTGATGACATTGCACTTATTTCTAGCACCAAAAAACAACTCGAAGACAAAACAAGCAAACTACATAAAACAAGTAAAACAATTGGTCTAAAGATTTATGAATAAAGTCAAAGATCATGCACATTAACAACATAATTAATGGAACAATAAGAGTTGCAAATACAGAGCTTGAAGATGTTGATAGCTTTATCTATCTCGGTGCAACACTGTCCAAAGAAGGAGGCACTGATGAGGACATAAAACGCAGAATTGGGCTGGAACTTTCAGACAACTTGACAAGATTTGGAAATCAAACATCTACCAGATAAAAACTAAACTGAAAATATTTCAATCACATGTAATCTCAGTATTCCTCTATGGATGTGAAACCTGGAAGCTGACGAGAAGAAACTAGATGTGTTCCAAAGAAGATGCCTTAGAATTATTTCAGAAATTAGGTGGCCAATGAAAGTCACCAATGAAGAACTATATGAAAAAACAGGAACAGTGGAGATAGCAAGAAGATATTTAAGAGAAGATGGAGATGGTTGGTCATGTGTTAAGACATCACTTGAACACCAGAAGGCAGAAACAGAAAGAAGGAGAGACATAAGACTACATACATGGAGAAGATGGCAGAGATGGAGAGAAACAGTTTTGGATTGAAAGGCTGGGGAGAAGCTGCAGTAGTAGCAAGAAGCAGAAAGAGATGTTTGTTTGATGTGGGCTTAATGGCAGCACGACAACGAGGGTCAAATTGTGCCTGAGAGGTTAGATCATTCTAGAAGTAGGAAGGAAAGAAAACAAGGGGAGATTAAGAGAAATATAAGAACTAAAAGTCAGAAAGCTGGGATCGAGAGAGGAGATGCATGGGTGAAAAAGAAAGTAGAGAGAGGAAGGGAAGGGGAGGGGGAGGGTGGAAGAGGAGGACTAAATATGGTTGTGGAAGGAAGCATGATAAAGAAAGGAGATACTTTTATCCAGAGGGTTTTTCTGGAAGAACTTGGTAATTGAGTTGTGGGAGCGAGGGAAGCTCTGGGAAGGTTGTGCAGGGGCAAGCAAGGAGAACGTGATGGACTGTAAGGATGCAATGGCAATTGTTGCAGAGGGGTTGGGGGAGCCAATAAGGAGTGGGAGTATGTAAGGTGAGTGTGACCTTTTCTATGACGGGTAATATGAACGTTGTCAACACGAGAGGTTGTTGGTTGTGGGTTTGATTGGAATGGTGGGCTGGATGATGTGGAGTTTGTTATCAATTTAAGAGTTCCATTAGGTTTTTCAGCGATCACGAACAAGGGAAGCGATAAGCGGTTTGATGTCAGAAAAGGTTTTGGGAAATAGGGAGGGGGGAAGGTTGAGGGAAAGCTTAGCGGCTGCATCAGCCCTGTCATTACCAGGGATGCCAACATGGCTGGGTATCCAGAAGAAAAGAATACTTTTCCTGCAGAGGGTGGGCGAAAGGAGTTTCCGGAACAGATGGTGGGATGTAGAGTTATCCCATCTAAGATTGAGTAAAGAAGTAGGGACAGCCTTGTAGTCAGAGAAGATGGCAAAGTGGCTGAGTAGAGAGTACTCAATAAAGTTGAGGGCGAGGAGGATGCCCTTTGCCTCAGCTGAAAAGATGGACGAGTAGTCAGGAAGCCTGCTACTGAGGGTGATGTCTTGGATGACAGCAGCAGCAGCTGTCGTGTCGCTTTCCTTGGAGCCATCAGTATGGATGGAGGTGTAGTTTGAGAGTTGGTCTTTGATTTGGTTGTGGAGATTAATGAAGAGATTAGGGTGGGATTGGGTGTTGTGATGAGTGGAGAGGCCCAGGTAGATAGAAGGAAGGGGGTGGCCCAAGGAGGAAAAGTGGGCCAGGAGAAGGTGCCAAGAGTGGCAGGGTTAATGCCGAGGTGGACGAGGTCTTATATGATGTGTAAGCTAAAGGGAGGGGATAGGGATTTAGTCCTATCAAAGGGGTGGAGAAATTAAGGTACCTAATGAGGTTGTAAACAGGGTTCTGGGTATTGGTGAGCTCCAAAAGCATAGGAGAGGTTAAGCTTTCTACACCTTAGCAGAGAGGGGGGTTTATTGGCTTCAACATGAAGGCTGGTGTTTATGGAGGTCATGTAGGCACCCAGACAAAGCCTGATGGCTTCATTTTGAATGGTGTTGATGTGGTTGAGGTAAGAGTTGTGAGCGACACAGTAGACACTATTGCCATAGTCAAGCTTGGCATGAATAGTGAGCCTGAAGATTTTGAGAAGAGCATGGCGGTTCGCACCCCAAGTGGTGTTGGAGAAGAGGCGGAGAATGTTGAGGGAGCTGTTGCATTTCTGTTTCAGATTGGCGATGTGTTGCTTGCGATGCGATTGCCATTGAGCATGAGGTTCGGGTTGGGGTGGAGGTTGTTGAAATGGCAGGAGTGCATGCAGACTGTCTTGTCTTTGGAGAATTTAAAACCGTTATTGTTGCACCATTCTTGCAGCCGGTTTAGGCTGAGTTGGAGCCTATTTTCAACAAGAGAAAAACTTGGAAAGTTGTAGAAGATGGTGAAGTCGTCTATGTAGAGGGCACATTTGATGCTGGGGTCAAGGTTGTCCGTGATGTCATTAACGCTCAAGTGGAAGAGAGTGGGGGAGAGGATGCTGCCCTGGGGATGCCCTCTTCTTGGGGGAAGGGGTTGGAGAGGGTGTGTCCAATACGAACTTGGAACTGCCTGGGCGAGAGGAAGGCTTGAATAAAGACAGGGAGGTGGCCTCTGAGGCCGATGGTGTAAAGTTTGCAGATAATGCCGTATTTCCAAATAGTGTTGCAAGCTTTCTCGAGGTCGAAAAAGATGGCAATGAGGTGCTCCTTTTTTTGCATATGTTTTCTCATCAAAATAGCTTAGTTTTGTCAATAATGCAGAAAACAGGTGAAACTAGTTTGGAAAATAGCTATCATCAGCTAAATAGCTAAAATCCCACATGCTTGAATTTTGTAACAATTTTAATGAAAGTTCACATTTTTTTGTATCTAAGAGCAATCAAACTTTACATTCTACATACAACTTTTTGATTGCAGACAATCTGTGTGTGATGTATAAAACATATAAAAAAAAAAGGTGCCCACTTTTCTTGGTGTCTTGTCAACAATTATATTATTGCTCATAGCCCTGCTAACTTGTTTGTGTGGGCGGGTGGAATGGTTTGTGTGGATAATGGGAGTGGTTTGTGTGGGTAGGTGGGGTGGTTTGTATGGGTAGGGTGTGTGGTCTGTGTGGGTAGGTGGAGTGGCTTGTGTAGGTAGGTGGAGTGGTTTGTGTGGGTAGAGGGTGTGGTTTGTGTGGGTAGGTTTAGTGGTTTGTGTGGGTAGGTGGGGTGGTTTGTGTGGGTAGTGGAAGTGGTTTGTGTGGGTACTTGGGGTGGTTTGTGTGGGTAGGGGGTGTGGTTTGTGTGGGTAGGTGGAATGGTTTGTGTGGGTAGGTAAAGTGGTTTGTGTGGGTAGGAGTGTGTGGTTTGTGTGGGTAGGTGGGGTGGTTTGTGTGGGTAGTGGGAGTGGTTTGTGTGGGTATATGTGGAGTGGTTTGTGTGGGTAGGGGTGTGGTTTGTGTGGGTAGGGTAGTTAAAGTGGTTTGTGTGGGTAGGTGGGTAGGGGTGTGGTTTGTGTGGGTAGGTGGAGTGGTTTGTGTGGGTAGTGGGGGTGGTTTGTGGGGGTAGGTGGAGTGGTTTGTGTGGGTGGGGGTGTGGTTGTGTGGGTAGGTGGGGTGGTCTGTGTGGGTAGTAAGGGTGGTTTGTGTGGGTAAGTGGGCTACATGTGGATGACATGTTTGGTATTATTTCTGGTTGATCATTCTATTAGTTTGTGTGGGTAGGTGGGATGGTGGTAAATTGCTGTATTAACCACAACACGACATATGATGAAGCAATTATTCACAATGTTGTTGAAATAAGCACTTAATTACCATCTGGTTCTGCTGATTTACTACAGTTTGTATGGTTGGGTCCACACTCTGGTTCCGATTTGGTTGTGGGCGTACCACTGTTTGCATTACGGGTGGGGCCACTTGTTGCATCATTGGTTGAGCCACAGGTTGCATCATGGGTTGAGCCATGGGCTGCATCATTGGTTGAGCCATAGGCTGCATCATTGGTTGAGCCATAGGCTGCATCATTGGTTGAGCCATAGGCTGCATCATTGGTTGAGCCATGGGTTGCATCATGGGTTGAGCCATAGGCTGCATCATGGGATTCATGCCTTTCAAAAGAAGAAAACATATAATTATCTTTTGAAAATTAAAGACATTATAATAGCACCTAACTTTGAAGAGTTAATGAAGCAAATAAAGATCACAGAAGTACCATGTGAAATAATAACTGATCGCAATCAGTGAACTTTGTTCACATGGCATCCATCTCATACTGATGGCATCAATCTCATACTGATGGCATCCATCTCATACTGATGGCATCCATCTCATACTGATGGCATCTATCTCATACTGATGGCATCCATCTCATACTGATGGCATCCATCTCATACTGATGGCATCCATCTCATACTGATGGCATCCATCTCATACTGATGGCATCCATCTCATACTGATGGCATCCATCTCATACTGATGGCATCTATCTCATACTGATGGCATCTATCTCATATTAATGGCATCCATCTCATACTGATGGCATCGATCTCATACTGATGGCATCCATCTCATACTGATGGCATCCATCCCATACTGATGGCATCCATCTCTTACTGATGGCATCCATCTCATACTGATGGCATCCACCTCATATTGATGGCATCCATCTCATACTGATGGCATCCATCTCATACTGATGGCATCCATCTCATACTGATGGCATCCATCTCATACTGATGGCATCTATCTCATACTGATGGCATCTATCTCATATTAATGGCATCCATCTCATACTGATGGCATCGATCTCATACTGATGGCATCCATCTCATACTGATGGCATCCACCCCATACTGATGGCATCCATCTCTTACTGATGGCATCCATCTCATACTGATGGCATCCACCTCATATTGATGGCATCCATCTCATACTGATGGCATCCATCTCATACTGATGGCAGCCATCTCGTACTGATGGCATCCATCTCATACTGATGGCAGGCATCCATCCTCCTACAACATGTCGATACAACACACTCTTATTAACTATCAATAAGAAGCGGAGAAGTGGGTCTCACCCCCTCCTCCCCCTCCCCTCCCCTTTCCAACCCTGATCATGACATTATAGAATGGATGTGAATGATCATGACAGTGCATAATACAATACTTACTTGGAGCAGCTTGCATAGGTACCATTGTTGGTTGCACTGGAGCCATCATTGGTACACCAGCTATAACACAGCAGGAATGAATGGGATTATATAAAACATGGATAGCATTAGCAATGATATGATTGAAAGTACTATATAAGAAAAGATATGATGGAGGGAAGAGAAAATAGTAAATGATTATGGACCTATTATTATAACCTGAAGATTAACAAGGCATCACGCTACAATATTCACATGTACCCCTTCGTCACTGAAAACATGCCTGTTACACACATAACTAAGAACCGATACCCCTCAGCTCCACCACCCACTCACAAGATCTTCCATCTATCACCAGTTCCTCATCTCCTGCTCATTATGCCCCATCATAACATACTCAGCATCCTATCTCCTGCTCGTCATGCCCCATCATCGTATACCCACCACTCCATCTCCTGCTCATCATGCCCAATCATTGTATACCCAGCACTCCATCTCCTGCTCATTATCGTATACCAGCACTGCATCTCCTGCTCATCATGCCCTATCATCGTATACCCAGTACTCCATCTCCTGCCCCATCATTGTATACCCAGCACTCCATTTACCGCTCAGCATGCCCTATCATCGTATACCCAGCACTATATCTCCTGCTCATCATGCCCCATCATTGTATACTTAGCACTCCATCACCTGCTCATCATCGTATACCCAGCACTCTCATCTCCTGCTCATCATGCCCTATTATCGTATACCCAGCACTCCATCTCCTGCTCATTTTGTCCCATCATCATATACCCAGCACTTTACCCCCTGCTCGTCATGCCCCATCATTGTATACTCAACACTCCATCTCATGCTCATCATGCCCCACCATCGTATACCCAGCACTCTCATCTCCTGCACATAATGCCCCATCATCGTATACACAGCACTCCATCTCCTGCCCCATCATTGTATACCCAGCACTCCATTTCCCGCTCATCATGCCCCATCATCGTATACCCAGCACTCCATCTCCTGCTCATCATGCCTTATCATCATATACCCAGCACTCCTTCCTGTAACTCACATCCCCACCTCCTTCCCACCACAGTCCTAGTGAAACTCATGCAACCCTATCCTTCAAACTCAACATATCTTATCCTATATCTACTATCCTCTAAGAGTTCAAATTAATTATAGCATTTTCCACGGTTCTGAATATAGGTATGGAAAATTTTCCGACCAAACATCATGACAGAAATAATATTATAAAGTGAATACTTTTTTTAAAACTTCCGTCTTTTGCAATTTAATGTACTTTTCAAAGCAAAATTACATGGGGGACGCTCCTAGAGCACATATTTACTACATGCATTGTTATTTACTCAAGATATATAATTTTTTTTTTTTTTTTTTATCTTCCTATGGATTCTCGATTTTCCCATGGTTATAATCGCCAGAACCATAGATATTTTCCAGCTCCGAAACCTCCATTCACCTACTACCATTCACCTACTACCATTCACTTACTACCATTCACCTACTACCATTCACCTACTACCATTCACCTACTACCATTCACCTACTACCATTTACCTACTACCATTCACCTACTACCATTCACCTACTACCATTCACCTACTACCATTCACCTACTACCATTCACCTACTACCATTCACCTACTACCATTCACCTACTACCATTCACCTACTACCATTCACCTACTACCATTCACCTACTACCATTCACCTACTACCATTCACCTACTACCATTCACCTACTACCATTCACCTACTACCATTCACCTACTACCATTCACCTACTACCATTCACCTACAAAACAAGACAATTATGTAAAAGTATACAGCCTTAAAAACCTGATTGCTACAAAATAGCAAACCATTTGATTAACAGCTTTTCCCTAATATCTAAATTCTTTGTCAATTGTACCAAAATGCACACATCACCATGAGATATTACTTCCTTAAGTGGGAATGGCTAACCTACTCTACAGGTACATATAACAAGGGCTTCTTTACAAAGGGTGGGGGAGGAGCTTAATGTGCATTTGAGTCACTCTGTCAGCGATTTTGATCATGTTTTTACAGGATGAGGTTTGTCAAATCTCTCTCATGTTTAGTAGCATTAAGTAATCAACTCTCTAAACATAAAAACACTAGCAGAGGGTTAATGACCAACTTTTGACCACTTGATCCATCCTTCAAAATATCATGTATGATCACACACACTATCTCATCCCTCACACATGTCCTCTCCAGCCCCGAAATACAACCTCCCCCACCCCAACCCCACATACACTCATATATACCAACATACTTTCCTGCCCTGATACACTGTACCATAACCATATGTTAGTGAAGGGATTACAAAGCAGATAAGGACAAACTTCACCAGACAACACAAAGATACAAATCTCCTCGCCGCTAATAACATGCTTTCCACCCTCTGTCACTACTGCCATCCCACCCTCTGTTCTGCATGATGCCCCATCTTGTATCCCTCTCTACAGAAAATCATGCATGAAATCCAGATACCATTCCACAACATGACCCATATGCCATCACACTTACAATCAAGATGACATCTCACCATATGCCTTGCCACCCTGTCATATATACCATGCCACCCTGTCCCATGTTACATCCCTCCCTGTACCATGTTCCATCCTACCCTGTCCCAAATGCCATCCTTCTATGTACCACGTGCCATCCCACCCTATCCTACAGGCCATTCTATCCTATCCCGCTCTGTTCCATCCTATCTGAAATCCAAACGACATGTCATCCTGTCTCACATGGCATTACACTCTGTCCTCCATGCCATCCCACCTTGTCCCACGTGTCATCCCAACCTGTTATAAATGCCATGACACTACTACCTTATTTCACATGCCATGCCATCCTGTCCCACATGCTATCCCTCCCTGTCCTATATGCCATGACATCCTGTCCCACATTTCATGGTACCCTGTCCCACATGCCACCCTGTCCCACATGCCATCCCACCATGTCCTATATGCCATGACATCCTGTTCCACATTCCATGGTACCCTGTCCCAAACGCCACCCTGTCCCACATGCCATCCCACCCTGTCCCACATTTCATCCGATCCTGTCCCCCATGCCATCGCACTTTCATCATAATAGCTACATCTACCAATCATTCTACCATCTTCCACCCAACATTCTTTCCTCTAACTCCCATCCCCTCACTTCTATCAATTCAAAATGCCCTATTCACCTACCACCCCCCCCCCCCTTCACCTGCCATCCTCCTATCATCTACCATCCTCCATTCACTTACTACCCCAACCCACCTTTAGCCAGCAAGTTATCTACCAAATGTACTCTAATCAACTCATCATTCCAACCTTTACTATAACCTCCGCTCACTTCATTGCACTACAGCCCTTCCCCCCTCCCCAGCCTTAACTTAAATATGATACTTCCAATAGAAACATGCTCAACTTTTTTCCTCTTAAACCAAATAGGGCTGATCTAGCCACCAAACCAGAATGAAAATTCATTGCAGATTAACTTGGGAGTTTATCATTAGTCTATTGTTTCCACTCCATTGTAGCAAAACCTTATTGTTTGTCCCTATTCATGCCCAAGCCACCTCATTATAAATTCCATTCAGTCATCAGTTCTATTTTTCAACTTTTTTTGCATCTCAAAGCAAATCCTTTAATAGCAAGTTTAGAATGCATTTGTTGTCCTTTATAAAAAAATATTTTCATAAAAATAGTCGGAAATCCTTTCCTAGGGCAGCAATCTTTTGTTCTCTAGGTAGTAGCTGAACAATGCATGAGGCCAGACGGACAACAGATGTGGACGAATAGACAACGGTAAAGATGCACTTGTTGGTGAGGGGATAATAAATAAAACTAACCTGTATACATTGGTTGAGAGGCTGGCATTGATGAATAAACATAACCTTGGGAAAAATTGACAAAAATTATGTTATGTATTTTAATTTTTGATGGATGACCAAGTGAGTGTAATAAGTGGAAATGACATATTAACATAATTTTTGTTTACAAAAATCAGAAAAGAATTAACTTTATATATATATATATATATATATATATATATATATATATATATATATATATATATATATATATATATATATATATATATATATATATATATATATATATATATATATATATATATATATATATATATATATATATATATATGTATGTATATATATATATATATATATATATATATATATATATATATATATATATATATATATATATATATATATATATATATATATATATATATATATATATATATATATATATATATATATATATATATATATATATATATATATATATATATATATATATA